>JAHRHZ010000084.1:7171132-7228259 GCA_024137785.1 Ginglymostoma cirratum
ACAGACCCAACGTTGATGCAGCATCTGATCACTTATGGTTTGCAAAGCATGCAATGTCTGAGTGCTGTAGTGGAAACTCAGATGGAGGTCATGTGAGAAAACAAGGTGTGGGGCTGGATGAACACAGCAGGCCAAGCAGCATCATAGGAGCAGGAAAGCTTGACGTTTCGGGGTCTAGGCCCGAAACGTCAAACTTTCCTGCTCCTATGATGCTGCTTGGCCTGCTGTGTTCATCCAGCTCCACACCTTGTTAAATAAAAATGTAAGTGGCTTGAATAGCGCAGGAGGGAAGAGCAGATTCAAAACGTTAACTCTGATATTTTCTTCGCCCATGCTACCAGACCTGCTGAGCTTTTCAAGCCACTTCTGTTTCTGCTCCAAGACAGTAGGATCTCTTCAGGGTAGTGTCTTAGCCCAACCATCTTCAAATTATTCGATTATTTTGTCACATAATAGTCAGAATTTAATGTATTCCTTGGTGTTTGCACAATGTCCAAAGTGATCCACAAATCATACTGCACATGTTCCATATGCAACAAGACCTGACTTGTACTAGACTTGGACTGGTGAATGGCAAGTAACATTCGTGCCACGAAACTGCCAGTCAACGCGAATCTCAAACAATAGAGAATTAAACATTGCCCTGTAGCATTTATTGGCACTGCCATCATTGAAAGTTACACTTCCAAAATTCTGGTGTTGTTGTTAGCCTGAAACTGAAATTGAACAATTAAATTAATACTGGCATTGCATGAACAACTGAGGGCAATAGTTTCTGCAGTGAGTAGTTTGCCTCCTGACATGCCAATTCCTTTCCACCATCTACAAGGCATAAGTCAGTAGCACCATAGAATACTCTCCATTTGCCTGAATACGTGCACATCTGAAAGCAAACAAGAAGCTCAACGTCATCCAAAGAAAAGTAGCCGATGTCACTGGCATTCAATCCAACTCCTTCCACATTCAATTCATCCACAGTTGACATACAGGAACAACAGTGTTTGCTATCTGCAAGTTGCACTGTAGCAAATCTCTAAGGCCCCCCCAACTGCGAATTCCAATTTCATGACGTCTACCATCTGGAAGGAAAAGGGCTGCAGATGTTGGGGCCATCTGCAGGTTCCTCTCCAAGCCACATACCGTCCTACATTACATTTCTCATAGTACCCACACTTGTTCCTGAATCAAAATCCTTGAACTTCGTCTGAACAATAATACGGGAGCATTTACATACAAAGGACTGCGGCATTCAAAAGGCAGCTCAACACAATCAGCAAGGGTGATGTGGAATGCATGAGGGAAAAAAAAACAGTAATGTCCATACCCCAGGAATAAAGCTAACGTAATACATTCTCAAACCTCTTGCTAAGAATGAATTCAACTCATTCCCTGCATTGTGCAAAATAAATATCGAGTGAACTATGTCCGACTGTGAGGTTCGTTTTTGGAGACCCTCACGGACTTGATGCAATAATAAGACACTGACCTGTTTGGAAAAACATAAATCCTTTATTACAAAGCAAGTACAAGCTGTGGAGGATCACTGTACTCAACCCGGCGCAGAGTGCAGAGTCTCGTAAGCGATTCTCCCCGAGCAGCGGACAGTCCCCACTTTTTATACCTTATCGAGTGCATAGTACATAAAGCAATTTTACATCTCACAATGGCATATTACATGAAACAATCACTACATCAGACAATGACATGATAACACAAACAATTTCTACATCGAAAACATAAAGAAAGCAGGATACAGTATTGATTGCTCGCAAAGTGACTGCTAACGGCAGGAGGCGATTTCAAGTTGCCGAAGTGACAGAATGTAATTTCAAGATTCCGAAGTGTCTGGCTTGAACAAAGGCCAGTGTCCTGGCCCCTTTAGCAGAAACAGAAATTACATTCTTTACAGGATTTCAGAAGTCTCACACCTTTACAAATATTGCCACCTAATCTTATTTGAGACAGCTTCCACATACCCCTGTGCAGGAAAATAAAGATTTGCAAAGTTTATACCTAATTCTATTCAGGCAGGAGGGTTACGGAAGTGTCTTTTCTACTTATGTATAGGAAGATAAGGATTTACAAAGTTTTACACCTAATTCTAGTTGGGCAGGAAGTTTTAAGGCAGTGCCTGCGTACTTCTGTGTAAGCAGATAAAGAGCGTTAATTTATAGAGAATATAGAAATCAATGGGATGTTATCCCAATAACATCTCACTACAACTAAAGAAGGCACAAACTGGTGAAACTTCTTTGTGATTCATTACTTTTCAAGACCATAATTTTCTCAAGACAGTCAAACTCAATCGCCGAAGTCCAAATCAAATGGCATGTTTCCTTTGTAAATATAATGTTCTCAACTACATTTTGATACTATTTCAAGAATATGTGCATGCGACCTTGTGACTGACTGCTTGCGACACTATGACTTACCTGTATCTCTGTCAACTTGTATACATTTTAATTTTATTCATTCATGGGATGATGGTATCACCGACTAGGCAACATTTATTGGCCAGAGTGTAGTTCAGAGTCAACCCCATTGCTGTAGGTTTGGAGTCATGGAGGCAAGACAAAGATAAGGATGGCATTTTCCTTCCCTCTAGGACATTAGTGAACCAGACGGGATTTTCCTGATAATTGATGATGGGTTTATAGACATCATAGGACTCTTTTTGTTAGTTACAAATTCCACCATCTGCCATGGTGGGATTTGAATCCAGATCACCAGAACATTTTCCAAATCTCTAGCCTAACAGCCCAAAGATAATACCACTCGGCCATGGCATTCTGTTGCTGCTTACGACGTGGACTTTTCAGTACTTGGAAAGCCAAACATGGAATGTTTGACGATTCTGCGGAATTTCTCCACCCTCTCTGCAGTTTTGCTGTTTCCTACGCCAAAAGATTAAAGTCAACGTTGTAATTCATCTCCGTTAATCACGCTAGAATAGACACACATCGGAGGGAAGAAACTCCATTTAAGATGTGTACAGAGTAGGAATCTCCCGGCGGAACTCCTTTGCTCTGCTTCTTCTTTTTCTTATGCTTTCTTTTTTCTCTACATTTTATTCCTTCCCTCCCCCGTCTACCTTCAGCACCGGAGGCGAATATCGGCAGGTTTCGGCAGCAAGTCCCCGGAGCAGCAAGTCCCGGAGTTTGGGCCCAGTGAACAAGCCAGAACACCGCGTGAAGTTGCGTGACCTGGAGTAGCGTGGAGAACGAGCAACTGCGAAACCAGAGCACCGCAGGACCTGCGAGCCCCGGAGCACCGCGTGGGCTGCAAGCCCTGCAGCATGCGGGGAACGAGCCGGTGCAGCGCGGGGAACAAGCTGGTATAGCGCGAGGAATGAGCGGTACAGCGAGGCCTGCTAATCCACGAGTATCTCATGGGGAATCCTAAGACCTGGAGCGGCGTGAGGGACACGAATCCCGGTAAAGCGCCACTTACATCGTGCCTGCTGAGTGACGGAGACGATACGAGTGAAGGCTGGTGTGATGCAGGATAGTTGTTGCACTTGAGCCTGGCGCCAGCCACTGCTGTTTGGTATTCTTACAGCACTGTAATGTAAATCCTTACCTTTTAATCCTCTTGTATAACAACATTTTCCTTTTACTCTATATCATTTGTACCTCGGTAATTGTATCTAAAAGAGTGCCATTAAAAGGCAGCCATTGTAAAAACTTTTCACTCCTGTACTTCTCTGCTGGCGTATAAGTGACAATACAGGATCTTCTAGTCTATTGGTGGGAAGCTTAAATAAACATTGATTCAGACTCACCTGTTCATTTCAGTGACAATGCGTTTCCCAAATGTCATGTCTGAAAGTAATAACATACCACATCCTATAATGCTGCGGTTGCACTGACCTCTACCAATATCAGGTTCCAAAATGCTTGCCCCGAGAAGACTTTGACGTTCTGTCAATGACTGTTGACCACGTCCAACATGTGTAATGACGGCGTCAAGACACCTAACAGCTTACACTGCTCCATATTGCATCAATGACGCCACATCGTTTAGTCTTAAGGGCGGGTGAGAAGAACGACGTTTCAAGATTAAAGATTCATTTAATAGCATTAATGTAATCCTATTCAAGTTTGCACTCAGAGTTGGGTTTGGGGCTCGATGCTTTAGGAATAAGGATTGGATTGTTAGAATCAATGTAAGTCTGTTTACACTTGAACGTAGCATTGAATTTGGGGCACCGAGTTGGGCGACTGTTATAAGAACATAGGAACATAAGAACTAGGAGCAGGAGTAGGCCATCTGGCCCCTCGAGCCTGCCCCGCCATTTAATGAGATCATGGCTGAACTTTTTGAGACTCAGCTCCACTTACCCGCCCACTCACCATAACCCTTAATTCCTTTACTGTTCAAAAATTTCTCTAGCCTTGTCTTAAAAACATTCAGCGAGGTAGCTTCGGCCGCTTCACTGGGCAGGGAATTCCACAGATTCACAATCCTTTGGGTGAAGAAGTTCCTCCTGACCTCAGTCCTACATCTGCTTCCCTCTATTTTGAGGCGATGCCCTCGAGTCCTAGTTTCACCTGCTGGCAGAAACAACCTTCCTGCCCCCACCTTATCTATTTCCTTCATAATCTTATATGTTTCTATAAGATCTCCCCTCATTCTTCTGAATTCCAATGAGTATTTTCCCAGTCTACTCAGTTTTTCCTCATAATCCAACCCTCTCAACTCTGGAATCAACAGAGTGAATCTCCTCTGCACCCCCTCCAGTGCTAGTACATCTCTTCTCAAGTAAGGAGACCAAAGCTGCACACAGTACTCCAGGTGCGGCCTCACCATGACCCTATACAGCTGCAGCAGAGCCTCCCTGTTTTTAAACTCCATCCCTCCAACAATGGCAGACAAAATTCCATTTGCCTTTTTAATCACCTGCCGCACCTGCAATCCTACTTTTTAGCGATTCATGCACAGGAACACCCAAATCCCTTTGCACAACAGCGTGCTGCAATTTTAACCATTTAAAACATAGTCCATATTGGTGTTATTCCTACCAAAATGGATGACCTCGCACTTATCAACATTGTACTCCATCTGCCAGACCTTTGCCCACTCACTTTGACTATCTCTATCCCTCTGCAGACTTACAGTGTCTTCTGCACACTTTGCTCTACCATTCATCTTAGTGTCATCCGCAAATTTTGACACACCACACTTAGTCCCCATCTCCAAATAATCTATGTAAATTGTAAACAATTGCGGTCCCAACACTGATCCCTGAGGCACACCACTAGCCACTGACTGCCAACCAGAATAATACCCATTTACCCTTACTCTTTGCTTTCTACTGGTCAACCAATCCTCTGTCCATGCCAAAACATTACCTGTAATACCGTGCAACTTTATCTTATGTAGCAGCCTTTGGTGTAGGACTTTGTCAAATGCCTGCTGGAAATCCAGATTCACCACATCCACAGGTTCCCCAGTTTTCCACAATGCAAGTAATGTCCTCAAAGAATTCTACAAAATTAGTTAAACATTACCTACCCTTCATGAACCCATGCTGGGTGTTCCCAATGGGACAATTTATATCCAGACGTCTTGCTATTTCTTCCTTCATGATAGATTCAAGTGTTTTCCCCACTACCGAAGTTAAGCTAAGTGGCCTATGGTTACCTGCTTTTTGTCTACTTCATTTTTTTAAACAGTGGCTTCACATTGGCTGTTTTCCAAACTGCAGGAACCACCCCAGAGTCCTGTGAATGTTGGTAAATAATTACTAGTGCATTTGCTATTTCCCCCGTCACCTCTTTTAGTACACTGGAATGCATTTCATCAGGGCGAGGAGACTTGTCTACCTTTAGCCCCCATTAGCTTGCCCAGCACTGCCTCCTTAGTGACAATGATAGTTTTTAGGTCCTCACCTGCTATAAACTTCTTGCCAATAGCTTTTGGCATGTTATTTGTGTCTTCCACTCTGAAGACCGACACAAAATAATTGTTTAATGTCTCGGCTATTTCCTCATTCCCAGTTATTAAATTGGCCTTCTGATCGTCTAAAGGACCAATGTTTACCTTCGCCACTTTCTTTTACGATTTACATGTTTATAGAAAATTTTGCTGCCTTTTTTTGATATTCTGAGCTAGTTTACTCTCATAATCTATCTTACTTTTCCTTATAACTTTTTTTTGTGGCTTTCTGTTAGCCTTTAAAGATTGCCCAGTCTACTAGTTTCCCACTACTCTTTGCTTTTTTGTATGTGTTTTTTTTCAATCTGATACTTTCCTTTATTTCCTTAGACATTCATGGCTGTCTCTTTCTTTTCCGACAGTTCTTCCTTATCACTGGAATATACTTCTGCTCAGCACTATAAAAATCGTTTTGAAAGTCCTCCACTGTTCCTCAAGTGACCCACCATAAACTTTTTGCTCCCATTCTACCTTAGCAAACTCCTCCCTCATTCCTTCATAGTTTCTATTGTTTAAGCACAGGACATAGGTACTGGATTTAACCTTCTCACGCTCCATCTGTATTTTAAATTCAACCATACTGTGATCGCTCCTTCCGAGAGCATCCCTGACTGTGAGATCATTAATTATTCCTGTCTCATTACACAGGACTAGATCTAGGATAGCTAGGTTCCTTTATATATTGTTCAAGGAAATTGTTGCGGATGCATTCTGTGAACCCCATTCTCAAGGCTGCCATGACCGACCTGATTTGACCGATCGATATGTTGTTTAAAATCCCCCATGATAACTGCTGTACCATTTTTACATGCATTAGCTATTTCTATGTTTATTGCCCGCCCCACCAGGATGTCATTATTTGTTGGCCTGTACACCACACTTATCAGTGACTTCTTCTCCCTGCCATTCCTAATTTCCACCCAAATGGGTTCAACGTTTTGTTCAGTAGAACCTATATCATCTCTCACTACCGCCCTGATATCATCCTTAAAAATCAGAGCAACACCACCTCCCTTACCTTCCTGTCTGTCCTTCGAACAGTTTGATATCCCTGGATATTTAACTCCCAGTCATGACCATCCTGTAACCATATCTCTGTAATGGCCATTAAATCACACCCATTTGCCATGATTTGCACTGTCAACTCATCCACCTTGTTTAGAATGCTCCGAGCATTCAGATAAAGTACCCTTATGCCAGTTTTTGCGCTTTCTTTTTGGGTGCTATTATCTCCATTACTAACAGCTCTTGAGTTCTCCTTCCCTTTAATATTTTTCCTAATGTTCAATGGAGTTGAAGCTTCCTCGTCACTTGCTAACCTTCTGCTTTGTCTTGCATTAATTGTTATTCTCCCTCTACGCTTTCTTCTCCCTTCCCCCCTACTTAATAGTTTATAGTCCTATTAACCACCCTATTTACCCTTTTCGCCAGAACACAGGGTCCGGCCCTGTTCAGGTGGAGTCCATCCCAGCGGTATATATCCCTCCTGTCCCAGAACTGATGCAAGTGCCCCATGAAAAGCAAACCCTCTTTCCCACACCACTCTTTTATCCACCTGTTTACTTCCCTGATCCTCGCCTCCCTATGCCAATTTGCACGTAGCTTAGGCAGCAATCCAGAGATTATGACCCTTGAAGACCTGTTATTTTTTAAATTTTGTTCTTAGCTCTTTATACAGGTCTTTTTTCCTAGTCCTTCCTATGTTGTGCCTACGTGGACCACAACAACTGAATCCTCCCCCTCCCTCTCTGATATCCTCTCAAGCCAGTCAGAGACGTCTCGCATCCTGGCACTAAGCAGGCAACACACCATGTGGGATTCTCTATCCTGCTCGCAAAGGATAATGTCTATCCCCCTGATGATGCAATCCCTTACGACTACAATCTGTCTTTTTGCTCCCCCCTCTTGAATGGCCTCCTGGGCCATGGCACCATGGTCAGTTGATTCATCCATCCTGCAGCCCTGTTCAACGCAGGGAGCGAGTGCCTCATACCTGTTGGACAATGTCAAGGGCTGCGGCTCCTGTGTTCCTGTCTGCAGGGTCCCTCTACCTGCCTCACTCGTAGTCACACTTTGCTGTCCCTGCCTGCCGATCGAATTAACATTAGTTAATCTACCAGGTGTGACTGCCTCCTGGAACACAGCATCCAGTTATTACTCCCCGTCCCGGATGTGCCGCAGTGTTTGGAGTCCAGATTCTGGCTCATCAATTTTAAGCCGGAGCTCCTCAAGCAGCCAACACTTGCTACAGATGTGGTCACTGCCGTTCTCAATGGGATCAGCTAGCTCCCACATCATACAGCTACAACACATCACCTGGCCTGCCATCTCTACTTAGTTAATTATTTAAAATTGATTAGGTTTTTTTTTAGTTTTGCAGTATACTCTGCACCAGTAAGTTTACTCCATTATATACTCAAACAGACACCGGTTTTGCCTTCTGACCCGCTCCAGGAGGATTTGGCGTCTAGGTAACCACCCCGAAAGATAACAAAGAGATGAGGGAAAACAATGCAAGTAGATTACCTGCTCTCCACACTTTGTCGTTATTATTAGGTTAGAGGAGGTGGAAGGGTGGGAGAAACTATGCGTGTAGTGTCTCAGGTATTAGTTAACTCCCAAATTTATTGGGTGGAAGCTTAGCTTCCCAGGCTGCCCTCGCACTTTCTCCCGGACTCCCGCCGCTGAAACAACTGAAAGCATGAAAGTTATGATAGCAGCTGACAGTAATACTGTACAATTCAGTACTCAAAGTGAAGCCTGGCTTGACAGATCCTCAGTTTTTCACTTTTCTACCTATTTCGTCAATCATTCTAAATAATTATCTTCTTCTGAGTATCATTCCTGCATTATGTTATTCAGCTTACCTCATGCTAATTGCCCTGGACACCATGAACTCTTAGCTTTTCAACTATTCTTCAATGTGAAAGCTTGTAAAACACCATTCTGAAGTGCATGGAGACATCACCTGTATTACCCTCATTTACACCGCTCGTCATGTACTCGATAAATTGAATCAAATTTGTTCGACATGGTCTCCTCCAAATAAAACTCTGAAGGCTTTCATTAATTAATCCTTGCCTCCACAATTGAAGATTAATTCCCAGCCCGCATGTCACTGGCCTGTTGTTTCCTGGTTTATCCCATGACCCTTCTTGAATGAAGCCGCCCTCCAGTTCACTGACATAATTGTTCTGGTCATGAGGATTGAATGTTAATGTCAGAGCCCATGAAACCTCCTTGCTTGCCTCCCACAGCAGCTTTACATACATCTGGGCCTGGAGGTTAATCTGCTTTCAAGCCAGCTAAAACTACTAATACCTTCTTCCTATCAGTTCCAATACGTTCGAGACTAACTTAGTTAATATTATTGTCCTTCCCTCAGTTCAGAACCTTTATTACCAGTCCATCTCAGTCCTTATCCATATTTTATTTAAATCTTTCTGAATTGTGGTCATTATCACTGAAATGCTGCCCCACCGCCATACCTTCCATGGCCGGATCTACCCAACATTGTTCCTGAAAATTAAGTGAAACAGGACAGCAGCGGCAACAGCATCCCGTCTCCCCACTTGCCCCAACCATCCCAAATCAGACGTGTTGGTTTCAAAAGCTCTCATGAACACACTTGATGAATTCCACCTCCTCTAAGTAATTCATATTTTATCGACCCAAGCTAACTTTGGGGAAGTTGAAATCCCTTACTCTTATTTCCCAAATATTTTCACAATTCTCTCCAAATTGTCTATATATCTGTCTTTCTACCTCTCCCTGACTGATTGGGATTTACAGTACAAACGTGCAAAGAGATACGCACATTTTGTCTTTTACTACGACCCCTAAATGGACACATTTGTCTGTATGCACGACCTGTATGGAGACACTTTAGTGATGTTTTAAGACATTGTCCCTCCTTATTGCAGTAATTCACTCTGATTAATATTGTGATATTACCTCTTCTTTTGCAGCTTCTTCCTCCACTTGGCTTAATGATTCTATATCCTGGAATGTTGAGGAGTCAGTCTCTTTCTTCCCTCAACAGTGTCTCCACAATAACAATGATATCACATTCTCATGCTTTAATCAAAACTCTCAAGTCATTGCTTTAAAATAAATGCCATCCATCCTTTCCATGTTTCCACGTGCATTTACTCGATTATGTTTACACTGCCTTCTATACCAACTCGATTACCCTTCTACACTTATCTGTGCCTCCGCCTACTGTACTTCCACTCTATATATTGACCACCCTACCACATTAGCGTAAACACGCATCAACCACACTCTTAAGCGGCCCCATAAGTATGTTTGTCGTATTGTCATTCAAGTGACATTCCTGACCCTGTCCCCAGGGAGGAAAAGCACCATTTTAAAAGTTACTTCCGTGGTTGCCGAATTGCCTGTCTGTAACTGTCACTATTGAATATCCTATTACCATTGTTATCTCTATCTCCTTTCTTGCGCAGCTTTCTTGGGCACTGGCTGCGCTCTCACCGTTTTCCAGTACATAAAATGCATACTTGGGTGAGAAGCACTCTGGTGCTTTCCGAATCAGCCACCGTTCGACTGACTGATGACCACCCATTGCCTCCCTGACTATTTTTTTTTTGTCTAAGCTGCGTGGTGATCACGTCCTGAAGTGCTACCCACATAATTCTCAGCCTCACTGGTGCGTTGTAGTGGCTCCAAAAACAGGCTTTCAAGCTTATCAAACTCGTGGCACTTTCTGCAGATGCTTTCATTCAGATTGCCAGGAGCATTCATGACTTCCCATACACTGCAGATGGTGCAACATACAGAGCTGAACTCCCCTGCTGAATTGGACGATTTGTTATTCACCACAACCCACGAAACAAAATGGAAGCTTTTGGAAGTTTCATGCCAATGCAAGGGAGACAAACGCCTATCATAAAGAAAGATGGATCTCGAGCTGCTGTTACAAACTTTGGTTATCATACTGCTTCTAAGTGGGCATTAAATTATTTGAATGTACTGATTACCTGTAATACATGTCATTATATTCATCTAATCATGGTCCAATTCCATCTGTGACGTTTACAGAGTAAAGTAGCACGAGGGCACATGCGCAGGAAGGAGGGGAGATAAACGGACGCCGAATGACGACATGTTTAAGCTCTTCATGGGACACTTAATCTTTATATTTTGAAATATCCTATCTGTTAATTGCTCCAGTACGATGGCTTAATATCTCAGTATGACGCTTTTAGCCTTCTTCTCATGGGAAAGGGGCCAGATGCTGTCTGCCTCGCATCGTTCGCATGTCAAGAAAAGTATCGTTTCACTGTCCTGTAGGAGTCTCTACAACTCTGGTACATAACCACTTATTTTAACTTTCTCCTATGTTTGTGCCACGTTTGTTCTGCTAACCAGTCTGTTCTTGTGCAATGTTAACATGCTGGATTAATTGAACTTATTTTCTTGTCCGAAGCAATTTTACTTGCTTCAAATAAAAAGGTTCAGAAGACTTATTTTTCTTTTCAATTGATTTTCTCCCCACTCACCTGCTATACATTGCCTCAGTCTTAATCCTACTTCCCTTATTATAGCATTAAACTATTCCTCGTGTGTTTACAACCCTACAATGGTCTTATTATTATTACTTATTTCCATTGCTTCTAACTTACCCTTATTTCTGGTACTTAATAACATAATTTACAGATAGCTCCTAACAACAAATAAATTTACCTAATTTATCTGGTATCACTCTTATTGTTTATCATTCATTCTACTCTTTCAGCTGCATTGTTTGGCATTGTTGTATCAGCTTCTGGAACCTGCTGACTTTTCAATCCCAACAATTTCTATTTCTCTACTATTCTTGTGCATTCCCATATGACCAACTCCCCACAATTAACTGTAGATATGTGATATCATAGGTGCCTGCCAGAAGTGCAACTACTTAGATTTAATTTCACACTTGATACTTTTTAAAATCAGTCTTAAGAGTTGGAATTCTTGTCCAAATATGATTTCCTTCATGCTCTCAGGGTTTTCCACTAACTTTAGTGATCAAAATCAATTCGCCCTTGTAAATTCTTCATATACCTGGTTAGTTTTCTTTATTATCACAATAAAATCTGCACTGACACCTTTAAGGCCAAGTTGTACGCATTTACTATTGCTTTTAACGTTGAAGTTTCATAGTCTGCAGGTGGTTCCTTTTGCAAACAGCTATACATGTTCATCATTGTACATGTCGAAACATCCTATAAAATTCTAATGCAACTATAATTACCAGGATGTCTTCACAAATCCAGTTAAATATCCTTCCACTCAATTTTCTATCATAATAATTAATAATAACTAACGTTTCAAACACAAAATAATTTCAGTTCTGAAAAAGCATCTCTGGACCAGAAACGTTAACCACCCTTTTCTCCACAGATGCTGACAGACCTGCTGAGGCTTTCCAACAGTTTCTGTTTTTGTTTCTGATTTCCAACATCCGCAGTTTTTTTATTTACAAAATATTTTCGCTTTCTTTCATATTTTGACCTAATCATCTCGGGATTAACTTGATTGAGTGAATACACCGTCCACCTGCTTCGCTAATTTTTCTGTGCAGAACAGTATGGTTTTACCTCTAAAATCTCAAGGTGTCTCGATTGCGCACGGACAACGCGAAAACTGGAGATGGGATTTCTCTTCAAGAGGGAGCCTCGAAAGTAAGTTAAATGTTAAAATTGTTTTCCAGCGCTTTTCATTCCGAAGCAGAGAGACAGACAACTACCAGTTGACATTCTTCTGACTCCAAAGTCAACTTCATTTATTGGCTTTTTAAAAGTACTTTTTCAACATGTTTGTCTGTTAAGCTTGAAAGTGGTGACATTTCCGCCGACAGACGGACACCATCTTGGAAGGAAATAGCGACCTCATCTGGTCAGTCTGCTTCGGCATTGAGCGAAGGTGTTTCAAGAATTTCCAAATTTGGGGGAAATGAGGAGATCACCAAATTTCACTAGAAGTAACAGTCAAAGGAAATTTTCGAATTTTCCTTGATGTCGAGATGACGTTTCATTGAAGAAAACATTTTCATATCACACTCTTCATACTCACTGGACTTCCCAAAGTGGTTACAGCCAACTTTTTAGGTGTAGTGATAGTTTTTTTAACTTTAGTGACAGTTGTGATGTAGGAGAAGCCACAGCCAATTCGCACGATTAAAACTTCCCAAATTAGACTCTCGATTAACTCTTTCGTTCTACTTAAAAGAAGTGATCATGCACCCTACACGTGCACGCAGGATGGGGACTTGAGTTAACGTTGCATGCGTAACACAGTGCTTCCGACAGCGTTACTTGCTCAGTCCTGCGCTGTAATGTCAACTTAGATATCTGCTGCTGTAGCCTTGAAGTAGGTTGAAGTAGGTTGCTCTCGCCAACCTACACCTTAGACGGACGTGAGGGTGCTACCATCTGATCACCAGCTGGTATTCAAATCAATTTATGAGAATAAAAAATTGCGCGTGACCTAATCGAAGCAATTGGTAATATGAAAGGATCTGACCGGGGTTTATCATTCAGAGAAAATGTTTCCACTTGTGATCGAATGGTAAAATAGATGACATAAGCTTAAATAGACATCGTAAAATCGAAAATAGAGTTTAAGCATACGAAACAGGAATAAATTAAAGGATATGCAAACTGGACTACACAAGGCTAGTGCGAGGAGGGGAGCAAAAATGCCAGAATGTATCAGATGGCCTGAATTCTCAATGCCTATGCTATGAATTGCTAGTGATTGTGTGTCATGAAAACGAAACATGGCCAGGTCACACAATTGCCTGACCAACACTTGCCAAGAAAAGATAAATTAACGGTAAGTCATAACCCTTCATCGCACCTGGAAAAGTAAAAAAATTGATCTCAAACGACAACTTACATTTATATAAATGATTTGTACACGAAGAAGTACCAGTGTTTCCTGAAGGATTAAACAAAATCACACTCTGTCAAAGAAATAGGGATACATAGAGTGATGAAAGATCGATTCTTGATGTGGATTTAAAGAAGAATTCTGTTTGAAAAGGAAGAATAAAGTAGCAGTGACGTTTAGGGAGAGAATGTTTGGAGCAGGGACGCTAGGAAATGATGGTAAAGCGCCTGTAAGATGCAAAATTCCACAGATATTAGAATGGAGAGTGGAGTTACTGGAAGGAGGCATACTGAGGTCGGGAATGACAAGGCCAAAAGGAAACTTATACGAGTATCAGAATTTTAAATTTGAGCCGATAAAGCATAGAAAATAATTGGAGGTCAACGGGGACTGCGGAGAAGGGTGAGCACGACTTTGTGCAGGGTAGCCTATGGACGGCAAAGTTTTGGAATCAACACATTTTCTATAATTTGGAAGGTGGTGGCACAGTGACTGCATTTGGTGAAAACGGTTAAAATGTGGCTTGTCAGGTTGTATAACTTTGTCAACGTTCTGTTTTTCTTTTCTTTTATATTATTGATTCTGTTCATTTCTATGTATTAATGTTGAACTTGAAGGATTGAGGTGGGATGAATACAGTTAACGTTGCAGATGTAGAAGGAAACAATGTTTCCAAAGAAGATAATTCAGTGTCGCCCTACAGAAGTAATTTGTGAGTTTAACTGAGTCATTGTGCTGGGATAGAAACCGGAATTACTCGACAGTTGCAGAAGGATATAGCGTGGAATAAACGAAACAGAAATGGGAAAATAGCCACATTATATGAGCGAGGAAATACAACGATCCCTGCATTCCCTTTCATATCTCACCATCGCTCCATTTGTATGTACATGTGTGTGAACGTGCGCACAGCACAAAGACAAGACAGTTGAGAAGTGGAGCGGCTGTGGTAGAGGAAGGTTGAAGGAAGGTAATCCGGAGCTGCGAATTCTATTTCTCTTTGAAACAAAGTGCTCCCATTGCAGAAAACCGAGTGGATCCGGAACTCGGTGTCTTAGTCATCTGAGGTCACATGCTCGATTCCAAAAGACTGCCCACAATGACGATGCGAGTGTCTGCGGATATGTATGCGATGTCTATTGGTGTTTGTATGCATATGACTATGTGTGTGCCTGTGATTTTTACAACATAACAGGGCCCTTCCCTCATTGGCTTGAAAGTGCTTTAATACCACGTGACTCCCACGGTTAAAAGTAAATGTCCCTTTATTTGTGTGTGTACGCGTCTTTATTTTCATGTGATTTCGTTTTCAGTCCATGCTAAAGTCTATGTATGTATAATTCATTCCAACACCACTTCAGTCATCATTTCATATGCATTGTGCCACATTGCCTTCTGATTCTGCAACGTTTTTCGTTTGAAATCCTCTTTAGTATTTTAAATATCAATGCATAATATTTTAAATTCCTCCAGTTCGGAACATTGTTTCTGTTCCAATTTTGATCTCTAATCACAAGTCCAGTTTTCTCCATTCCATATTTGGCAGTCATGTCTTGAACTACAAGGGTATATATGCCCGGAGGCTCATCCTGAATTAAGCCTGTTTATGTCTCCTCTTTTAAAACCTGTGTCTTTGACCAAGCTGTTTTCATCAACAAATTACTTTGGTCCGTCCATAATGCTCCTTGCCAAGCGTCTTCGTTTTTTCACTATCTTTGTGGGCGCAATATAAATGTAACTTGCCGAACGCGTGTGTCCTGTGGTTTTGCTTGTGCGTCCTCCGTTACCATTTGTTCCCTTCATAAATGTTATTTTTATCTGTAACACATTCTACGTTGACGGAGAGTTCAGACCACACAGGCGCTATTTTCGATTTATGCTTCGGATGAGCTAGTTTCGCTGCTCAAGTTTGAACGATTTCAACCCATTTATTTTTTTCAAGATAAGTTCAGTACAGTTGAAGAGAATGGAAACACTTGTGGTTAGATGTTCAGCCCGTTTCAGGACCTGCAAGTTTAGCAATACTTGCATTTCTGTCTTAGAATTTAAACGAGCGTATTTTTTTTTAAAAATGCATTTCAAGCCAGGCAGCTGTGAAACAAGCTTCTCCGAACACATCCTGCAAGTTTTATATTTAGCAAAGTCCCAGTACGTGAACAGTGAAAAATGAATGAAATCCGAAGCAATCGTATTGACATCGCTTATATTTGAACGCTATCTACAACTAACTTTAGACACGTGTAGCTGTTTGTCTGAGAGCGTCCTATTGAGGAGAACATGAGAGAGGCGGTAATCTCTGTAAATTATGGAGCGACATCATTCTGCGCGTCGATCTTGTCATTATTTTTAGCTGTATCATCCAGCAAGTTCTCATTGTGCATAAAGTCATCCATCACGTTAAATTATATATTTGAACTGAGAGATGTCCTTACTGTACACTGGAAGTAACAATGGTGAATCGGTGAATTGAAACAAAATATGTATTTGTGGTCAGACAGCACAGTTATTGTTTCGAGTCCAGTGACCCTTTAGAAAAACAATGTATTTACATGGGTCATTTCATGACCTCTTGAGATTCTAATAAACTTACAAGAAATGAAGCGCTTTCGTTGTGTTGCTCGTATTCTCATGTAATCATGCTACACGCATCAAAGTGCCAAAACAGAAGCATCGCAATTAGCGGTACAAAAAAAAAGGCACAAAGGACTGCAGATGTTGGAAATCAGTAACAAAAGCAGAAATTGCTGGGGGGAGAAAATCAGCAGGTCTGCAGTATCGTTTGATAGAAGGCTGAGTCGACGTTCTGAACAAGGGCCACTGGACGGAAATGTCAACTCCGCTTCCTCTCCACAGCTATTGCTAGACCTGCTGAGTTTTTCCAGCAATTTCAAATTCTTATTTGTAATTTGTACTTTGGTTTTCATGAAATCGGCTGAGGGAGGAGCTCAGGGATGACCAGGCAACAACAACAACATTACGGTTTAACATGCCGCGAGGAACCCCATCCATTCTGTTTATTCACATAGGTACTTCCAGAAAAGGAAAACTTGTAGTTGTGACTGTCAATGTCCCTTTGTATCATGACTGTCTTCCATAGCCCTGTAAACGGTGTATAGTGATATCAGATCAATATGAACTCAAGACCCAGAAAAGGAAGTCGCAGCCGCGATTTTAGGTTCCGGAAAATTCCTGGTTCTGGAGTTACATTGGCAACCCCCAACTATCATAATCGAAAGGGAGCCCCTAGACAAATGTTCTATACCTCAACAGCCTCCCTTTGTTGCGAGCATTGTGGAAGAAATCTAAAATCGACTCCAATGCGCAGTCATAGCCGACAAACAACTGAGGAACAGTGTTAGAAGTCCGAGATCTCAAACTCATCACCGAGCTCATTGTCTGCAGAGCAAGAGTGGGCCCCACTGTCTGACACGCCTCAAAAACATAGTCCAAAAACAGCAGAAACCTCAAATCCCTGTAGATTTTTCATCAGCGCTGTCTTCGTAAAATCCGGCAAACCTATTAGCAGGAAAGGCATAGCAACGTGAACGTCCTCTCCCAGGCCAATGTCCTCAGTGTCGAGGCACTGGTCACACGCCACCAGCTGTGGTGAACGGCCAAGTTGGTAACATGTCTCACACATATCTCTCTGAACAAGTGTTCTTCTCCGAGGGGCAAATGGGACTCTCTTGCCCTGGAATGTACATACTGGGGAAGAAGCATCTACCAAGTTTACGCCATTTGCAAGTGGAGCACATAGAGGCAAATCCGAAGCGACACAAATAGAGCGCAGAACCCAGAGAATTCCACCTACCCATCACCAAACACCACGTACCCCGCCAGAGGCATTATTTGTGAACGCAGTTTTGGAGTATTCCGGTACAGCAAAACACCACCACACCAACCACCATCACACTTCCCAAGCCGTGACCCCTTCCAACATGAAGTAAATTACCCTCAGTCCTGTGGGACTGCCAAAGGAAAACACAGGGAAGTGAGAATAACAGTCAGTGCAAGAGAGCAATTTAAAAGCATAGTCCATCATCAACGTAACTTCTACCGATCATAACACCAGGAGGGTAATGTATGTATAACTCCCAGACGTCCAAGAATGCTTCCTCAATTCCAACTTCCATTAACTTTGCAGGTTTTCATATATGCCACTTTGATGAAAAACTGACCTACCTGCATTCATGTGGAGCACATCATTACCTCTCTAATGAAATATTCCAATATCTGTCACACTGATTAGCACAGGCAAATGTGAAAGAAATGGTGCGCACAATATGCTCTATTCACAACAACAGAAAATACATAAGGCTTTTAACTACCACAAAATTCTCCAATAGCTCTTCTTGAATTGCTTTCACTGTCACAACGCAGGGAAAGATTGCAGGCAATTAGCAGACTGAAAGAAATGACCCACAATTGGCAATGATGTATTAGACCAAACACTCTGAAGGTTATTTTCGCTTCAAAAATATTGGCCAGACACTGTGAGATCTTGACATGACAGCGCTCTAACTGACAAGGCAGAGATCCATGGTATTTCATCTGTTGATCAGAAAAACAAGTCCAGGGACATGTCCATTCGGTGGATTAGCTACGGGACGCGCAAGGTTATAGGATTAGCGTAGGGAGGTGGGTCTGGGTGGGAGCTCTTCGGAGAGTTTGTGTGGACAGATAGGCCAAATGGCTTTCTTCCACACTGTAGGAATTTTATCATTCTATGACATTTTCGTGTAACTTCTTGATTTTGTTTAACACACAGCAAACATTACATAGAAAACTAATTGAGTTTACAGTCTTACAATCCTCCCGATCATCAGTAAGTAGCACTAAAACTGTCTTCTCTCGAAAATAAAGCCGCAGTACATGTCATTGGTCGCCACCAACTCTTCTTCCAAACAACCTATAATGTTCTTTATCCCATCACCAGCCCACACCATACTGCACCCCACAAATTATCTTCCCCAGTTGTGTGAATAATAAAACTCAGCGGTAGTGGCAGGAGCAAGTAGTTTAGATGCATTTAACTGCAAGCTAGACAAAAGGTAGAATGATAACTTTAGTTCAATAAAGATGCGAGGAAGATGGAGGGGAATGAAGAAATCAGGACTGTTTGTGCGAGAAGATCTGTCTACATAATTTCGGTTTACACAAGAAAACAATGTGATTGGTGTTAAAAAAAACTTTTTTTTTCACATTTGATCATTGTCCCTCAATTGAATGTTATCTACAAAGAAACTATACCTCTGACACAAGTCTGGAATTAAAACAAAGCTCCCAAAGTCAAACATGCAAAGTCGATTTTCATCAAAACAAGCAAGCAATAGACCCCATTTCAAAGGGCAGTTGAGAATCAAACATATTGCTGTGAATATGAAGTCACGTTTTGGCCAGACCAGAAAAAAATAAGAAGATTTCCTTCTCAGAAGGATATTAGTGACCTATATGGTACTTCTGTGTTAGAAATGTTACTTGCCACTTATGAGCCCAATAATGAATGGTGTTTTGGTTTTGCTGCATTTTTACATGTCCGAATTCTGTTCCTGAGAAAGTGTAACTGGGAATGAGGATTCTGCAATTATCACTAAGGATGTGCACGTTTAACTTTATGCTGAAGGGAAGCTTATTAAGAAGCAGGTGAGATGGTTGGGCCAGAAGACCGCCCTATCCTGCAGCAATGTCCTGGGTTTCGAAATAATTCAGAGACAAAAAAAAATTATCTTCCCTGTGCCAGGTATAATTCCAATCAGTGGAGATTTATATCTACTTCTATCCCAACTCCACTCTATCGGATTCCCACTGACTTTGCTGCCTAGGTTTCCAGATTTGATTTCTCCTGTTTTTGTTGTTTTTTTATCAGCAAAGGATATTTAAGTGTGTTACCTTTCAAATTGTGAAGTAAATACAACTGATCTGGGCGTGTTGAAACAGTTTAGCAAGGGGCCTTCCATATTCTGGAACCCAACTCTTTCGTGACAATGTGAAGAGGTTGCCAGACCCCATTATTTTGTGCACTAGCTGTGACAAGGTATGCTTCAAACAACTGACATACTCATACCCCGGCATTTTGGAATAGCAGTTCTGTTCCAAGATAATTATCCTGAGCTTCTCCCATTCTTTTGTTCATGAAATTCCCTGGAGTGAATAATCGAATTTTATTTACGGCCCACAGCTGGCCACTTACAGGCGTTCATTGAGGAGTCAGTTCAGGGTTGGGAGATTTGAGTTGGACAGTCATTCTTCATGGTCAAAATGTCACTGCACTGTCGCTTTTTCAGAATATATTGTCTCAAATTCATTGCATTACCATAGACTTCAGGAAAGCCTAAACTTGTGTTCATATTTTTTATCCAAGAATAGACCTGAACGCAGTTTAATTCTATGACATCCTGTAGCGTTGTTAATTAGTTCGTGTCTTAGGGCTTATACATTTGTCCTTCCGAAAGAGCTGCCGTCTTAACTAACCCTCTTGAAGATGGCACTGTGAGGAAAAAAATGAAATAACCGATTTACTCGCATTTTACTGTTGCACGAAAATCGGAGATTTCAATGAAAGTAAAGACCTGGGGTGTATGTGCATTTTTTTGAGGATGGCAGGATAAATGAAATAGCAACGGGGATTCTAGATGTATTAATAAAAAGATGGTGCATAAAGCAAGGAAGTGGCACGAAGTAAGAGTTATTTAGGTCTCAGCTGGAGAGCTGCCACACCATTGATGGAGAGTTAAACGAAAATGGAAACATCACAGCAGATGTTTGCCAGAATGAAAACGGGGTCGTGGGATTTACCCCTGTGGAGAGAATGGAGAAGCTCAGATATTTCTCGTTAGAGTCGAGAAGGATGAGGCGAATGATGTTGGAGTTCAGAGTTCACAACAGTATTAAAAGGCACTTTTTTAAAAAAAAACTGTTCCTAGTTCGAGAATGTTCGGAAAACAACTAACAAAGAGTAAAGGCAACTGATAAGAACACTACAGGCTACTGAGAAGAAGCGGGGTACAAAGCAGTACTGCTCCATCGTTGCTGATTTCCAAAATATGCATAGATCAAATGGATGGCAGTGGCGAGCAGAACTCCTGAATGATACGCACCTACAGGTTTAGGGCTAAACCGATAAAAGACTGAACAGATTTGTAAACTACAAGAAACTGGACACTTTTAATAACCAAAGTCCCACTTCTGGCTGTTGGGGTTCTGATAAGAGTCACCGAAACTCGAAATTCGAAACTGTTTTCTTCCCACAAGATGCTATTAGATCTTGAGCTTCCCCAGGAATTTCTGTTCTTGTTCCCACTTGCATTGTGCTTTTTTCTTATAACTGTTACCAGCAAAATAATGATCATTTTATTCGGCTTCTCGCACTTCCATCTGGAAATGCCAACAAACATCGTGAATAATACTTGCTGCTTTTCTGGCTGCTAGATTAATAGCTATATCTGTGAAACATGAGAACAGAGATCTGGAGTTTCACATCTGTCCTGAGGAAATAAAAATATTGTCCTCGACCGCCCTGGACTGAAGAAAGCGAAATGAGCAGGATTATTAATTCTAGTTGCGGTTCCAATGATTTCAGCTTCATATCATAATGTACTTAAAGTTCGCAGCCGAAACATTTTCCCAAACTCACTGCCCTGCATGTAAATGAACACTTTAGGTGAATTACTGAAGAAATGGTGATGCCTGCAATCTGAATCATTATTGACAGACCGAGTCAAGGCTTGAAAATTGTTGCTGATAAATTATTCGAAGGCAGTGTGCCAGTAGTGTCAGAAGAAAGTTGTGCTCAGACGGAAACAGTTCAACCAGCAGTGAGCAAAAAACCTCCCACTTCCTGCACTTCTGAGTCTCACTACATATCGTGTGATATCTCAGCTCATGCACGTACGCTTGATAAAGTTTTCCAGCCAAACCACTCACGACACCATCAAGTCTGGCAGCATGTGTGAAGGAGAAAACAGAGTTAACATTTTGGGTCCGGTGACCCTTCCTCAGAACTAAGTTCTGTTATCCATCTCTCACGAAAGAGCAGCCATATGGCCTGGTAAGACAAGGGTGAGTTTACATTCAGGTCTTAATCTGTTCAGACAGCAGAGGCTATGGCACACCACTTTTGATGATCGAAATTGAAATCCGTCACCCAGAGTATAGACTGTGCCCCTACCACCCATAGTACACCGAAAAAATGACATCTAAAATGGAGAAAAAATGTTTCAAATGCTGAGAGAAGAGACAGGTCACAGTCCGTAAGCAGCACGAGGTTTCCTGACCCAGGTATGGCCTGATGGCGTGAGACTTCATGAGATAAAAGGTACTGCAGATGCTGGAGAATCCGAGATAACAAGGAATGGGGCTGGATGAACACAGCAGGCCAAGCAGCATCAGAGGAGCAGGAAAGCTTGACGTTTCGGGCCTAGACCCTTCATCAGAAATCTGATGAATTTCTGATGAAGGGTCTAGGTTCGAAACGTCAATCTTTCCTGCTCCTCTGATGCTGCTTGTCCTGCTGTGTTCATCCAGCCCCACACCTTGTTATCTGAGACTTCATGATGTGCATTATCCATATTGAGTTCTTCCCCCGAAATATATATCATTATTTCCACCAAATCTACTGAGGTGAGGCATCACAGACATAGGGTAAGATGCTGGCTGGAGCATTTTAAATTATGATTCCATGTGAATGAATATTTCACCATGTTTATGGGTTGGATCTTCCCAATTTTGGCACAAAATATGTTGCACGGCGCTGATGTTGTTATTGCCCTTGTTTTGGTGCCTTAGTTGATGCGGGCTGTTCCATCCATTTCTTTCCTTTTATCAGAGTTTGTCGTGGTGAGATACGACCAAGTGGATCGCAAAACCATTTCAAAGACTGACAAACGCTATTTATTAATCAAAAATATTACTCGAAGACAGGCCAGGTTGGGAAGGTTTTCTTCCCAAGAAGGAACAATGAAGCAAATGCGGTTTTAAAACAATTGAAAAAGGTTACAATTTGCCTAGATTTTAATTTCAGGTTGAACTTAATTCGAAAACGCTATCAGATACGAGTTCAAGCTCCTGTCCCAGTTACGAGGTTGCGAGGGCAGTGATAATACAAAGCGCCACAGGCTTCTCTTTGGTAGAGAAATGTCAAGCAATATATTACGGTTTGAAAAACAAGAAAAGTGGCGCCAACAGATGCAAAGTCGTTAAAGATGACAGTGCATATTGAGACAATTGTTGAAAGGCATAAATGATCCTGCGCAATTAGGACAGAAACACGACAGTAATATTTCCAATTGGAGCGTTACACGTTTGGTTGTGATCTGCTGTGCACCGCCTCAGAGGGTGTTGGAGGCAGATACATTTGTGGAATTCCAACGGGAATTTCATAATGATCTCAGGGTAACGATAAAATCGTAAACGTGAGACTAGCTGAGTAGCTAGTGAGCCCGTAATGTCAGTTTGAGTGGACTTTTTTTTCGTAGCGTATCTATTCTATTGACACTTTCAGACGAGGACAATCAGCGTATTAAGTCTAGTCCACCATTCAATGAACTCACCATTGATCTGATCATTTATGCAGTGATAACAATAAAACCCAGTCATGGCATTTTAAAAAAAGTGTCAGTCCTCAGTTCTTCCATTTGAAAAGATTATTTGGCTAAAAAGCTGCAGAATCCGAAACCTCTGGAAAGTGACAATGTGTAGAGTATTCTGATGCAGGATATCTTGTCTGTGCCCGTAACGACACCTGGCTGGAATCTGTACAGACGCGAGACATATTCTGGTTATGGGTGTCTTCTTAATTTTTATTCATAAAACAGATATCTTTTGAAATATTCGCAATATGATCTATTTGGAAATACACATAAAATATTCAGTTCGAGAAAAAATTCATAATTGCAGTCGGGGGCGGGTCTTCAGTAACAGACAGGGGTCTATCCTGTCTCCAATAGATTTGCCCAGGAATCCGACAGCGGCTAAACCTAATTCCGCTCCATGATCTCATTCAGAACATTTGTGCCTGCCTCCATTTACGTTACCAGGCCTGGGAGATTCAGCCTCTTTGCTTATCGGTTCATGTATTCCATCTATTTTGTTGTGGGAATGAAACATTTCAGCGTTACATTTGAAGAGCAGAGAGCACAAGTATTGTCACTGCATGAATATAACAGCATCATGGATGTAGTCAGTGAGGCTGTACGCTCTTAAAAATTATCGCCATGCCCTTTACTGCTCAGTAACAATTAGCTCTTGTAAATTGTCATCACCTTGGAAATTTCTGTAGCAGTTGTGGGAAGTACAACAAGAAGTTGTGGCACCCATTTGCGCCTGTGTGTGTGCGGATTCATTTCTGTTGTGATATCTGTATCTACTCCTTCCGAAGGTCTGTTTTGTAAGTCCACATAGGGGTACCATTGTCATACGTAAATGTGAAAAAACTCGTAAATAACTGGGATTTAATGACGGAAAACGGTTGAGCTGACCAATCATTCCACAACAATCAAATCACCAGCCGAAATTTGCTGCGTCAGAACAAGCCAATGCCAATAGCAATTTCAACTGTCCATTACAATATTAAAGTTTTCACAGCTATTGTTAGTGCTTATAATGGACCATTTATTAATATAATTTCCAGAACTCTACAGAATTAGCTAACATGTTAACTGAATAAAAACCGAAAGAACTGCAGATGTTGTAATCAGGAACACTACAAAGTTGTTGGAAAAGCTCAGCAGGTCTGGCAGCATCTGTGAAGCTCAGACCTGCTGCGATTTTCCACCAACTTTGTTTTGAAGCTAAAATTTCATGTCACATCGTGTTTCAGAGCAACACCTGTCGCCTCAGGAGTTCTTGTGCTCTAATGATAGTGTCCCCACTTCCAAGCCAACAGACTACAGTCCAAATCTTAAAGGTTCATGTAGTCTATCGTAGCATCTCTAACCAGGCTGATAAGAAAATAGCAAGACTTTCCAGCTTTCCCATTCCACGTAAAATGAACAATGAGGATTCCCTCAAGGGTAATTAGGGATCGACAACAATCCTCCCTTGCCCGTAATCCTCATAAACTATTTATAAAAGGCAAACAGAGGGACTACATCACATTTTAGTCATTACCAAGAGACGAGAGATTTAATTGTAAAAGTCTGGGGTGTGTTTACAGTATTTTGAAGGTGGGGGACAAGTGGGACATAAAACACAAGGCAAGTAAGTTATACTAAACTATCCTGAGTTATACTGAACTATCCTCAGCCTGGAGTCTTATGCTCAACCCTGAGGGATGTCAAGACTATGGATGGTCTTTATTGGAATGGTATTGGGGCTGAGGAACTTCAGTGATGTGGAGGAAGTAGTGTTATTCTCCTTAACAGAGCCATAGGCATAGAGTCATACAGCACGGAAACAGGTCATTAGGTCCAACCAGTCCATGTCGAACATAATTCTAAACTAATGTCGTCCCACCTGCCCACACATAGCCCATTTCCCTCCAAACCTTGCCTATTCATATACTTATCCAAATATCTTTTAGACATTGTAATTGTATCCACATCCAACACTTCCCTCATGAAGTTCCCTCCACATTAAACCAACCGTCGCGTAAAAATGAAGTTGTCCCTGGTGTCTTTTTGTTTTAAATCTCTCTCCTCTCACCTTAAAAATGTCCCACCCAATTTGCAATTCTTCCATCCTAATGAAAAGACTAATACCGTTAATTCTATCTCTCCTTTCATTATTTTATACATTTCCTTTGCGTCGCTTCTCAATCAAGAACGTTAGCTGCATTCATGATTGTGAAAAGATTTGACGGCATAAACTACCGTAAATATATAGATTGCACAAATTACTGGGATAACCTGCGTCTTTTCAGAAGAGGCAGTTGTTAGGCAGATTGCTTTTAAAACAAACCCAGAGGCATTTGAATTTCTCAGTGGCAACGAGTTTTGGCCTAGCCATTCCTGCTGAGGAACTACTTCTCTGATGATAGTTGCCAGCAGGATTCCTGAATGCGTTTTGTCTACTCATTCAGGTCAAATAATTCATTCAGAAAACTGCCACATGCAATAAGCTGAACGTTAACAAAATCTAGCCTTGCTCTCACAAAAAATCCCTTTCTCCTTCCAATTGGTTAAATGCGCCTTGTCTAAGCTTATTTCTCCTCGCAGTTCTATCTCCAGTTATCACCAAACACAGTGTGGGTATTATATCTTGTGTATCGTGTGGATTAATAGCTCAAACAGAAATCGAACTGGAAATGTCTTTTCTTTCCCTATTTCCAGACAAACTAAAGCCCAAGCTGTCCTCATTAGCAGAAGATGAATATAATTATCAATCTAATGGTTCTTGCTGGAAACTTTTGTGTTCGGCGCTTGTTAATGATGACGGTGGCATGAAACTCGAAGCTCTCAGAATAAACAGTTGCTTATGTGAAGAGGAATCGCTTGGGTAATGCAACTGGAGTACTGTAGCCTGAAGCAATATTTTCAGCAGTAAGCCAAATAAAAGGAAGGTGTTGACAGAAGAGGTTTTTGGATTACAATGACCGTGTGGTGACTGAGCACAAAAGAAAAACTGCTGATCTTCATTTGGAAATATTTCAGCAGGGAGTTTGGTTGGGATCTGCGAATAACGAACTCCCAAAGAGTAGTACAAGCCATCCAATACGCCACATTTGTCATGTAATATTACATATTACAGTCTCATGTTTAATATTTCTACCTATGAAACTTATTTGTTCCTCTTCCCAACCGCTCCCACACCCCACCCCTAACCACCACACAGCCACTGAGAATACTGCCTTCGTTTACATCAAGCAGACTTCTTTTATCTCATTTGCAATATGTTGCTGAGGGCAGCAGTTCTGTTCATGGCTTTCCTGAGTTTGGCTTGGCCAGGTACTCTTAAACGTTACAAACTGCCCTTTTACAATAACTAAGAATGTATTTCAAACTTATAGCTTCTACGTATTGCAAAATTAGATGCCTTGATTCTGCAACTCGATGCACGTCACTGTTCTCAATTGTTCTTGTATTTTATTTCTCCGGTGTTTTTTCCATGTCTGCTATCTACAACTAGTATCATGTTCTTTACTTGTTTTTTTTTTCAGTTGTCACTAAAGTAACATCGAACAAAGTAGCTCAGTTTCCCAAACTCTTGAAGGCGGCCAGAGGTGACAATGTTTCCATGTTCTGTACTTTTCCCATATTTGAAGATGTCCCTGAAGTATTTTGGTGGAGACACAACGAGGAATCG
Source organism: Ginglymostoma cirratum (assembly GCA_024137785.1). Classification (NCBI taxonomy): domain Eukaryota; kingdom Metazoa; phylum Chordata; class Chondrichthyes; order Orectolobiformes; family Ginglymostomatidae; genus Ginglymostoma; species Ginglymostoma cirratum. Next base: position 7,198,205 of record JAHRHZ010000084.1, read on the forward strand.
TTCCTGGAACCAGACAACAGAAAACGTTTTCGTGTCCAGAAAGGAAGGAGCTCACTTCATGTTCTCAATGTCACTCTTCCAGACTCTGGAATGTATCATTGTAAAATAAAGCATCAGCAAACCATCCTTAGTTCTGAAAGTGGATCATTGCTGACAGTGTGCGGTAAGTGACACTGCACTGCACCAGATGCAGGCAACTTATGTAATCTGATCTTTTATAATTAGAAGAAAATCCAATGATAGTGTATTCACTTCACACTGTCGGGTAGATCTCGTCCCTGTTGACCTCGCAGTACAACAGCCATTGATTCCCTTTCGCTCGTTTGCGTCATTTCTTCAGGAAAAAAAATACACTGCTCATTGTGATCATGATGTGGAGGTGCCGGTGTCGGACTAGGGTGGGAAAGGTCAGAAATCACACGACACCAGGTGATAATCTAAGACGTTTATTTGAAAACACGGCTTTTGGAGCCTCGGTCTGAAGGACTGGGTCTCCGAAAGCTTACGTCTTCAACTGAACCTGTTGGACTATAACCTGGTCTCGTGTGATTTCTGACATTGTCACGATGACATAGTACTGCGCTGTTAATGTAACGAGTGCCTTTTTGGCGCCGGAACACCAATATCATTTTGGTGATATTGCACCAAAACAGTGAAAAAGGATAACTGTTGAAATCTTGGGATGAAGTTAATTCGTGGAATCATTTTTACATGGTTATATAGAGTACCAAAGCAGAACCTACAATATGTAATAACAAGGTGTAGAGCTGGATGAACACAGCAGGCCAAGCAGCATTAGAGGATCAGGAAAGCTGACGTTTCGGGTCTAGACCCTTCTTCAAAAATCATTTCTCCGGCATCTGCAGTTCCTACTATCTCACCTAAAATATGCATTCGTTTTAAATTAAGGTGAATGATAATATACCACAGCCATCAATATTCAATAAACACAAGATATCTTTTCCACCTCCAAATTGCCGATCAAAACATTCTGTAACAAATCCTTTAAACTTTTAGATGGATATCAAGGAAAAGTAACACTGAGGAACAAGTTAAAATAAAGAACTGCAAATGCTGGAATTCTGAAACAAAGATGGAAATTGCTAGATAAACTCAGGGTGTCTAGCAGTATCTGTGCGAGCTGATGTTTAAAGTCCAGCGAAGTCACTGGACTGGAAACGTTAACTCATTTTTCCCTGCACAGATAGCCTCAAAGTGAGAGGAAGCAGATTTAGGACTGAGTTGATGAAGAACCTCTTCACGCAAAGGATTGTGAATCTGTGGAATTCCCTGCCCAGTGAAGCAGTGGAGGCAACCAACCGCGATGGATGTTTTACAGCAAAGATGGGTAGATTTTTGATCAGTAAAGAAATTCAGGGTTATGACGAGCGGTTTGTTAAGTGGAGCTGAGTCCACTAAAGGATGAGCCATGATCTTATTGATTGCCAGAGCAGGCTCGGCGGATCAGATGGCCGACTGTTGCAATTATTTCTTATCTTGGAATGCTGCCAGATCTACCCAGTTTCTCCCGCAATTTCTGTCTTTGTGTCGTGGGGTAAATGTTCGATTACCTCTCACCAAAATAACGGTGCTAAAATGTGACAATAGATACGATGTTAATACAAATGCAACTTACTGAGGATATTTTGTAATTTAGAATGCTAACAGAAACTAATTGAAATGTGTCTGAGCATCGACGGAAGTAATACGCGCATAACAATTGGAAACAAGAGTGGCCATTCGTCCCGCCAGTTTACTCAGCTCCTCAGTAAAATTATGGTTGATCTGATTCTGGTCTCAACTGCACTTTCCTGTCCACCTTGATATCCTTGGACTTCCTCGTTAATCAAAAACGCAATTGACGTTTCAGGTCATAATCTTTCGTCAGAACATTTTTAATACCTCCTACATCAATTCATTTTTACATGGCTAAATAGAGAACGAAAGCAGAACCTGCAATATGTAATAACAAGGTGTAGAGCTGGATGAACACAGCAGGCCATCAGCATTAGAGGAACAGGAAAGTTGACGTTTCAGGTCTGGACGCTTCTTCAAAAATCATTTCTCCGGCATTTGCAGTTCCTGCTATTTCACTTAAAATATGCATTCGTTTTAAATTAAGGTGAATGATAATATACCACGGCCATCAATATTCAATAAACACAAGATGTCTTTTCCTCCAAATTGCCGATCAAAACATTCCGTATCAAATCCTTCAAACTTTGAGATGGATATCAAGGAAAATTAACACTGAGGATCAATGGAATAGAATAAAACCGGACAAACGGATTTGAGGTACAGTAAGTGAATGCCTGACTAACTTGAAGGATAGTATTTGCTTAGTGTTTTGGCTACGTATTTTCCCAATTCTAACATGCTTGAAACGTCAATTGTTTCTTAAACAAACGAATCACAATCGCCAATGAGATGGCAAGTGTTGATGTTGCTCTCAGGTTTGGATTCCATCCCAAATCTTAAAACTTGCAGGGCTCCAACAATACCCGTAGGCTCTGTTTGACGCCATGCAGTTCGGCAACTGGATCGTCTCAGATGTAGGCAAAGCAGGCAAAGTGAATTAAGGATAGTGCCAAACATATCTAAAAACCTTTGTGTTCCTGCGTTTGTAATTTATTATCTCGATGCAATGGTACCTACAACAGAAGGCCAAGATGATATTTCTTTTCTTTCTCTCCACGAGTATTCCGTGATATCTGAAGCAGATCCATGGGGAACATAAAACGTTTCTCAGCGTTTGCTGGCAATAACAGTTAGCACACATTTGGAAGTGAATCAAATATCTAATTTTATCATTCCCTCGCATTAAAAATCCAGGAGCCATAAACGTGCAGAGACGTTAAGGCTATTGATTGTAATAAACATGAGAACAATGCAAACCCACTAGTATTACCCCAGGTAAGCACTGGCTGCAGATTAAGAGGGCACGAGTTCACTTTAGTAACTGGTGAATATAATTCTACCTATGAATCTAATTTCTACAAGTAAGCTTCAGAGGTAGAATGGTAATACAGAGTACGTAATACCTGCACTTTATTACAGATTTTCTTCCCAGGTTCCTTCTTGTTGTGCATCATTTGCAAAATATCGCAACATTTTGCCATGCATTTCTTTTAAAATAAACGCAAAGACAACGTTTAAAATACGATAACAATGAAAACTGTTGTCACTTTAGAAATGGAACAGCATCGATGCAGAAGGGCGCAGATTAGAAAGGGTGAAAGAAGAAAATGTAACTTAAACTTCTTAAAAAATGTTTTACTTTCTGTTATAGTTCCTCCGACCCTCCTGAAAATCATTCCCGTAGAAGAGGTTTCAGGGAATTACTTGAAATTCAAGTGTAAAACGACTGCCTTTTATCCAGAGGATTTAGGAATCTCTTGGTTAAGAGATGGTGTCAAAATTCAGGCCAGAATAGAAACTGTGAAAAACAAGACCGTGGATGGTATTTATGAAGTTACCAGTTCTTTGGAAGATGCACAGCCTTTGTGGAATGGCGTAGTATATACTTGCCTGGTATCTCATTCCTGTCTTAAGGTGCCCACAAGCGTCAGCTACACCTTCAATCGAGGTAAGATTGAAAATTTTCCGAAGAGAGTTGGGAGGTGTAGTGGGAATAAGATCTTAATTGAGAATTTCAAGTCGTTGGGGAGCTGTTCTAACTCAAATATAACATGTGAATGCGACCGGTGTTCGTTCACAAAGCCACAGGGATGGAAACATTGTGAAATATTCTAAGTTGACTTGCAGGTGCAGGTTGGCGAATAGCTCCCTGCCATTACGGAAATGGAATGTTCACGTGACAAACTTCTAAGAAATTGAAAAATCGACTTTTTTTTGCTTAAATTAAGCGAATATGCCAATAAAATGGATTCTTTCCATGCAAGTAACTTCTACGAGCTCTACATGTGCATTGTTTATGCTGCCCAGTAGATCTCCACCAACAATGTCTGTACCCTACACTTGGAAAATTCTGTCCTCTCCACCTCCCACTGTGTATTTCCTTCTTTAAGACTCTTCTTGAACCTTATTTGTCTCTGTCCTAAAATCACGAAATCTCTGGATGATAATACTCTGTGAAGTGCCTGAGAATTATTTTAACCCGGTTAAAGGTGCAATATAATTGCAAGTTATTCTTGTTATACACACCAAAATTTGCAGCAGATGCCGCTTGGGAAGGCCTGAGAAAGGTGTCATAACGTATACAAAGCCTTACAGGTCTTGGTCGGGCAAATGAGGGAAGGATGTTTCCGGCAGTGAAAGGTCTAGAACCAGAGAACACAGTTTCAGAATAATGGGCAGTTCGTTTTGGACTGGATGAACAAGAAGTTCTTCAACCACAGGGTGGTGAAACGTTGGAATTCTCCACCCCAAAATGCTGAGAAAACTCAGTCACTCTGAGTATGGAATACTGTGATTGACAAAGTCCCAGAGGTTATGTAAATAGTGCAGAAAATCGCGCCAATGCAGATCAGCAATAATCTAGTTGATTGGCGAAGCATGGTCGAGGGCTCCAATGTCCCTACTCTAACTGATTATGTTGCTTTTCAACCCACGGTTAGGAAGCGACATCTGCGCCAGATCTTGTAACTGTTGTACATCAGTCTGGTTTAAGACAGTGAAGGAATGGGTGCTCATTCCTTTAATGTAGCAAACAACCCTCGGAAGCTGAGAAGAGTTTGCCGTGCCTTTAAATCATGAAATGCCATCTCTCCATAAAATGCATTGCAGGTACTCAGTTGATGTCCGCTGATGCACATTAAGGCACGTGTACGGCTGTTCCCCACGAAACTGAAATGGGTAGAAATTGAAACGGTCTAACTTAGCTAACAGACGGGTTATCCTGGGCGACACCTTTGCAAATTATCATCTTGTGCATGAAGCTCTGCGCATGTGACTCGCTGTGTTCCACACTTATAGATGTATATCAATCGTAGCAACATGTGCATAATATGCATCTAAATACCAGGCTTCCAGGAAAGTTCCGTAAATGAACAGTAGGCTGGATTCAACTCCTATTCTCTGCCAGAGATATGTCATGACATCTGGAAGCAGGTTGATTAGAAAATAACGAAGGGAGAATTGATGAGTAAGCCGTCGAAGAGAAGTCTCTCCACTTGTCTGCTGGGATGGTTGTGAGGTTAGAGTGGGTTTTTATTCAATGTTTTATTCAATGTTACAGCGTTCCTTTACGGTTTGCAGCAGAACGTCGGCTGGAAATATGTCTTGAAGGCACTTCGTTGGGACTGGACCACATGTACTCCGAACTCATAAAAAGAGTGCTACCGCTGAACCAATGCTGACATATATGCGTTGTTGTCATTATTTAAATCTATGTTACATGAAGTTTGAGTCTAAAACTTTCCAAGACAGCCAGCATTCTTATGTGAAACATTAACACTAAAGACTGCAGTTATGGTGCCACTCTTTCACTCCCCGTTCTGAGTAGCATCGATCAAGAGTCAGAATTCATGCTGCAACGTCCCTGGCAATGGAAGCGTGTTTTGGCAATGTAACATGTGTAACCGTTTCCAATAACTTCAGGATCAGATGTTAAAATTTCGCTTAAGAGAGTAAATATATATTGTAACGCAATTTTACTTCTATTGTAATTACAACCACTAGTTGAGGGACAATGCTAAAATATTGCTGCTCCTCACTAGTGTAGCGCACTGGAAACCAATTATTCTCACAGTCCTCACAAAAGAAAAAAAAGTTTTATAAAAGGACTCAAAACCTTCTTCATTCAACTGCCGTTTTGAGGTGGGCTGATAGAAAGCTCTGGTTGGGTTTCTGTGCTGAAAAAAGATTATTTATTATGAAGTGTTTCAAGCTACAGGCAGACAATTGTGAACTGTTCACATATGACTACTAGTTAAAACCGTAACCCTCTTTTAAAATTGCTCTGACACACCATTCAGAGAACCACTAGAAAGTACGCGTAGACAGGTCGATGGAAAGACTGGTAAAACAGTTCATTGGCTCCTGTCCACCTGGTTGCTGAAATGATCATTTTGGCTTATCGGGGTTTGGTGATCTGCCATGTTCTTTCCTCAAGTACTTTCAGATTTTTTTTTCACAAGGCACACGCCGACTGATAATTCATAAAGTCTCTGACTGATTGGATTGTCACGAGAGCTTGCAACAACTAATAAGGGAAAGCACGTGGCTTTATTCAGTTTTCAACTGTTTTTCTAAGGGCGAATGTAAGGGCAGCTCCTTCAAATCGGAGGTCCAATGGTTTCTCATCAAACGTTCACTCCCATAAGCTGTTTGGCCACTTGGGAGACTATCCAATAGGCAGACGATATTGTCATCGACAAATGCTCACCATTCCAGACCCTCTTCAGCAACTTGCTATCAGTCGACTGCCATTTATACTCTCGTTGTCTGCAGCTGAACTTCCTCACTGCAGACATCATGACACCCAAAGATATGCACTAATGCTTGACGTGAGGGAAGCAGTCAGTTTTAGCACTGCGTCCCAATGATTCAGCAATCAAGGATTAGCAGCAGCAAACTAAACTGGCTTTTCTTTTTGTTTCATTTAATACTTGCTGCGTGGTATACAAAGTCACAAGATTACAAAATTACGTCAAACGTCACTTGATAGTTTTCATATTAATTGTGATATTGTTAAAAAATAGGCGATAGCCTAGTGCTCTTGTCACTGGATTTTTAATCCAGAGAACCAGATAATGTTCTGGGGACCCGTGTGCAATTTGAATTCAATGAAAAAAAACGTCTGTAATAAAGAATCTAATGATGATCATGAATGTATTGCCCTGTTGGAAAAACCCGTCTTGTTCATTAATGTCCATTAGGCGTGGAAACCACCATCTTTACCTGGTCCGGCTTACATGTGACCCCAGGCCCACAGCAATATGGTGGACACTGAACTGCCCTCTGGGCAATTGGGGATGGTCGATTAATACTGCCTAGCCAGTGATGCCCTCATCCCGTCCATGAATTTTTTTTTTAATGGTATTTGCTCGTGCTCACTCGAAATTGTTGGCATCATAGAAAAGCCACAGAAGTAGCTTTTGGTTAAACGTTGAAACAATTAATTCTTTTTATCTTTGCCAGTATGTTCCTTGAATTATGAATTAAGTAGTTTATCTCACTAAAAATCCAAAATTTCAAGTGCATTATATTGAGCTTGGTTACATACAGAAACTCAGCTACACAATTTGGGAACAGAGTAGCATGATCCAGCCAGAGCTCCTCTGCTCCACTCGGTATTTTTCTTCTTTTTCCTTATATTTCTCCTCCTCTTAATCTCTTTTCTCAACCTCGCACTCCCAGCCCAGCTTCCAAAGTGAGGTTGGTGGTCAGCAGAGATGATAACCGCCAGAGCAAGAATGCCAGCGACCAGTGATCAGAGTGGGGACACAGGCCAAAGTAGGGACACGGGTGTCCCGTGACTGGAGTGTGAACACCAGCAGCTAGAGAGGCAATGCTGTCGAGCAGCAGACAATGTGGACACACTGTCATCTAGTGACACGAGTGGGAACGCCAGCAAGCACTGGCGTGAATCAAGGAAGCCAGTAATCTGTTGTCAGAGTAGATGGTACACACTACTGCCATGTGAATGTGTGGTGGAGGTGATGAAAATTTGAGAAGGTGAATTGGTTTAAAATCATGTGGGCTTCTTTTCCTCAGGTGACATCCAGCTTCTTGATTGTTGTTAAAAATATATTAATTTAAGGAAGTGGTGAATATCCCATCAAATTCCACAAATCTGCTTTGCTGGTAATGGATAGATTTTCAGGAATTAAGAGGATGTAGAATTCCTGGACTCTGCCTTAGTCAAGTATATGTCTGGTCCAATTCAGCTTCTGGCCAGTGGGCGTTATGGGTGATAGTTAGATTCTCTCTTGTTGGAAATGTTCATTGCCTGGTATTGATGAGGTGTGAATGTTACTTGTCACTTTTCAGATCAATATGGGATTGTGGTTTGGTTTTACTGCACTTAATCAAGAACTATTTCATTTTCTGAGGAGCTGCAAATAGTATTCCAGATTGTATGATCATCCGTGAACATGCACACTGTTGACTTTGTGCTGGTGTTAAGTTCAGGAAGAAGCAGGCAAGATAGATGGGACTGATACATGGTAACATCCAGTACTGTAATAATTGACATGCAAATAAAAAAACACAAATCTCCCAATCTGCTCGATATAACTCCCACCAGTGGTAAGTTCTAACAACGTCCATCACCACCAGCCCTCCACCTCCACATCCCACCATATTCCCATTGACTGCAGTTTCTTCAGGGCTCCCTAACAACACAGTCGGTCAAATCCTTAGTCCTAATGGCAGACGCATTCACATCACATCTGGAGATCAACTCTTCACTGGATGCTTGAACCTATAACACGATTCAGCCAGAAGGTCCTTCAGTCACTTCGTCAAAATCGTTGAATTCCCCCCTTAACACTATTGTGGGACAACCTATATCACTGCATATGGACTGCAATGGTTCAACAAGACAGCTTTCCATCACATTTCTAAAGGAATCTAGTGATGGACAATAAACACTGGTCCGTTAAGGATGCCCATGTCCCACAGGTGAACACAATAAGACCTAGTGGAACTCAAATCAAGCCGCAGTGAGCTAGTTATTGTTGTGCAAGTTTTGGCTGATGGAGCTGTCCCTGACAATTTCCATCTGCTTGCAGAAACCAAACAATAGGGTATTGGGACCTTAATTGCCCATGTTTCCTTTGAGTGTTTTTTTGTGGCTAAGGCATACATAGATCACTTTTCATTGTTGTTGGACGCCAGTATTCTAACTTAAAAGAAAAGGCTTGTCTAGGTTGCCTGCATGGTTCAGGGAGACAAGTCTGCAGTGTTACTGCACAGATATCATCAGGACAAAACCCTTTTCATTAGCAATCACAGTGCACACATGAAACAACTGATATACTCACAGTCTGTTGATATGAAGCGCCCTCCCTGCTCCGGGAATGGATATCATGGGCTCCTTATGAGTTTTGAAGAAAAAATCTTTGTGTGAATAACAAATTCGTATATAATGGAGAAGGCTAGCAAATGATTGGGATTCATTGAGGAGATATAATTGAGGTGGACAATCTTGATTACCGAACTTCTGCCACGAAGTAGCTCCTTCAGATCATGTTGCACCCAAGTGGAATAGCATCTAATTTATTACACTATCACATATTTCACAAGAAGAGTGAACTTGTATGCACGGTTGTCACAAATTCACAGTTGGGAGCATGTTTTCACACTATAAAATCCAGTATTGTGCTGCTAACTAATTCACATGTCATGTCTTCAGCATTTATAGTTCCTAAAATGACGCAATAATCACTCACTTCTTGGGGGCAGAACTGTGAAGTGGAGCTGAAAGTATTACTCACATTTTACTGGGTTGTAGGGAGTGTAGGCTGGAGAGCATGGTGGTCTGTTGATGTAGTTCAGGAGACATTTTTGCAGCCAGAACACAGGTGGTCGGCAAAGCAACCAGTCGGCCTATGTTTTGTCTACCGAGTATAGAGGGGACAATATTATGAACAATGAATACAGTTGGGCACCGGGGAATCCTTGGTTGAGAAAAAGTTGGACATTTCTGACACCCCACCCCCACAACACCCCACCTACAGAAGGTGATATAATCAGAACAGAGGTGATATAGGTGGAAAAAGTGGGAGAATAGAATCGAGTTTCCTGCAGGAATTGTGGTGTGATGATTTATAGACCAAGTAGGGATGGCAGTGGAACAACAATGGCAGGTATTTCTGGATATAATGCAGAAGGTGCAGTAATCAGTTCACGCCAAAGAGGCAGAAAGATACTAAGGGGAGGCAGGGGCGGCCGTGGCTAACGAGGGAATTTAAGCATTGTATAAAGATAAAGGGGAAGTATAACATAGCAAAGATGAGCGGGAAGCCGGAGGTCTGGGAAACTTTTGAAGAGCAACAGAAGATAACTAAAAAGGCAATATGCAAAGAAAAAATGAGGTACCAAGGCAAACTAGCCAAAAATATAAAGGAGGATAGTAAAATCTTTTTTAGGTATGTGAAAAGAAATAAAATGGTTAAGACTAAAATTAGGCCCTTGAAGACAGAAATGGGTGAATTTATTATGGGGAACAAGGAAATGGCTGAAGAGTTGAATAGGTACTTTGGATCTGTCTTCACTAAGGAAGACACAAACAATCTCCCAGATGTAATAGTGGCTGAAGGACCTAGGGTAATGGATGAACTGAAGGGAATTTATATTAGGCAGGAAATGGTGTTGAACAGACTGTTAGGTCTGAAGGCTGATAAGTCCCCAGGACCTGATGGTCTGCATCCCAGGGTACTTAAGGAGGTGACTCTAGAAATCGTGGACGCATTGGTAATTATTTTCCAATGTTCTATAGATTCAGCATCAGTTCCTGCGGATTGGAGGGTGGCTAATGTTGTCCCACTTTTCAAGAAAGTAGGGAGAGAGAAAACAAGGAACTATAGACTGGTTAGCCTGACGTCAGTGGTGGGAAAGATGCTGGAGTCAATTATAAAAGAAGAAATTTCCACTCATTTGGATAGCAGTAGTAGGATAGGTCAGAGTCAGCATGGATTTACAAAGGGGAAATCGTGCTTGACTAATCTTCTGGAATTTTTTGAGGATGTAACTATGAAGATGGACAAGGGAGAGCCAGTGGATGTAGTGTACCTGGACTTTCAGAAAGCCTTTGATAAAGTCCCACATAGGAGATTAGTGAGCGAAATTAGGGCACATGGTATTGGGGGCAAAATACTGACTTGGATTGAAAATTGGCTGGCTGACAGGAAGCAAAGAGTTGTGATAAATGGGTCCCTTTCGGAATGGCAGGCGGTGACCAGTGGGGTACCGCAAGGATCGGTGCTGGGACCGCAGCTGTTTACAATATACATTAATGATATAGATGAAGGCATTAAAAGTAATATTGCCAAATTTGCTGATGACACAAATCTGGGTGGCAGTGTAATATGTGAGGAGGATGTTATGAGAATACAGGGTGACTTGGACAGGCTAGGTGAGTGGGCAGATGCATGGCAGATGCAGTTTAACGTGGACAAATGTGAGGTTATCCACTTTGGTGGCAAGAACAGGAAGGGAGATGACTACCTAAATGGATTCAAGTTAGGTAAAGGGGAAGTACAACAAGATCTAGGTGTTCTTGTACATCAGTCTATGAAAGCAAGCATGCGGGCACAGCAGGCAGTGAAGAAAGCTAATGGCATGCTGGCCTTCATAACAAGAGGAATTGAGAATAGGAGCAAAGAAGTCCTTCCGCATCTGTACAGGGCCCTGGTGAGACCGCACCTGGAGTATTGTGTGCAGTTTTGGTCTCCAAATTTGAGGAAGGACATTCTTGCTATTGAGGGAGTGCAGCGTAGGTTCACGAGGTTAATTCCCGGAATGGTGGGACTATCATATGTTGAAAGATTGGAGCGACTGGGCTTGTATACACTTGAGTTTAGAAGTATGAGAAGGGATCTGATTGAGACATATAAGATTATTAAGGGATTGGACACTGTGGAGGCAGGGAGCATGTTTCCGCTGATGGTTGAGTCCAGAACCGGAGGACACAGTTTAAAAGTAAGGGGTAGGCCATTTAGAACAGAGTTGAGGAAAAACTTCTTCACCCAGAGAGTGGTGGAGAGATGGAATGCTCTGCCCAAGAAGGCAGTGGAGGACAAGTCTCTGGATACTTTCAAGAAAGAGATGGATAGAGCTCTTATAGATAATGGAATCAAGGGTTATGGGGATAAGGCAGAAACAGGATACTGATTGTGGATGATCAGCCATGATCATAATGAATGGTGGTGCTGGCTCGAAGGGCCGAATGGCCTACTCCTGCACCTATTGTCTACAAGTAATTGTGGGAGTCGGTGGACTTGTAAAGAATATCATTGTTTAGCGTATGCCCAGAAATAGAAACAGACATGTCAAGAAAGGGAAGGCAGGAGTCAGAGATGGAGTAGGGAAAGATGACAGCATGATGGAAATTGAAAGTGAAATTGATCTTTTTTTTTCCAATTTTGGATGCAGCACCAATGAAGGCATTGATGAAACAGAGAAAAGATTGTTGGCACAAACCTGATTGGGATCGGTGCAAGGAATTTTCCAAGTACCCTAGCCTGGTATAACAAAACACCATGCAGGTATACTTGGACAAATGTATGATCTGAACAATGTGAGAGGTTTTAAAGGAGAAGTTGTTCAAACTGAGGGTCAGTTTGGCCAGGCAAAGAAGGGTGGTGGTGCAGGGGAACAGTTCTGGCTTTTTTTTTTTCTCGAGAAAGAAGTGGAGAATCCAAAAATGATCCAAATGGGGGATGAACAGGTAAAGGGATTTCATGTCCATGGTGAATATTAGGCGTTTGCTGCCATAAAGTGGAAATTCTGAAACTGATGTAAAGTGTCGCATGACTCATGGATGTAAGTTGGAAGGGACCCGAGAAGTGGAGAAAACATTGAGTCAAGGTAGGAAGAGATGAGGTCTGTTTGGCAGGATCAGTCAGAAACAATGGGTAAGCCTTGGTAGTACTTTTGATGGCTTTAGGGAAGAAGGTAGAAGAAATGTCCAAAGGTTGGTAGACTGTGAGTTAGATGGCTGTGGGGCAGTGGTGTTGGTTACCATATCCCCAGCCCATTGACTTCCTCCCTCTTCACTATTCAAGCCTCCAGACATTCCTTCAAAATAGATCAGTGATGTACTTATGCTTCACTCATTCCACTATACTCTCTTCACTGTTCACAATGTGGGTTCCTGTACAATGGGGAGTCAAAACATAGAATGGGCAAACTGCTTTGCATAAAACCCTAATTGTGTCCTCAAAAATGGCGTTGAGCTTCCAATTGCCTGCCACTAAAATGCACCACCATGTTCCCTGGCCAGAATTTCTGTCTTGGGCCCGTTGCAGTGTTTCTGCGGGCCTCAGTGCAAGACAGAAGATGAGCATCTCATTTTCTGCTTGGGAATCTTGTAGCCGTCAGGCCTCATAATATAGTGTTCAATAATTTTAGACCATGAACACCTTCTTCCATGTCATTTTCCCACCCTCACACCCCAGGTCCTACTGATGACGTGAGCCACTAATAGCACAGTCAATCCACTTCCATCGAGTTATGATCTCTGTTGTCAGCTTTTCTTTCTTCTTGGCATGTTGTCATCCATTTCTTCATATGTCTAAATGTTGTTCTCGCTCTGACGGCTCGATCCCTGCATATCCATTCACACCTTTCACCACCCGACACCCCATACCTTCAATCTCTGTCTTGGACATATATACCACTTTTTCCGAGCTGCTATCGGTTCTAAAGAAGGCTCTCGGCTTCTGTCTCCACGCTGCTGCCAGACTGACTGAGTTTCTCTTGCAATTTCTTTTTCTGATCCATGTGTTCTTATGTGCTTTATGTGGCTGGATTGTGTTTGATAATGGTCCTCGGGAGCGCATTGAACACTTTGTCATATCCATTGTAATTCTCATAAGCATATGATACATTAAAATAAAAGGGATCAGTCCCTATTCACATTTGTTTGACATGATCATCGTCATTTACTCTTTGGCAGCTCGTCCTCCTGCGCCTGATCCATGATTCTTTGTGTCTAAATATCGCTGTGTTCTGCAGTTTCTTATTGAAATGTTATTGTTCTTGTAGGTAAAGAATATCTACTGATCTGTAGATGGGCAGGTGGCATGCTGGTAATTTTACTATTGATAATCATTTTGACAAGACTCGAGTTAAAGACATCTGCTGGTAAGAACTACGGTTATTTCATTGAATATTTTTAATTGCCCATGAACAACCAATTATCCTTCTTTAAAGACATACAGAGCATAAGAATTGTGATGAACAGTCGAGGATTAGTCAGCACTTGCCTACATCTTTAAAAAATGAAATTGGCATCACAGACCGTTATGTGAAAGGCAATTTAACATGACAATATAAACCAGATTTACTTTACCACCTCGTTCTAACAATTTATTCGATTTATACACGAAGTACCAGATCTAAAAATAGCAGTGCAAGTGTGTTCATTCCTAACGAATATCAAGGGGGTTAACCTGTTTATCTTTACCCTCAGAACTCCCAACCAATTTCACAATACAAACAAGACTGTAAATTCGTCGTCCCACAAGAGGAAAAGTCTTCAGGTGTGATTAGCACCAAGGCAGGATGGGTAAAATTAATAAACTCCATTCTGAGCTGTAACACTTCGTATTTCAATTCACTCGTCTTGCTTGTGCACTCAATTCATTATTGCCACAAACATTTATATGAGTTAAAAGCACAAGGAGTCCATTCAACTCCTCCAGATTTTCCATCATTTAATAAGCCTATGGCTGACCTGACAGTGTTTGGAATTCCACATTCCCAACTCACCATAAAAACTTTTTATTTCCCCTGTCTAACGGGAATCTAGATACTTGTACTTTTAAAATATTCAATAATGCTACCACCACCATCTTGTGGATCACAGATTTCCAATCTGTCACAATCATCTGAGTCAATAAAAAAAACCTCCGCAACTCTGTCCATAAATGTTAACCTCTAAATGGTACACTGTATCCCTTGGTTTGGGATGCATTCATGAAAGAAAGCATTCATTCTACGTCCATCAGGTCAAAATGGTTCAGGATCTCATACACTGCAATCTAGATACCCCACACTCTTATAAACTCCAGTAGAAAGAATCCTAGACTATTCAACTTATCTTCATAAGACTACCCGCTCATTCCAGGTGTCAATCAAATAAAACCTCCTCTCAATCAGGTCAAACATTTTTAAATTGTCATATCTGCGTTTTTATAACATACATTCAATGTAAGTTTATTTCTTTCAGGTGTTAGGAGACATTCTGTGGAAGTGGATGAATCTCAGCAGCCGGTAAGTTGACCATATTTCTTCACATGAAGATCAGTTAGGATGGAATAGCAAGAAATACTGCAATCATCTAAGAGGATTAATTAAATCATAGACTAAGGGAGGCTATTAAGGCTGTATAGGTTTTTGAAAACAGTTATTCAATCAGACCAGTTCTTCATTCTTTGTCCACATTCCTATATTTCGGCGTTTTTAAGGAAATGTCTCCTTCCTAATTGAAATTTCCATTAACTCTGCTTCTTCCATAGATTCAGGAAGTGAATATTAAAGTACTGCAGACGTTCCAACAAAAGCTTTCCTTATCTTCCCATGATTTTCTATATAGAATTTTAAATGTGTCCTCTAGATACTGGCAGATAAACAATTGAAAACATACTTAATAAAAAGAACCAAAAGAACCGTTGATTCTGTAAATCAGAAAAAAAAAGACAGATATTTCAGTATCCTCCATTGTCTGTCTTCAGCAGTGAAAATTCATACCAGGACATCCTGGTTCACTCTTTCTTCAGTCCCAATACACCCCGCCCCTCACAGCCCCATAGCACCTTGCACCTGCAACCACCGAAGGTGCATTGCCTGCCTATTTGCCTCATCCCTCCTCAGTATCCAGGGGCTGAAACATACCTTCCAGGTGATGCAGCACTTTACCTGCACTTCTCACAATCTAGTCTGCTGCATGTGCCACTCACGGTTTGGTCTCCTGTGCATTAGGGAAATAAAGCTTAGACTGGGTGACGGCTTCACAGGACAACTACAGTGGGACCACAAAAAAGACCCTGAGATTCCAGTTGCCTGTTACTTAAACAGACCACCCTGCTCCTGGGTCAGCATCTCTGTCTCAGGCTTGCTGCAGCGAAGCTCAAAGCAAGCTGGAAGAACAACATCTCATTTTCTGCTGTGGAACCTGCAGCCGTTAAAAATAAATATTGAGTTCAATAATTTTATGGCATGAACTCTCCCATGTCCTAGATCCCCACCACAAACATAAGGTCTTTTTTGAATCCCTGCAGTGTGTAAAGAGGCGCTTTCGCCCAACAAGTCTGTACTGACCCTCAGAGTATCGCACCAAGACCAATCCCCCTATAACCCACATAGTCTACGCATTCCTGAACGCTATTAGCAGTTTAGCGTGCCCAATCCCCCTATCCTGTACATCTTTGATCTGGGGAGAATGTGCAAAAGCCGCACAGACTTTCGTTCAAGACAGGAATCGAATCCAGGTTCTTGGCGCTGTGAGGCAGCAGTGCAATACAGTGAACCACCATGACTTGTTATCACACAGTCTGCAATTGCACACAAACTAATGTTAGCCACTAACAGTCTCTGTTAAGGCTATTCATCCTGCCTGCCAGATGATAGCCTTTGTTTGTCCAACTGTTCCCCTCTCTCTTTGGGCACTGTCACCACCTATTGTTTACTATTTACCCCCTCACCACCCTTTTTATAGTATTTAAAACAGCATTTTCCGAGCTGCCATCAGTTCCGAGGAAGGACCAACAGCCCCAAAACATCAATTTTGATTTCTCTCTAAACACAGTTTAAAAATAAGAGGTGGGCCATTTAGAACAGAGTTGAGAAAAAACTTCTTCACCCAGAGAGTGGTGGAGAGATGGAATGCTCTGCCCCAGAAGGCAGTGGAGGCCAAGTCGCTGGATACTTTCAAGAAAGAGATGGATAGTGCTCTTATAGATAATGGAATCAAGGGTTATGGGGATAAGGCAGGAACAGGATACTGATTGTGGATGATCAGTCATGATCATAATGAATGGTGGTGCTGGCTTGAAGGGCCGAATGGCCTACTCCTGCACCTATCGTCTATTGTCTATTGTCTATTGTCTTCACAGATGCTACCAGACCTGCTGAGCTTTTCCAGCAACTTCTGTTCTTGTTTCTTCAAACATACTTTTTCACTTTATTGAAACTCCTCATTATTGTGAACAACTTTAACAAGCCACCATTGTCTTTCTCTGTCCTGGGCAAAACAATCATAAATTGTCTATTGTACTCAGGGTAAATAAAGTTCCTCATACCTGATACTGTTCTAGGAAATCTCTTCTGCACTCTCTTCTGGCTGTTAAATTGTTCCTGTCTAAAGATTCTGAATGAGGTAAACGCAGTCCCTACTTCTTTACCCTGCCCATAGTTTAAGAAATAAGTACAACACTTTGCAGTGCTTTGGTAATTAACTCGGACTTTCATTCGAACTATTAAATTATAAAGGAAGACGCACTTTTGACTCTGAACCTTTATAATTCAAACTGTTCAAAATATTGAACTTTTCCGCGTGCCTAGTTGCTAATTGGAAACACTTGTACAGCACAATCTGAGAAAGTATGATAACCGTCGATAACTGACGCTGGGAACTCCAAATGCTATGCTCTATGTCTAGTTTCAAGTTTAAGCACATATCCTCAAAACTGAGAAGAAACCTGGCGTGGTTGGAGAGAATGAAGTTGTCATGGGATCCAATGATATAGGTTCAACAATGATTGATGCTTTGCTGAGAGCGTTTTAGTTTTAATGCCCAAATGCAAACGCCAAAAATATCAGGTCATATCTCTGGATTGTTCCCGGAGCATGTGCCATTTGGCACAGGACGCAGCGGAATAAACATATCAGCACACGACTCAAACTATGCTGTTTAAAGAAGGGCTGTTGATACTTTGTGAGAAAGAAAGCCGTTTAGTTTTGATGGATACTGCTTAAGCTGAGTGGGACTAGTGTCCTGGGCAATTGTATAACAAGAGTTGTAGTCAGGTATTAAAATAGTGGAGAGAGGAAACAAGATTTGTCTATCCAAAGAAATAGAATAAGACATCAAGACAATAGAACAACGCAGTGATATGGGATAAAATAAAAACACAATGCGACTGTGAGTTTAACATTTGTTCTGTGAGTTTAGCATTTGTTCCGTCTGTGAATAAAGTCATTGCAGGGGTGAGAAGTACAGCAGTGAAATTAAAGGCTCTTTTCTTCTAAGTGCATGAAGCAGCTTTTAAAAATTGTGTTAATAACACAAATATAGGTATTGTAAAAAGTTTTGACTTGATCATGATGAGTAAGATATGTCTACAAGGTAATAAAGATTGGGAACTAAATAATCCAGGGTACATGAATTTGAAAAGGAATTCAGAATTACAAAAGAGGAGGAAGGTTGTGATAATAAGGGAATACAATAACATAAGTAAGAAAATCACAAAACAGAATCACTCTCCGTGGTAAATGGAAGCATCATGAGTCAGAAAATGGCAACGGGAGCAGTTTGTAGGATCCATAACTGAAAGTATATTGTGGACCAAGAAATGAACTAAGAGTTTGGAGTTGCTCAAAAACAAGAGATACTAAGCACGGGTGAGTTTAACCATTATATAAGTTCCATCAATTAAACTGGTAAGGAAGATCTGGAAGAGAATTTTGTAGAAGTCTTTCTTGTGGCAGTTTCATGCAGCAATACAGTTTATAGCTGAGTCTGAATGAAGTCATCATAGATTTAATGTTGTATAATTAGATATTATTAATTAATAATGTCACAATGTAAGGTCTGCTGTAAAGTAATGATCTTAAACACATTGAATTCTGTGTTAGGTTGCAAAATTGTAGTCACAAGCAAGAATTATAAACATAAATAAAATCAATTAATCAGCATGAGGCGAAAATAAGTTAATTATATAATTAGACTGACAATTAAATGCGCAGTTGAAAGGATTTAAAGACACAATTCAAAATACGAAATGAAATTTAATTCCTTCAATAATAAAAACTGAGCAAAAACTTCATCCATGGATTACTCAGGAACGTAAATTTTGTTTTAGATTTTAAAAGGAGTTTCATATTTTGCAAACAATGTAAATGAAACTGAAAACTGAGGGTTCCTCAAAAACTAAGAAGAAACCATCAAAAAGTTGGTAAAGTGGGAAATAATGAAAATAAAATAGCTAAACCTATAAAAGCAGGTTGTAAATCATTATTAATTATACAAAAACAAATAAGCTTGCAGAAGTAAATATTGGTATCTCAGGAGAGGAAATAACAGAAATTTTCACAGATAAAGAAGAAATCTATGCTAGCTATGTTCCAACAAAATTTCTTATTTGCAAAAGCTTTCACAGCAGATTTGGAGCTGGAAAATGTTAGATCAATTTCAAAGATAAAGAAAGAAAAAAGATGGAACTGAAGGGCAGTTAGCCCAACATTCCTTAATAAAATTCTGCAAAATATACCTAAAAGCCTGAACAATGCAGTTAGAAATGTGCAGTATGATTAGAATAAGTCAACATAGTTTGACAAAAGACAAGGCATGTTTGACAAACATTTTAGAGAGTTTGGAGGCTTTATCTGGCAAGGTAGAAAAAATGGTGTATCAGGATTTCGAAAAGGCACGCAAGAAGGTCAAGGTAAAGCTAAGAAGTGATGGAATTCAGGTTATTATATTAGCATCGATTGTTTAACGTACAAGAAGCAAAGAGTGTGTGCAAATTAACATTCTCAAGTTGGCAGGCTGTCATTAATGCATTCAAGGATGTGTGCCACTTACAATCTATTGAAATTCTTCAGATTAGGAGACATAAAGTATCATATGCACATTTCCTGTCGATACAAGCTAGATGAGAAGGTATATAATCGAATGAAGGGTTCTTCAGTTGAATGTAGCAAAATTTGGACACAGGTTTGATGTATTCATGATATGAAGACGAAGAAACAGCTATGATGTAATAGACATTACGGAGATATGGTTACAAGGTAACCAAGACTAGATTTTGAATGCTAAAAGTTGTGTGATATTACAATATGATAGCAAAAAAAGCAAAAGCGTATTGTTGGCTCTGTTAATAAATGAGTGATCTGTAAAGTCATGAGAAATCACCTCTGTTCTGAAAATAAATATGCAATAATTGTGTGGATGCACATAAGAAATGGCAAGGAGAAGTTACAAATGAAAATAGCTTAGAGCTCACTGAACAATAGCTACTTTTCAAAAAAAGAACTCGTTAAATGCTGTGAATGGAAAGAAGAGTACTGCAATAGTTATGGGTGATTTTAATCTTAATACAGAATGGACGCGTCAAATTTTCAGATTTAAATACTAATGATCAGAGAGACGTGGCTACACATCTACAAGCAACAAAGAAAGTTAACATGCTGATACCACAAGGTGTTAGGAAGTTTAATGACACGTTGAATTTTATTTTGAGAGGCTTAGAGGAAAAGGAATAAAAAAGAAATATTTCTCCAATTAGGCCAGGCTTTGGTGAGGAAAGTCTATAAATAGTGTGCTCTTTGCTTTCAACATTTAAGGAAGGATGAAATAAGAAGAGGAATTGCTAGAGAAACATTTCAGAAGAAAGCTAACCCTACTTTCGCTCTACAATGCTGGCAGACCTACTGAGTTTCCCCAGCAATTTCTGTTTGGTTTCAGAATTCCAGCATCGACATTTCTTCTTTTTTTTTGTTTAAGGTAGAATGCATTTAAATTGAAGAATGCACAGTGAACTTTCAGTAAGTTTAAGCTTGAGACGAGGTTGGCGTCCAAGGATGAGTAGCTGAATAAATTCAGGCCTTATTCTTGGACGTTTCAAGGAATGGGGGGCTATTGGACTTGGTAAGCAGTTCATAGACTGTTCTACGAACAATATTTTGTGGAACAGAATAATTTAGTACAGGCATTTGTTGAATGAGAGCAGCTGTTTGATGATGTTGCAATAATCAAAGCCAGCAGGGAAATTAATCATAACTAAAAGGATTTTCACATTCTGCTAGAAACTGAAAAAAAGATGTGTCTAAAACTTAAAGAAATGACAATTGCAACAATTCGAAGACAGAATTGGCTAAGTTGTACTGTTAAGATATCTCAGACGGAAAGACTGTGAAAAGCAGTAAAACACATTGAAACTCTTAATAAAGGTATATTCCATCGAGAATGAACGCGAACAGCATAGATCAACCGCAGCGAAGTAAAGAAATGAATAGGTCCTTACGAAATTCTTCTGCTTGCTATTTTCATTTAAGCATTAACCTACTTCTTTAAATAGGTAACAATAGCAGACAAGCATCTTTCATGTCAAGATTCAACCAGAAAATTATCATCATATAAAGGTGGAGAAGGTCAAAACACGGAGAGAAACCAAACCATGAAGTAAATTCGTTAAAACGGATATTTTTGTTGTTGTGTGCAAACGGCTTGGGTATTGGAATACAGAATCAAATTTCAGAACTTGTTGATGAAACCTGACTTGGAAACAAAATATGATAGCAACGTTTTATAACAGGATATAGGCTAGTGTGTGACGAGTGTAATTTAGCAAAATGGAGATGATGAATTGTCGCGTATTGGGAAATAGAGAAAACAACACAGGCTTATTGGTGCCCTTCTAAAGAGGGTGCAAGAACAGAAATGTGCAGAAGGTGCTTATGAAGCAATCTTCAAAAGTGGCAGGACATAATATTTGTCAAACCTTATGTTTTCTTGAAATTCGTCAATAAAAGCATTGAGTACCAAAGTAGGGAAGTAATGTTGAACCTTAATAGATCTGGTTAGGTCATCATGAGAACACCGAACCGAGATCTGGTCATCACAGTTTGGAAAAAGTGGGTCCTGGAGGGGATTCACGTGAGATATATTTGCAAGGTACTCTAAATCGGAGATGGTAGATCTGTGAACCAGTTGGAAAAGCTTAGGTTGTTGGCCTTGACAAAAGAAAATTGAGGGTATGACATAACAGAGTTATATAAGATTATGAAAGGCTCAGATAAGGTAGACAACGAAAACTATTCCCATTCATTGACAACACGAAGTCCAGAAAACATAGAATTAAGGTTGTGGAAAAGAGGTACAGAGGAAATGCAAAGAAGCATTTATTATTGTGAGTCATATTGGCTTGTTAAATGCATTCCATTACGACAGTGGAAGCAGAGACCATCAATGATTTCAAACGGGAAATAAATGGGCATGTGAACAAAGTAAACTGTGGGCCACAGTTATCAAATAATGGAGCGGGACTGAGTTGCCTCAAGAAAAGCTTTCAGACTTGATAGGCCATATGCTGTCTTTAGTGCCTCTAACTTAATCTAATTTAAAGTTATTTTCATTTATTCACTGACGGAAAACGGGTAGCAAGGACTAGGCAAATAGTGCTCGTCAATCCTAATCGGTCTTGAGAAAGTGATGGTGAGTTGACTTCTTGAACTATTGCAGTCCATCTGGGGTTGGTGCACTCATAATGCTATGAGGAGAATGGTTTGATTAATTTGAAAAGCAAAAGTGAAACGACCGTGGTAAAATTCCATGTCAGTATAGAAATGGTGACATCCCAAGGCATCTACTGCTCTTGCCCTCCTGGGTGCTAGACGTCATAACCTTACAAAACACCAGAAACTGATGAGAGGAAATTTCATGCCAGCTTTTATTTACAAGTTCAATTATCTCAAACAGTGAGTGACAATGTGCTAACAGGTAATATTAAACATTGATTTCACAGATTGAACAAAAAGGCGGAGATGACAAGTTGGCTTGTGCAACTTGAAGATTGCTGATTCCAAAAAAAACATCAAAACTGGTATAGCAAGACAAATGTGCAGGATATGCAGATATAAAGCTGACAAGTGAGAAGCTGAGCATCCAGAAAAGCAGTCTGAATTTGTGAATTATTTATAGATGGAATCCGAGGATATCCAATCATATACCATAAAATGATGTCTATCACTGTTCCACAGGACAAGAGGGAATAATGACCTAAAACATTACGTGTAACTCATGTGCATAATGGGAAGAAAAGGTGAAACGTCAATTTTCAGCTTCAGTGTTGAGTGTTATATCCAAACATAATAGGTTGCCAAATACAGCTCTTCAGTTTACTGTGTAAGACTCTCTGTTCATCTTCTTATTCCCGACTTTTATCTTCTCTTTTACATAACTGACATGGATCTCATTACAGAACATTTATCACCAGTCTATCGGAGAACTATTCCATATTAGAGCTTTTCATGAGAAGGGCTGGCGTTTCAGGCGGAAAATCAGTCTCCATATTCAACAAAGGGATAATCTACGCCATCATCGTAAAACACAAGGCTGATGCATTTGTAAAGTGTAAATAACACATTGTTAACTCTTCCTGACGTCTCCACCATGCATGTGGTCTCAATAAACAAATTAAGGCACTGGTAACTGCAAATTTCATGCGCCTGACAACAATGAGCAAGCTGAAGACTTCCAATCCAGACTAGATTTGACCAAGACAATTTGTTCCATTACAGCTACACCATTGGCATCTGGGTGGCAATGAGTAAAATTGTCCAGATATGTCTTAAAAAAAAGGACACAACCACTAATGCCAATTGCCACCATATCAATCTACTTTGCACCATTGGAAAGGTTATGGAAGGGGGCATTGTTATGTAAAGACACTCGCACAGAAATAACCTGCTCATTGGCGCTCATTTTGGATTCTTCCAGAGACATTCAAGTCCTAATATCATGTCATATTTTGTTCCAAAAATAGACAAAAATACCTGAGCTCCAGAGGTGAGGTGAGGCTGAGCGCTCTGAACATCAAGTAAACATTTGACCAAGCATGGCTTCAAGAGCTCTCGCAAAACTGGAATCAATGGTGTTCAGAGGGGAAAGATTCCAGGAATTGTAGTCATATCCAATAGAAAGGATGATCATTGTTGTTTTTGTAAATCAATCAGCTCAGTACAAGTCTAATAGACCAAGATACTAAATAAAAACCGAAAGAATTGCACATGCTGTAAATTAGGAACAAAAGCAGAAGTGGCTGGAAAATCTTAGGAAGTGTCACCTGACCCAAAACATTAACTCTTATTTTTTTCTTCACAGATGCTGCCAGACCTGCTGAGCTTTTCAAGCCACTTCTGTTTTTGTCCCAAAACAGTAAGAGTTTCTCGGGGTAGTCTCTGACCCGAACCATTTTCACATGATTCGATTACTTTGTCGACAAATAGTCAGAATTTAACATACTTGTTGGTGATTGCACAATGTCCAACGTAATTCACGAATCATATGATCCATGTCCATATGCAGCAAGACCTGAATGGTACTAGGCTTGGACTGGTGAATGGCAAGCAACATTATGCCACAAAACTGCCCATCAATGGGAATCTCAAACAATAGGGAATTAAACATTGCCCTGCAGCATTTATGCGCATTGCCATCATTGAACATCACACTTTCAAAATTCTGGGGTTGCTGTTAACCTGAAACTGAAATCTAACAATTAAATTAATACTGGTTTTGCATGAACAGTTGAGGGCAAGAGTTACTGCAATGAGTAATTTGCCTCCTGACATGCCAATGCCTTTCCACCATCTACAAGTCGTAAGTCAGGACCGTCATGGAATGCTCTCCACTTGGCTGGATACGTGCAGATTTGAGAGCAAACAAGAAGCTCAACATTATTGGAAGAAAAGCAGCCTATGCCAATAGCATTCAATCCAACACTTTCCACATTCAATTCATCCACAATTGACATACGGGAACAACAATGTCTACTATTTCCAACTTGCACTGTAGCAAATCTCCAATACACGTCTAACAGCTAATTCAGGTGCCATTACCTCTACCATACAGGAAGGGCAGCATATGCTGGAGCCATCTGCAAGTTCCTCTCCAAACCACATATTGTCCTGCATTACATTTCTGATTGTACACTCACTTTTTCCTGAATCAACATCCTTGAACATCCTCTGAAAATAGTTAGGAGCATTTACAAGCAAAGGGCTGTGGCATTCAAAGTTCAGCTAAGCACAATCAGCAAGCTTGATTTGGAAGTAATAATAAAACATTTAGCCAGTCATGTCCATATATCATGAATAAAGCGAAAGTAATTCATTCTCAAACCTCTTGCGAAGAAGGAATTCAACTCATTTCCTGCATTGTGCAAAATAAATACCTAGTTAACCATATCCGACACCAATAGGAGGCACAAACCAGTGAAACTTGTTTGTGATTCATTACTTTTCAGGGCCATAGTTTTTAAATTCAGTTCAACTCAACAGCTGATGTCCAGATCAAATTGCATTTTTCCTTTGGAACTAGAATATTCTCAAAGTACATGTTGATACTATTTCAAGAATATGTGTATGCAACATTATGACTGACTGCGTGTGAAATACAGACTTACCGGTATTTCTGTCAACTTGTTTACCTTTGCTTTTTGATCATTCACGGGATGACGGTATCACCGACCAGGCAACATTTATTTCCCAGATTGCAGTTCAGAGTCAACCCCATTTCTGTGGGTCTGGAGTCATGTAGGCCTGACAAAGATAAGAGTGGCAGTGTCCTTCCCTGAAGGACATTATTAAACCACATGTTTTTTTTTTTCCTGACAATTGATCATGGGTTAACAGCCATTATAGAACTCTTTTTGCTGGATTCAAAATCCACCATCTGCCATGGCGAGATTTGTATCCAGCACCACGGAACATTTTCTGCATATCTGGACTAACAGTCCAGCGATAGTACCACTGGGCCATTGCATCCCCTTGCTGTTTACAATTTGGCCTTTTCTGTACTTGGAAAACCAATCATGGAACTTTTGGCGATTCAGTGGAATTCCTCCACTCTGTCTGCAGTTTTGGTGTTTTCTACGCCAAAGGATTAAAATCAACAATATAATTAATCTCCTTTAATTAGTCTATAAAAGACCCGTATGGGAGGGAAGAAACCCCATCTCAGATGGCTGCAGTGTAGGACGCTCCACTGCTTTGCTTGTTCTTTTTCTTTCTCTTAGTTTTCCACTCTATTTTAATTCTTCCCTCCCCTCGTCTATCCTCAGATCCGGAAGCGAATGCCAGCAGGTGTTGGCAGCTTATGGAACGAGCCGGAACACTGTGTGATGTGGCGTCACCTGGAGCAGCATGGAGAACGAGCTACTTCGAGGCCCGGAACACCGCGTGGGCTGCTAGCCCTGAAGCAGTGTGGGGAACAAGCTGGTACAGCCGCCGAATGAGCTGATACAGCGTGTGCTGCTAACTCTGGGATATTGCACGGGGAATCCGAAGTTCTGGAGTGGTATGAGGGAGGCAAACTCCAGTGAAGCGCCCCTTAACTTGTTGTTGCTGAGTGCCAGTGACAAGCGGAATGGAGGCTGGTATGATGCAGGACAGTTGCTGCACTTGGGCATGGTGCCATGTGCTGAGTTGCTGCTGTTTGGTACTGTTACAGGACTTAATGTAACTCTTTACCTTTTGATTTTCTTGTATAACAACATTTTAGTTTACTGTATAAGATTTGTGTTTCGGTACTTGTACGTAAGAGGGCGCCTTTAAAAGGCAACCATTGTAAAACCTTTGCTGTAATCGTGCACTTCTCTGCTGGATTATAAGTGACAATAAATGATATTCTATTCTATTGGTGGAAATCTTCAATAAACGTCAATACAGACTCACCTGTTCATTTCAGTGACAATAAGTCATGTCGGAAAGTAATCATATACCACATCCTCCAATGCTACGGTTGCGCAGACCTTTACCAGTATAATGTTCCAAACTAATCGTCCTGAGAAGACTTTGACTTTCTGTTAATGACTATTGACCACGTCCAAATTGTGTACTGATGGCATCAAGACACCTAAGAGCTTACCCTGCTGTGTACGACATCAATGACGCCACATGTTTAGTTTTAAGGATGGAGGTGGCTGGCGCAATGTTTTCGGATTAAGGATTGACTTAATAGAATTAATATAAGCCTATTCAGGTTGGCATTGAGTTGGGTTTGGGGATCGACGCTTTAAGAATAACGATTGGCTTGGTAGAATCATTTTAAGTCTTTCTAAGCGTGCAGGTAGCATTGTGTTTCGGGCACCTACCTGGGCCATTGTTATGAAAGAAGCTGACAGTAACACTGTACAATTCAGATCTCAGAGTGAAACCTGATAGATCCTCAGTTTTAAATTTGAAGTTTCATAATTAAGATAGCCCTTGAAAGCGGGAGATGGTCAATGATCTTTTCACAAAAAACAACACAAGATTATTGCAGAAACAAAACAACCTAAATGTATGAAAAGCAACTTAGAAAGATCTTTTCATAAACAGCAAAAGTAAAGTTTCCACCCTGCTCCCAACAGTATCTTTTACAGTCACCCAATGCCAGAAAAATAAACCTTCTAATCATTCACTGATGAAATCAAATGCATTTCTTTTTGGTGACTTTCGCAAGATGTGGTTCTACTCATCATGGTCACTGCGTCCTTAAAATATAAAACACTTTAACACATATTTGCAGCTCTGACAGCTTGAACAGCCACAAGCTGAACTAAGTTAATGATTCTTCTGCTCAGAGAACTGCTCTTCTTTGGAACTCAAGCTGCTATAGACAATTCGTTTCTATATTATAAAATTCAATTCATAAAAACCAAATACTTATTATGATTCATGGAACATAGAACAGTAGAGCACAGTACAGGCACTTTGGCCCACGACGTTGTGCCGATCTATTATCCTACTAAGGTCAATCTACCCTGCATACCCTACATTTCACTATTCTCCATGTGCCTATCCAGGAGTCGTTTAAAAGTTTCAAAAATATCTGACTTCACTACCACTGCTGGCAGCGCATTCCACACGCCCACCACTCTCTGTGTGAAGAACCTCCCAACACCCCTATACCTTCGTCCAATCACCTTAAATTATGCCCCCTCGTAATAGTCATTTCCGCCTTGGGAAAAAGTCTCTAACTATCCACTCTATCTATGCCTCTCATCATCTTATAAACCTCTATCAAGTCACCTCTCATCCTTCTTCAATCCAACGAATAAAGCCTTAGATCCCTCAACCTTTCCTCATAAGACCTGTCCTCCAGTCCAGGCAGCGTCCTGGTAAATCTCCTCTGCACCCTCTCTAAAGCTTCTACATCTTTCGTGTAATGAGGTGACCAGAAATGAACACAATATTCCAAGTGTGGTCTAACCAGAGTTTTATAGATCTGCAGCATAACCTCACGGCTCTAAAACTCAATTCCCCGGCTAATGAAAGGCAACACACCGTATGCCTTCTTTACACCCCTGTCAACTTGGATAGCAACGTTCAGAGATCTATGGGCGTGGACCCCAAGACCCCTCTGTTCCGCGACACTGTTGAGAATCCTGCCATTAACCCTGTATTCAAATTCGAACTTCCAAAATGAATCACTTCACACTTTTCTAGGTTAAATTATATCTGGCACTTCTTTGCCCAGCTCTGCATCCTGTCAATGTCCCGCTGCAACCTACAACAGCCCTCCACGCTGTCCACAACTCCACCAACCTTCATGTCATCGGCAAACTTACTAATCCACCCTTCCACTTCCTCATCCAACACACTTATAAAGATCACAAAGAGCAGAGGCTCCAGAACAGATCCCTACGGCATACCACTGGTCACCGAGCTCCAGGCTGCATACTTTCCATTTACTACCACCCTCTGTCTTCTATTGGACAGCCAGTTTTGTATCCAGACAGACCAATTTCCCTGAATCCCATGTCTCCTTACTTTCTGAATGATCCTCCCTTGTGGAACCTTATCGAATGCCTTGCTAAAATCCATATCCACCACGTCCATTGCTCTACCTTCATCGATGTGTTTTGTCACGTCCTCAAAGAATTCAATAAAGCTTGTGAAGCATTACCAGCCGCTCACAAAACCATGCTGACTATTTCTAATCAAACTGTGCTTTTCCAAATAAACATTAATACTATCTCTCAGAATCCTCTACAATAATTTGCCCACCACAGAAGTAAGACTGTAATTCTGTAGAAGTAAGTCTATAATTTCCCTTTCTTGAACAACGGAATGACATTTGCCATCCTCCAATCTTCTGGCACTACTCCAATGGACAGTGAGGATGCAAAGAACATTGCTAAAGGGGCAGCAATCTCTTCCCTCACTTCCCGTAGAAACTTGGGTGTGTCCCATCTGGCCCGGGGGCTTATCTATCCTCATGTTTTTCAAAAATTCTAGCGCATCCTCCTTCCTAGCAACAACCTGTTCCAGCATATCTGCCTGTTTCATGCTGTCCTCACAAACGTCAATGTCCCTCTCACTGATAAATACTGAAGCAATGTATTCATTAAGGACCTCCCCTACCTCTTCTGACTCCACACACAAGTTCCCTCCACTGTCCCTGATTGGCCCCACCCTCACTCTGGCCATCCTCCTGTTCTGCGCATAAGTATAGAAAACCTTGGGGTTTTTCTTGATCCCACCTGTCAAGGTTTTCTCTTACCCCCTTCTAGCTCTCCTAAGTCCATTCTTCAGTTCCTTCCTGGCTTCCTTGTAGAACTCTAGATCCCTGTCCGATCCTTGCTTCGTCAATTTTAAGTAAGATTAATTCTTCCTCTTGTCTAAGTGTTCAACATGTCCTGTCATCCAAGGTTCCTTCACCTTACAATCCTTTCCTTGCCTCAGTGGGACAAGCCTATCCAGTACCTGTAGCAACTGCTCCCTGATCAACATCCACATTTCTATTGTATGATTGGATATCTATATTTCAAAATGTTTCAGAGCCAAAACCAGGTTCAGACTCTTTCCCACCATCCAAAGTTTCTATCGATGCGTACTTAAAATGAATGGAAAGTATCACAGAATCCATAGTGATGTCACTGGCATGAACAGCCAGTTTGAATGGCTTAACATAATTGGAAGTAACTAAAATTGGTGGAGTCATCAGTACAGCTTTTAGGTTGTGAAATATACTCAGTTTATGTTGTCCACTAAAATTTATAGCTTTTCTCCCAGGAACACGTCAGAGTAGGCACTAAGTCTTGAAATTCAGAATAGTCTTACCATGAAATCCATTCATTCATTCTATAATCTTCTTGGTATTTTTCACTTTTCTACTTTTATTTTCATCGTTCTAAACAATTGTATTTTCTGAGTCACGTTCCTGCCTTATGTTATTATCCTTACCTCATGTTAATTGCCTTGGATGCCATGAACTCTTAGCTTCTCAACTAGTCTTCCACGTGAGAAAATGTCAAACATCATTCTGAAGTGCATGGAGACGACATCATCTGTATTATGACAGAGATAAAAGGTACTGCAGATGCTGGAGAATCCGAGATAACAAGCATGGGGCTGGATGAACACAGCAGGTCAAGCAGCATCATAGGAGCAGGAAAACTTGACGTTTCGGGCCTAAACCCTTCAAGGGTTTAGGCCC
>JAHRHZ010000084.1:7228659-7277092 GCA_024137785.1 Ginglymostoma cirratum
GGGCCTAAACCCTTCAAGGGTTTAGGCCCGAAACGTCAAGTTTTCCTGCTCCTATGATGCTGCTTGACCTGCTGTGTTCATCCAGCCCCATGCTTGTTATCATCTGTATTATCCTCATTTACACACATAGCCACGTCCACGAAACATTCAATAAAATTTGTTCGACATTGTCTCCACTAAATTAAACCCTGATGGCTTTACTTAATTACCCCTTGCCTCTATAACTGAAGATTAATTCTGTCATTCAGAATGTTTTCCAAACTTCCCGGACCACATGACTCAGGCCTGTAGTTTCCTGGTTTATCCCATAACCCTTCTTGAATAAAACCGTCCTCTAGTCCTCCGACATACTTGTTCTGGTAGAGAGGATTGAATATTAATGGCAGAGCCCCTAAAACCTCCTCTCTTGCCTCCCACAGCAGCTTTACTTACATCTGGGTCTGGAGGTTAATCTGCTTTCAAGCCTGCTAAAATTTATAAGACCTTCTTCGCCTTAATGTTAATAGGTTCGACAATAACTTAGTTGATACAATTGTCCTTCCCTCAATTCAGAACCCTTATTACCAGTCTATCTCTGTTCTTATCCGTAATTTATTTAAATCTTTCAGTATTGTGGTCACTACCACTGAAATGCTGCCCCACTGCCACATCTACCAATGCCAGATCTACCCTGCTTTGCTCCTGATAATTAACTGTAACAAGCCAGCAGCAGCCACCGCAACTCCCCACCCCTCCACACTTCCACCAACCAGCCCAACTCACTAATTGTTGGCTCATAAAGCTCTCATGAACACATTTGAAGAATTCCACCTGCTCTCAGCCATTCATATTTTATCTAAGCCAGCTAACATCGGAGAAGGTGAAATCCCCTACTTCCATTTCCCAAAAAAATTTAACAATTCCCTTTGATTTGATTTATTGTCTATATATCTGTCTTTCTACCTCTCCCTGACTGATTGAGATCTATAGTATAACCATACAAATAGTACCCACTTTTTGCCCTTAAGTATTAGCGAAATCAACACATTTGTCTTTATATACGAACTGTACGGAGACACTTTAGGAACTTTCTAAGACATGATCCCTCCTTACTGCAGTAATTGATTCTGATCAATATTGTGATAACACATTTTCTTTTGCAGTCCCTTCCTATACTTGGCTTAAAGATTCTCTGCCCTGTAACATTGAGTAGTCAGTACCTTTCTTCCCACAGCAATGTCTCCACAATAACAATGATATCATATCCTCATGTTTTAATCAAAACCTTCAACTCATCTGGCTTACACACCAAGTCATTATATTAAAATAAATGACATCCAGCTCTTCCACACTTACACGTGCATTTATTTTCTTATGTTTGCACTGCCTTCTGTACCGACTCGATTATTCTTCTGCATTTGTCTGGGCATTCCTCTACGGTACTTCCACTTCATATTTTTACCTCCTACCTCAATAGTGTATGCGCGCATCAACACACTAGTAAGCTGCCCCATAAGTATGATTGTCGTGTTGTTGTTGAAGTGACCTTCCTGACCTTGGTCCCTGGGAGGCAACGAACCAAGTTGGAGTTACGTCTGTGGTTGCAGAGTTGCCTGTCTTTATCTCTCACTATTCAATGTCCTATTGCCATTGTTCTCTCTCTATCTCCTTTCTTGCGCAGCTGGGCACTGGCTGCACTCTCACTGTTTTCCAACACAGAAGATGCATTGTTGTGTGAGAAGCACTCTGATGCTTTCCTAAACTGCCACCCTTCCTCTGACTGATGTTCACCCATTGCCTCCATCATTGGAAATTATATAAGCAGCGGAGTGATCATGTCCGGAATTGCAACCCACATAACTCTCAGCCTCACGGATGAGTTGTTGTGTCTCCAAAGACTGGCAATCAAGCTCATCAAACCAGTGTCACATTCTGCAGATGCCATCATCCCGATTGCCAGGAGTATTCATAGCTGCAGATGGTACAACATGCCGGGCTGAACTCCCCTGCAAAATTGGGAGATTTCTGTTATTCACCACAACCAACAAAACCAAATGGAGGCACTTGGAAGCTTCATGCCTGTGCAAGGGAGATAAACTCTTCCCATACAAAAGGTGTATCTCGAACTACTGTTACAAACTTTAAATATCATTCTGTTTTTAAGTAGACATTAAATTCTATGAATGTACTGATTACCTGTAATACATGTCATTCTCTTCATCTAATCATGCTTCAATTTCTTCTATGACGTTTGCACAGTAAAATCGCAGCAGGGCACATGCATAGGGAGGAGGGGAGGTAAACAGATGCTGAACAACAATGTCCTTAAACTTCTTTGAGTGGGACTCTTAACCCTTACATTTTGTAAAATCCTATCGGTTGATTGTTCCTGTACAATGGCTTAAAATCTTAGTGTGACTCTTTTGGCCTTCTTCTCATAGGAAATGATCCTTTAGCTATGGGCGTATCATTATTCACATCGAAAAGTTATCATTTCACTGCCCTGTAGCAGTCTCTACAACTATGGCACATGACCATTTTATTTTAACTCTTTCTCCTCTTTTTGTGCCAAGTTTGTTCGGCTAACCATTGCGTTCTTGGGGAATTTTAACATGCTGGATTAATTCAACATTTTTTTCCGACTTCATATTACTTGCTTCAAACAACATGGCCCAGAAGATTTATTACTTTTGTTGCAATTTCTTTTCCCCCATTCACCTGCTATACCTTGCCTCCGTCTTAAGCCGACTTCCCTTATTATAACGTTAAACTATTCCTCTTGGGCTTACAACCCTACAATGGTCTTTATACTATTACTTAATTCCATTGATTCTAACTTTAACTTATTTCTGGTGCTTAACAACATAATTTACAGATAGTCCCTATCAACAAATACATTTACCTAATTTCTGTGGTATTACTTGTTATTTATCATTCATTCTACTCTTTCATCTCCATTGTTTTCGCATTGTTCTGTTAGCTTCCTGAAACTGATGCCTTTTCTGTCCGAACAATTTCTATTTCTCCAATTTCCTTGTAGATTTCCTTATGACCAACTTTCTACGACCAACTGTAGGTATTTGGTAACATAGGTGCTTGCTAGAACTGCTGCTCCTCAGGTGTACAATATTTGATACTCTTGTAAATCAGTCTTAAGAGTTGGAATCCTTGCATAATTATGATTTCCCTCATGCTCTCAAGGTTTTCCTCTAACTTTAGTAAAAAAAAACTTCAACATTGCAAATTCTTCACATATCTCATTAGTTTTCTTTACCATCACAATTAAATCTGCATTGATACCTTTAAGGCCAAGTTGTATGCATTTACAATTGCTATTCAGTTTGACATTTCATTGTCTGCAGACTGCACCTTTTGCAAACTGACATTCGCGTTCGTAGTTGTACACGTCGAAAAATCCTATAACATTCAAGAGCAAACATCATTCAGTTCCTATATTTTCCGGGATATCTTCACAAATCAGGTTAAATAACATTTCACTCAATTGCCTGTAACAATAATTAACGTTTCAAACAAAAAACAATTTCAGTTCTGAAGAAGCGTCACTGGACCAGAAACGTTAACCACCTTTTTCTCCACAGATACTGCCAGAACTGCTGAAATTTTTCCAACAGTTTCTGCTTTTGTTTCTTATTTCCAACATCTGCAGCTCTTTGTTTTTATTCTAATCACAAAATATTTCATTTTCCTCCGTAATTTGACCTGTTCATGGGGATTTAACTTGATTGAATGAATGTTCCGTCCACCTACTTCGGTGATTCTCGTGCGCAGAACAGTAAGGTTCACCCTGAAGATCTCAATGTGTCTCGATTGCGTAAGGACAACTCGAAAGTGGGATTTCCATTAGAGAGCGCGCCTAGAAGGTAGTTAAAACATAAAATAGCTTTCCAGCGGTTATCATCCCGCAGCGGAGTGACATACAGCTACAAATTGTCTCTTTTCAGGCTCCAAAGTCAACTTCGTTCATCGGCTTTTTAAAAGTACTTTTAAACATGTTTATTTATTTACCTTGAAAGTAGTGACATCTCCACCGGCAGCGAACACATCTCGAAAGGAAACAGCGACCTCCTCTGGTCAGTCTGCTTTAGCGTTGAGCGAAGACTTTTAAAGGATTTCGAAGTTTTTGAGAAATAAAGAGATCACTATATTTCATTGGAAATAACAGTCAAAGGAAATTTTAGAAATTGCTTTGATGTCGGGATAATGTTTCATTACAGAAAAAAAAATATTCGCCTTTCACAAACACTGGACTTCCCATAGTGGTTACTGCCACCCTTTGAAGTGTACTGACAGCTGTGATGAAGGAGATGCCACAGCCAATTCGCACACTGCAAACTTCCCCAATTAGCAATGTGATAGTGACCAGGTAAACATTTGCTCGTGCGCGAGAGCGTGCGCGCGCGCGCGTGTGTGTGTGAGAGAGAGAGAGAAAGCGAGAGAGACAGTCGGAGAGGGAAGGTGACGCAGAGAGACAGATGCTGACTAAATGGTAAAGATTGAAGACACTCGATTAATTCCTTCGTTCTAATTCAAAGAGGTGACCATGGATCCTTTACGTTCTCACAGGAGGGTGAAAGAGGACTTGGGTTAACGTCGCACGCGTAAAGCAATGCTTCCAACAGCGTGACTTGTTCAGTCCTGCACTGGAATGTCAACCTAAATATCTGCTGCTTTTGAACTCGGGCTGTCGTCAACCTACTCCTTCGACAGAAGTGAGGCTGCTACCATCTGATCAACAGCTAGCATTCAAATCAATTTATGAGAATGAAAGGTGCGGGAGACCTGATCAAGGTAATTGGTATTACGAAGGAATCTGACTGGGTTGATCATTCAGAGAAAATATTTTCATTTGTGATCGAATGGTCAACTAGATGATATAAACTTATTAGACATTGTGAAATCGGAAAGTGAGTTTGTGCATACGAAACAGAAATAAACTAAAGGATAATTAAAAAGTACAGCGGTCGTGGCAGAGGAAGACCAAAGGAGGTAATCCTTTGGCTGCGAATTCTATTTCTCTTTGCAAAATGTCCTCCCACTGCTGAAAACCGAGCTGACCCGGAATTAGGTTTCTCAGTAATTTGAGGTCACATGTTCGATTCCAAGAGACTGCCTATTATGGCAATGCAATTGTGTACGGATGTGTACGGAATGTCTGTTGGGATATTTATGTATGTTGCTCTGCATGTGCCTGTGATTTCTGCAACATAAGAGCGACCTTACCTTATTGGTTTTAAAGTGTTTTAAAGTGCTTCGATCCTTCCTGGCTGCCATGGTTAAGAATAAAACTCACTTTATTTGTAAGTGTGCGTGAACTTGTGTGCGCATCGGTTTTGTGCTTGCATCTTTATTTTTAGGTGATTTTGCTTTTAGTCCATGCTAAAATCGATGTATGTATAACTCATCCCAACACCACTTCAGTCAGTATTTCATATTCACTGAGCCACATTGCCTTCTGATTCTGCAACGTCTTTCGTTTGAAATCCTCTTTAACATTTTAAATCCCTCCAGTCCAGGACATAGTCTCCGTTACAATCCTGATCTCTTGGCCAGGTTTAATTTCTACGTTCCGCCTTTGGCAACGACGCCTTGAACGATACGAGTCCACATGTCTGGAAGCTGATCACGAACCAAGTCTGTTTCTGTCTCATCTTTTAAAACCTGCCTTTTTGTCCAAGCTGTTTTCATCACTAAATTAATTTGGTCCGTCCATAAAGTCCTTGCCAATCGCCTTCATATTTTACTACGTTGTAGGTGCTATATAAATGTAACTTGCCGAATGCGTGTGTCCTATGATTTTGCTTGTGCGTGGGAGTGCCTCCTTACACATTTGTTCCCTTGGTAAATGTTATTTTTACTTGTAACGCATTCTACGTTGACAGAGAGTTCAGACCACGCAGACACTATTTTCGATTTATGCTTCGGATGAACTATTATCGCTGCTCACGTTTCAAAGTTTGCAACATATTTATTTTTAAAGAAAGATTCAGTACAGTTGAAGAGAATGGAAACACTTGTGGTTAGATCTTTAGCCCGTTTCAAGACCTGCAAGTGTAGCAATACTTGCATTTTCGCGTTCGAATTGAAAGGAGGCTAATTTTTAAAATTGCACTTCCTGCCTGGCAGCTGCCAAACCAGCCTCTCCGAACACATCTGCAAGTTTTATGTTTAGCAATGTCCCAGTGCGCTACCTCTGAAAACGAAATGAAATCTGAAACAATCGTTTTGACATCACGTATATTTGAACACTACCTATAATTAACTTTAGACACGTATACCTCGTAGACACGTATACACGTGTACCTAAAAAACATCCTACTTGACCGTCTGAACAAGGTTAATTGAACCCGAAATGTCAACTCCGCTTTGTCTCCACAGCTGTTGCCAGACCTGCTGAGGTTTTCCAGCAATTTCAACTTCTGATTTGTAATTTGGTTTTCGTGAAGTCGGTGAGGGAGGACCTCACGGATGACCAGGCCAACAACTACAATATTGCGCTGTAACATGCCCTGAGGAACCCATCATTCCTATTTATTCACATAGATACTTCCAGAAAGGGAAGCATGCAATTGTAACTGTCAGTGTCCCTTTGCATCACCACTGGCTTCAACAGCTCTGTAACTGGTTTACAGTGATGGCAGATCAAATGGAAGAAGTGGAAATCTCAGCCGTGATTATAGGTTCCAGAAGATTTCTGGTTCTCTATTTACATTGGCACCTCCCAACTATCATAATCCACGGTGAGCCCCGAGACAAACGCGATATACCTCAGCTGACTTCCTTTGGCGCGAGCATTGTGGATGAAATCCAACATCGACTCCAGTGTGCAGTAACAGCCGACAGACAACTGAGGAATACAGAGTTCGACGTCTGAGATCTCAAACTCACCACCGATCTCGTTGTCTGCAAAGCAAGGGTGGCTCTCGCTCTCCCATACGCATCAAAAATATCGACCACGAACACCGGGAACCACAACTTCTTTAGTGTTAAATTTAGAGCTGCATTCAGAAAATCCGGCAAACCCCTTGGCAAGAAAGGCATACCAACATGAACGTCCTCTCCCAGGCCAATACCCCCAGTGTCAAGATACTGGCCACACACAACCAGCTGTGATGGGCGGCCAAGTTGTTCATATGTCTCACACAAGCCTCTCTAAACAATTGCTCTACTCCATGGGACACATGGGAATTGTTTGTCGTGGAATGTGCATACTGGGGAAGAAGCATTTTCCAAGGCTAAACCATTTGCAAGTGGAGCACATAGAGGCCAACCCCAAATACAGAAAAAGAGCGCAGAATCCAGAGCATTCCACCTATCCATCATCAAACACCACGTACACCGCCTGTGACATTGCTTGCGAATACAGGTTTGGAGTATTCAGAGACAGCAGAACACCATCACACCCAACCACCAGCACACTCCCCAAGCCCTAACCCCTTCCGAGTTGAAACAAACTACCCTCAACCCTGTGGGACTGCCAAAGGTAAACATTGGGAAGTGAGAGTAACAGGCAGTGAAAAATAGCAATAGGAAAGCACAGTCCATTATCACCACGACACTGACCTGTCATAATACCAGGACCATAATGCACACATGACTCGCAGGCATCCAGGAATGCTTCCTCAATTCCAACTTCCATTATACTTGCAGATTTTCACATATGCCACTTTGATGAAAGACTGACCAATCTGCATTCATATGTAGCACCTCCTTCCTTCCCTAACGAAAAGTTCCAAAATCTGTCACACTGATTAGCACAGGCAAATGTGGAAGAATTGTGCGCACAATATGCTCCATTTACAACAACGTGAAGCACATTTGGTTTTTACTACCACGAAATGCTCCAATAGATCTTCTTGAAGTACCTTCACTGTCACAATACAGGGAAAGATGACAGGCAATTAGCAAACTGAAAGAAATAACAGCAAATAGCAATGATGTGTCAGTCCAAAAACATTGAAGGTCATTTTCGGTTGAAAAATATTGGCCAGGCACTGGGAGATCTTGACATGGCAGGGCTCCAGCTGAGAAAGCGGAAATCCATGGTATTTTATCTCTTGCTCAGAAGAGCAAGTCCAGGCACATGTCCGTTATGTGATTTAACTATAGGAGGTGCAAGGTTGTAGGGGTAGTGGAGGGGGGTGATTCTGGGTGGGAACTCTTCAAAGGGTTGATGTGGACACTATAGGCCAAATGGCCTTCTTCCACACTGTAGGAATTTTATGATTCTGTGACATTTTCGTGTAGCTTCATGACTTTTTGGAACACACAGCAAATATTACATAGAACAAAAGCAAACTGAGTGTAGACAGTCTCGCATTCCTACCAATCACCAGGAAGTAGCGCTAAAATCTCCTTCTCTCGAAAGTAAAACTTCAGTAGATTGCATTGATCGCCACCAAGTCTTCTTCCAACCAATCCATAATGTTCTTCTCCCCACCACCAACCCCCACCCTACTCCATGCGCCACAGCTTCTCTTCCCCAGTTGTGTTAATAATAAAACTAAGTTTGAGAGGCTGGAACAAGTAGTTGGGATGGATTTACCTGGAAGCCAGACAAAAGGCAGAATGATAGATTTAGATGAACAAAGGTGCGAGGAAGATCGAGGGAAGAAACAAGTGGACTATTTGTGATAAAAGATCTGTCTCCATTATTTTGGTTTCACACAAGAAAACAATATGATTAGTGTAGAAAAATTCCTTTTGTCATATTTGATCATTGTCCCTCAAATGCAGGTTATCTACAATGAAAATATGATCCTGAAAAGAAGTCTGGAATGCAAAAACTATACCAACATCAACCATACAAATACTGTCGATTTTCATCAAAGCAAACAAGCGTTATTCCCCATTCCAAAGGGCAGTTGACAGTTAACCATGTTGCTGTGTAGGTCATACCAGAAAAGGCAAGCAGGTTTCCTTCCCAAAAGGACATTAGTGAACCATGTGGTACTTGTGTGTTCTATATGTTACTTGCCATTTATGATTTTTTTAGTTATTCATTCACAGGATGCAGGCGTCGCTGGCTAGGCAGCATTTATTGCCCATCCCGCAGTTAAGAGCCAATCACGTTGCTGAGGGTCTGGAGTCACATGTAGGTCTGACCAGGTAAGGATGGTAGTTTCCTTCCCTAAAGGACATTAGCGAACCAGATAGGTGCTTCCTGACAACCCACAAGGGATTCATGGTCATCATTAGATTCTTAATTCCAGATATTTATTGAATTCAGATTACACAATCTGCCGTGGTGGGATTCGAACCTAGGTCCCCAGAACATTACCTAGGTTTTTGGATTAATAGTCCAGTGATAATACCATGACGAGACTGCCTCCCTGAGCCCAAGACTAAATGTTGTTTCTTTTTGCTGAGCTTGGACATGTCCAAATTCAGTTTCTGAGAAGTTGTAACTAGTAATGAATATTCTGCAATTATCAATAAACATGTCCACTTTCAACTTTATGCCAGAGTGAAGATTATTAAGAAGCATGTGAGATGGCTGAGCTAGAACGCCGTCCTATCCTGCAGCAATGTCCTGGGATCTGAAATGATTGACTGGCAAAAAAGATACTATGACCTTCCTTGTGGTACGTATAAATCCAATCAGTGGAGATTTTTATTTACTACTATGCCCACTCCACTGTGTCTGATTTCCACTGACGTTGCCGTCTAGGTTTCCTATGGACTACGCATAATCAGCGGCTGCCTTTATCTCAAGGGCAGTCACTGTCACCTCACCTCTGGCTCTTTGATGATGCTTGGACAAAAGGTCAAACGTGTTCCAAGGAAGAATAGATTTGATAGAACTGACAGTGAACCTCAGTGAGCAGATTGATGTTGTGCAAATGTCGCCTGATAGCACTGCTGGCGACAACTTTCAGCTCTTTGCTGAAGATGAGGAGGAGGCTGATGGAGTGTTATTTGTCCGGATTTAATTTGTCCTGTTTTGGATTTATGACAACGGATATTTAAGTGGATTACCATTCAAATTGTTGGGTAGCTGCTATTGATTTGGGCGTGTTGAAACAGTTTGTCTAGGGCCCTTCCATGTTCTGGAACACAAGTCATTCGTGTCAATGTAAGGAATTTGCCAGGCTGCATTTTTTTTTTTCACTAGATGTGGCAAGGTACGCTTCAAACAATTGAGATACACAAGACCAGCATTGTGGAATAGAAGCTCTATTGCAAGGTAAATATCATGAGCTTCTTACATTTCTTTTCATGAAAATCCTTAGAGAGAATAATCGAATTTTGTTTACGGCATACAGCTGGCCGCTTACTGGGGTTCATTGAGAAGTCAGTTCAGGGCTGGGGCAATTTGACTGGGACAATCATTCTTCATGGTCAAAATGTCACTGCGCTATCACGTTTTCAGAATAAATTGTCTCAATTTCTTTGCATTAACATAAACTTCAGGAAAATCTAAAATTGCATTCATGCTTTTGTGCAACAACAGACCTAAGCGCAGTTTAACACTATGACAGCCATTACTGTCATGTTACTTAGTTCAAATATCAGGGCTTCTACATTTATGCTTCGGAAAGATCTGCAGTCTTAACAGTGATGGAAACTTGAATCATAAATTTAGTCACATTTTATTATTGCAAGAAGATAGGAGAGTTCAATGAAAGTAAAGACCTGCGGTCTGTGCACAGTTTTTGAGGATTGCAGGACGAATGAAATGGCAACGTACATTCTAGAAGTCACTAATAAAGAGAAGGTGCATAAAGCGAGGAAGTTGCACGTAACATGCGTTAAAAGCTATTTAGGTCTCGGCTGGAGTGTTATGTACAAATCTGCCAAAACCCTTGGTGGAGACTTAAACGAAAATGGAAACTCCACAGTAGATGTTTGCCAGAATGAAATCAGGGTCGTGATATTTACCCCTGTGGAACGATTGGAGAAGCTAAGGTTTTTCTCGTTAGAGTCAAGAAGAATGAGGCGAATGATGTTGGAGTTCAGAGTTCACAACACTTCTAAAAGGCAAATTGAAGAAAAATATTCCTAGTTCGAGAATGTTCGGAAAACAAATAACAAAGAGTTAAGGACGAAAGCACTAGGGGCTACTGAGAAGAAGTGGGGTACAAAGCAGTGCTGCTCCCTCCTTGTCCATTTTCAAAATGTGTATAGATCAAATGTACGGCAGTGATGAACAGAATTCCTCAATGGTATGCACCAACAGGTAAGGAGCAAAACCAATAAAAGACTGAACAGACTTGCAAACTGCAAGAATACCGACACTCTGAATAACCAAAGTCCCAATTCTGCTTGTTGGGGTTCTGATAACAGTCACCGGACTCGAAACGTGAACTCTGCTTTCTTCCCACAATATGCTGCTAGATCTTGGATTTGTCCACTAATTTCAGTTCTTGTTCCCACTTGCATTGTTATCTTATCTTTCAACTGTTATCAGCAAAATGATTATCTCTTTATTCAGCTTATCGTCGCACTTCCATACGGAAATGTCAACAAACAGCGTGAATAATACTTGCTGCCTTTCAGGTTGCTAGATTAATAGCCGTAACCGTGAACCACGTGAACAGTGGTCTGGATTTTCACATTTGTCAAGTGTAAAAATAATATTATCCTCGACAGCCCTGGACTGAAGAAATCGAAATGAGCAGGGTTGTTAATTCTAATTGCTGTTCCAATGATTTCAGCTTGAGATCGTGATGCACGTGCAGCTCCTGTCCTACCAACCCCAGTATCCTGCATGTAAGTGAATACTTCAGGTGAAGTACTGAAGAAATGGTGATACCTGCGATCTGAAACATTATTTTCAGACCTAGTCAAGGCTGGAAAGTTGTTGCTGACAAATTATTCGAAAGCAGTGCACCGGTACAGTCGGAAACACATTGTGTTCAGACAGAATCTGTTCAAGCAGCAGTGAGCAAGGAACGTTCCACTTCGTGCACTTCTGGGATTCAATACATACCATGTGACGTCTCCGGTCATGGAAGTACACTTGATAAAGTTTTCCAAACAAACCATTCAGGACACGGTCCTCAGTTACAACGACAAAACAACGAACTTTACTTTCAGTCGCGATGTAGTGATGCCAATGGCATATGGATTCAATTCCCACATCACCTCAAATTACCATGAAGGACCTGCCTTCCAAACCTCCATTCTTTCCTGAGGTATCGTGACCGTAAAGTTAAAGGATCACCAGTCATCCATCTGTCATGAAACAGCATTCACTTGACCTGGTGAGACAATGGCAATATTACTTTCATAACATAATCTGCCCAGTCAACAGAGGCTATGAAACGCCATTCTTGATGATAATAATTGAAATCCCTCACCCAGAATATAAGCTGTGCCTCTGCCACCCACTGTGCACCCAACAAATAACATCTAAAATTGGGACCAGCTGGTTCATCTGAGAGGAGAGACAGATGAAAGTTCGTAAGCACCACAAAGTTTCTTTAACCACGGGTGGCCCGATGACATGAGACTTCATGACGTGCATTATCAGTGAGGACTTCCTTCAAACTATATGTCATTGGTACCACCACCTCTGCTGAGGTGAGACATCAGAGAAATAGGGTAAGATGCTGGCTGGAGCATTTTAAATTATGATTCCAAATGAAT
The DNA here is from genome assembly GCA_024137785.1 of Ginglymostoma cirratum. Lineage (NCBI taxonomy): Eukaryota > Metazoa > Chordata > Chondrichthyes > Orectolobiformes > Ginglymostomatidae > Ginglymostoma > Ginglymostoma cirratum. The sequence goes on from JAHRHZ010000084.1 coordinate 7,241,248, forward strand.
GACTATTTCAACATATTTCTCTACGAGTTAATGGGCCATATCTTCCCAATTTTGGCCCAGGTTGTAAAGAGGGCTTTGTAGGCTCTACAGCGCTGACATTGTCATCGTCCTTGTTTTGGCGCCTAAGCTTACGCAGGTTGATCAATCCATTCCTTTCCTTTTATCAAATCTTCTAGTAGTGAGGTACAACTCAATGGCTTGCAAAGCTATTTCAATGACTGACAAAAGCTATTTAATAATCTATAATATTACTGGAAGACAGGCCAAGACTGGGAGGGTTCTCTTCCCAAAAAGAAATAATGAAGCAAATGCATTTTTACAACAATTGAAAATGGTATCATTTGATTAGCGTTTAATTCCAGGTTCAATTTAATTCGAATACACTATCAACTAAGAGATTAAGCTACTGTCCCAAAGCTTTGACCCAGAGTTCTAAGTTAGGAGGGCCGTGGCAACACAAAGCGCCACTGCCTCCTCTTTTGTAGAGAAATGTCAAGCAATACGTTTTGGTTTGAAAAACAACAGTGGCGCAAACAGATGCAAATGTGTGAAAGATGGCACTGTATATTGAGAAACTTGTTAAAAGTAATAAAGGATCCCGGGCATTACAAACAAATTTTAGAGACAGAAACACAAGACTAATATCTCCAATTTGGGCGTTACACATTTGGTTGTGATCTGCAGTACACTGCCTGAGAGGGTTTTGGAGGCAAATATATTTGTGGAATTTGAACGCAGATTACATGATGATCTCAGGATAGCGACAAAATCAGAAACTTGAGACTAGGTGAGTAGGTCGTGAGCTGCAAATGTCAGTTTCAAATGACATTTTTTTGTAGCGTATCCATTCTATTGACACTTTAAGAACTGACCAATCAGCATATTAAGTCTCGTCCGCCATTCAACGAACTCACCGCTGATCTGATCATTCATACAGTGATACCAATAAAACCCAGTCATGGAATGAAAAATGTGTCAGTCCTTGGTTCTTGAATTGGAAAATATTATTTGGCAAAAAAGCTGCAGTTTCTGAAATCTCTGGAAAGTGACAATATCTAGAGGATTCCAATGCACGATTTCTAGTCTCTACCCGGAATGACATCTGCCTGGAGTCGGCTGAGGAACTTCAGTGATGTGGAGGAAGTGATGCTATTTTCCTGAACAAAGTCACAGCCACAGAGTCATGGAGCACAGAAACAAGCATTCAGGTGCAACAAGTCCATGCCGAACATAATCCTAAACTAATGTAGTCCCACCTGCACATTCCTGGCCCATATCCCTCCAAACTTTGTCTATTCATGTGCTTATCCAATTGTCTTTTAGACCTTGTAATTGTGTCCACATCCAACACTTCTTCAGGAAGTGGATTCCACACGCAAACCGACCGTTGTCTAAAAAAAAAGTTGCCCCTCATGTCTTTTTTTCAAATCTCTCTCCTCTCACCTTAAAAATGTGTCGCCCAAATTGCAAATCTACCATGCTAATAAAAAGACATATACCATTAACTCTATCTATCCTCGAATTACTTTATACACTTCCATCATGTTACTGCTCAGTCAAGAAGGTTAGCTGCATTCATGATTGTGAAAGTTTTGATGGCATAAACTACCATAAAAGGATTGATCGCATAAACTACTGGGATAACTTGCGTCCTTGCAGAAGAGACAGTTATTAGACCGATTGCTTAAAAAAAAACTAAAGGCTTTTCAATTTCACAGTGGCAATGAGTTCTGGCCAGGCCATCCCTGCTGAGGAACGACTCCTCGAATGATGATTTCCACCGGAATTCCTCAATGCGTTTTGTCTACTCATTCAGGTCAAATAGTTCATTGAGCAAACTGCCAGCTGCAATAAGCTTAAGGTTGGCAAAACCTGGTCTTACTTTCACAAAGATCTCTTTCTCCTTCCAGTTGGATAAATGGGCGTTGTCCAGAGTTGTTTCTCCTCCGAATTCCATCTCTAGGCATCACCAAACACAATGTTGGGATTATATCTTGTGTATTGCTTCTACGAATAGCTCCAACTGAAAACGAATTGGATTTCTTTTTCTTATCTCCACCCAAAATAACACTCAAACAGTACTCATCATCTCTGAAGTGGAGAAATGGAGATGAACATAACTATCAATCTGGCGGATCCTCCTCGAAACTCGTGTGTTCGAAGGTTGTTTAGATGGTGGTGGCATGAAAGTCAGAGCTTCCAAGATAAAAAGTTGCTTACGTGAAGAGGAATCGCTTAGACAAAGGAGCTGGTGTACTATAGCCTGAAGCGATATTTTCAGCAGTAAAAGGTAAGTGTTGACAAAGGAGATTTTTGGAACACAATGTCTCTGTCGTGACTGAAAACAAAACAAAACCGCTGATCTTCAGATGGAAACATTTCAGCAGAGAGTTAGAAGGGGCTCTCCGACGAACGAACTCTCACAGAGTAGGACAAGCACATCGATTACGCCACATTAGTCACGTGATATCGCCTGTTATGGTTTCATGTTTAATATTTCCACCTATGAAACGCATTTGTTCCTACGCCCCCACCCACCCACTGAGACTACTGCCCTCATTGACATCAAGCAGCCCGCTATTTTATCTCATTTGCATTATGTTGGTGAGAGCAGTGGTTCCGTTCATGGCTTTTCTGAGTTTGGCTTGGCAAGGTACTCATAAACGTTACAAACTTCTCTTTTCTAATAACTTAGAATGTATTTCATATTTACAGATTCTATGCATTGCAAAATTAGCTGCCCTGCTTTTCTAATTCGATGCACGTCATTGTTATCAATTGTTCTTGTATTTTATTCCTCCGTTGTTTTCCATGTCTGCTATCTACAACTAGTACCATGGTTTTTACTCGTTTTTCTTTTAGTAGCCACGAAAGTAACTTCAAGTAAAGTAGATCAGTTTCCCAAAATCTTGAAGGCGGACAGAGGTGACAATGTTTCCATGTTCTGTACTTTTCCCATATTTGAAGATGTTCCTGAAGTATTTTGGTGGAGACGCAACGAGGAATCAATTCTGGAACCAGACAGCAGAATGCTTTTTCATGTCCAGAAAGGAAGTGGCACACTTCATGTTTTCAATGTCACTTTTCCAGACTCCGGAATGTATCATTGTAAAATAAAACATCAGCAAACGACTCTTCGAGCTGAAAGTGGATCATTGCTGACAGTGTGCGGTAAGAGACATTGCACCGGGTGCAGGCAAATTATGTGATCTAAGTTTTTTTAATAATTAGATGAAAATCCAGTGATCGTGTATTCGCTTCTCACTGTTGGCTGGATCTCTTCCTCATTGAACTTGCTGTACAATGACCTTGATTTGCTTCACTCTTTATGTGCTATTTCTCAAGATCAATTCCACTACTGATTTTGATCATGATGTGGAGGTGCCAGTGCTGGACTGACGTGCACAAGGTCAGAAATCACACGACACCAGGTGATATTCTAACAGGTTTATTTGAAAAGACAAGCTTTTGGAGCCTCAGACTGAAGAAGGACTGAGGCTCCGAAAGCTTGTGACTTCAAATGAACTTGTTGGACTTTCACCTGGTCTTGTGTGATTTCTGATATTGTCATCATGACATTCTACTGTGCTATTAATGTAATGAGTGTCTTTTTTTCCTGCAGCAACAGTTGATATTGTGCCAAGAGAGTGAAACAGGATAATTGTTGAAATCTTGGGCGAAATTAGTTCGTAGAGTAAGATAAAATAATGAACTGCAGATTCTGGAAATCTGAAACAAAGATAGAAATAGCTGGAGAAGCTCAACACATCTGGCAGTATCTGTCTGAGCTGACCTTTCGAGTCCAGCAATCCTTCTTCAGAATGGTTCTGCAGAAAGGCCACAGGACGCAAAATGTTAACTCACTTCTCCCTTCACAGATAGCCTCAAAATAAGAGGATGCAGTTTTAAGAATGAGTTGAGGAGGAGTCTCTTCGCACAAAGGGTTGTGAATCTTTGGAACTCTCTGCCCAGTGACGCAGTGGAGGCTACGGACCTCGTTGAATGTTTCAAGGCAAAGATAGATAGATTTTTGAACAGTAAAGAAGTTAAGTGTTATGATGAGCTAAGTTCACAATAAGATCAGCCATGATCTTATTCATTGGCAGGACAGGCTCCGGGGGGTCAGATGGCGTATGGTGCGAATATTTCCTATCTTTGAATTCTGTCAGATCTACTGAGTTTCTCCAGCAATTTCTATCTTTGTGTCGTGGGGAAAATGTTCGATTTACCTCTAACCAAAATAACCTTGCTAAGATGTGACAATGGAAATAATGTCAATAAAAAAGCAATGTATTTTGGATATTGAAAATTTGGAATGCTAACAGAAATTACTTGAAACGTGTCTGAGCACCTATACAGGTAAAACGTGCACAAGGATTAGCAACAAGAGTGGTGATTCGTCCATAAAGTTTACTCGGCCACTCAATATAATTATAGCTGAACTGGTTGTGGTGTCAACCACAAGTTCCTGTCCACCTTGATACCCTTGGGCTTCCTCGTTAATCAAAAACACAATTCAGGTCATAATCTTTCTTCAGAACATTTTTAATACCTCTTACATCAATTCTTTTGTACATGGTTGTATATAACACTCAATCAGCGCCTAAAATTTGCATTTATTTTAAATTAAGGAAAATGATAATATACCACAGCCATCAATATTCAACAAACACAAAATAACTTTTCGACATCCAAATGGCCGATTAAAACATTCTGTAGCAAATACTTCAAACTTTGAGATGGGTATCAAGGAAAATTAATACTAGGAATCAATGGAATGTAATAGAACTGGGCAAAAGGAGTTGAGAGACAGTTCAACCATAACCAAAGTGAGTGGCGGAGTAAGTTCAAGGATGGTATTGGTTAGTGTTGTGGATGTACATTTTCCCAATACTCACATGCTTGAAAAGACATTTTTTAAAACAAACGAATCACATGATCCAGTGTGATGGCAAGTCTTGATCTTGGTGTCAATGCTTGATTCTATCCTAAAGCTTTCAGAGCACTGGAGTTACCCATTGGCTCTGATTGGCTCTCTGAAGTTCGCCAACTGGATATTTTCTGAAGCAGACAGAACAGGCAAACTGAATAAAGGACAGTACCAAGCATATCTAAAAGTGACTGTGCTCCTGCACTTGTAATTTATTATTTCAATGCAATGGGACATAACAGGAGACCAAGATGATTCTTTTTTTTCTCTACGAGAATTCTGTGACATCTGAAGCAGCTCCATGGGAAAAATAAAACTTTTCTCAGCCTTTTCTGGCAATAACAATTAGCATAAATTTGGAAGTGAATCAAATATCGAATTTAGTATTTCCCTCGTATTAAAAATTCAGGAGCAATAAATGGGTAGATAACAGAAATTAAGGTTATTGCTTGTAATAAACATCAGAACAATTATAATCCTCTAATATTTCTCCCAGATAAGCACTGAATGTAGATTGAGAGTGTATTAGTTCACTTGAGTAAATGGTTAATGTAGAATTGATATTTCAAAGAGCGTACTTTCAGGCCAAGAGGGAAATATGAATAGGGAACATAAATGACACAGCCATAATCTTATTGACGGTTGGATCAGACTCAAAGGGTCGAATTGCCTACTCTTTGGATGCCCTACTTCAGATTCTTATGCATATGAAACCTCCAGGCAGAATCTGTTCCAGAAAAAAAAAAGTTCAATGAAGTGATTTTTCTTAGAGAAGGGTAAATGCCTGGGGTTACGTTACACCTGCACTTTATTACAGAATTTCTCCGCAGGTTCATCATTGTTGTGCATAGTTTGCAAAGCATTCCAACATTTTGCCATGAATTTCTTTAAAAATATAAACAAAGACCACGTTTAAAATACAATAACAACGAAAACTGTTGTCACATTAGGAATGGTACAGCATTAGTGTGGAAGGGGATGCATTGAAAAGCGTGAAAGAAGAGAGTGTAAGTTTTTTTTTAAATGTTTTACTTTATGTTATAGTTCCTCCGATCCTCCTGAAAATCATTCCCGTGGAAAGGATTTCAGGGAATAATTTGACATTCAAGTGCAAAACGACTGCCTTTTACCCGGAGGATTTAGGAATCTCCTGGTTAAGAGATGGTGTCAAAATTCAGGCCGGAATAGAAACTGTGAAAAACAAGACCGTGGATGGTCTTTATGAAGTTACTAGTTCGTTGGAAGATGAACAGCCTGTGCAGGGCAGTGTAGTTTATACCTGCCTGGTATCTCATGCCTGTCTTAAGGTGCCCGCCAGCGTCAGCTACATCTTCAATCGAGGTAAGATTGAAAATGTTCCCTGAGGGAGTTTGGTATGTGAAGAAGGGTAAAATCCTAGATGTGTATTCTTCAGGCATTGAGCTAACTCTAATTCTAGAATATCGTGTAAATGTGAATGGAGTTCATTCTCAATGTCTCAGAAATTGAAACGAAGTAAAATATTCTTAGATGTCTTGCAGATGTAGGAGGCCGACTAGTTCGCTGTAATGACCTGAAACGGAAAGTTGATGTGAAAACTACTCAAAAGTTGAAAACTCGACAGTTTTATTTTGCTAAATGAAATGAATGTAGCGCTAAAATTGATCCTTTTCACTCGAGTAACTTATGCAACTTGCAAAAAATGAAAGAACTGCGGATGCTGTAAATCAGGAAACAAAACAGAAATTGCTGGAGAAAACTCAACTGGTCCGGCAGCATCTGAGAAGGAAAAAACAGAGTTACCGTTTCGGGTCCATTGACCCTTCCTCAGAACTTCCCACAGTTCTGAGGAAGGGTCACCAGACCCGAAACGTTAATTCTGTTTTGTTTTTCCTTCACAGATGCTACCAGATCTGCCGAGCTATTCCAGCCATTTCTGTTTTGTTGTGCAACTTGTCCATGTGTATCGTTTATACCACTCAGCTGATCTCTGCCAACAGCATCTTCAGTTGCCTGTAACCTACACTTGGAAAATACTAGCCTCCCGTTGTGTCTTTCCTTCTTTAAGGTGTCTCTTGAACCTTATTTCTCTCTGTCTTAAGATTACTTTGTGTAGAGTGGATAATGCTGTTTGAAGTGCCACAGAATTTTTAACTCGGTTAAAGGCCAGTTTGGTTGCAAGTTGTGCTTGTTATATATATTAAGAGTTGCAGGAGGTGGTTTCTGGGAAGACCGGAGAAATGTGTCATAAAGCATCCAAAATCCTTACAGATCTTGACAGTGTAAATGAGGAAAGTGTATTTCCGTTGGCGGCTGGTCTAAAACCAGAGAACACGGTTTCAAAACAAGGGGCGGGTCATTTAGGACTGAGGGGAAGAGGAATGTATTCATCCAGAATCTTTGGAATTCCCCACACAGAATGCAGGGGAAATTCAGTCACTAAGAGTATGAAATATTGAGATCGACAGAGTTCCAAATGTTAAACGAAATGTAGACAGTGCGAGAAAATAGCGCTGATGAAAAACACTCATAATCTAATTGAAAGACGGAGTGTGATCCACAGCCTCACTGCCTATTCCTGCTCCTGTTGTTTACCTTCCTTTGTAACCGTCGTTAGGGGATGTAAACTTTGCCCGATATTGCAGCTGTTGTGCATCAGTCTGGTTTAAGACAATGAGTAAACAAGTGCAAATTCCTTTACTCATAGCAAACAACGCTTCTACACAGAGAGAACTTTCCCACGCCCTTTAAGTCATCAAATGCGTTTTCTCAATCCAATGCATTATTGAGCTGAAGTTAATGTCTTCTGGTGCACGTTAAGGATCTTGTACAGGTGTCTCTTCTGAAATTAAATTGGTCCAACTTTTCCATCAGTGGGTTTATCCTGGGTGATGCCTTTGCAATTTATCATCGTGTGCTTTATGTTCTCCGCATGTAACTCACTGTGTTCCAAACTTGTTCAGTTCCATCAGGTGTTGATCCTGTAGGCGAAAGTATCACTGTTCCGATGATCATTGGTTGTGCAGGAGGAGCATTGGCAATGTTACTAATCATGATCATCTTCATGATACTCAAAGTGAAAGCATCGGCTGGTAAGAACCTTTCATATTTCGTTGTGTACTTTTTATTTCCTTAGACCCAGTGTAAAAAGCATTAAGAGCAGGAGAGGAATCAAGGACTGTGGCTTTAAATTGTGTAGTTGGACATGAAATGTAAACATTTAACCTTCTTATTCGAACTGGACACTCGGTTTGTTCACCACCACGTTGCTCCGGTCGAAATTACAAGTGTTCTGTATTATTGATTAGTGCGGATCCAGGTCCTAAAGAAGAAACCTTTTTTTTTAGAAGCTAGATGTTGGCATTTGGCATTAATGTGGGTGTATTCGAACGGACAACTAGATATGCACATCCTCAGATTTTATTTCCATTGTAATTTGTGGTATATATGTGCCACGGACTTGCATTTTGCACTGTCACATAGAAACTAACTCTGCTTCATTGGGTGCTTTGCAACTTGAGCAGTGAACAGGCAAAACACAAAGTACTACACTCAGTGCAGCTGAATACCTTCAAACTGTGGTTTTCTGTACTATGCATATAAATTAAATGTTTCGAACAGCGAAGGCATGACATTGGATTTGGTGATACTTTGATTCTATCATTAACAGTGCATTACTTTGCTTTGTATTAGGCAACAAGAGAAATTCGATGGAAGTGGGTCAAAATGACGAACCGGTAGGGTGACAATATTCTTTCAATTCCAAACAAAAATCGTAAAGGATGTGGGCACATAGAATGGATAGCAGTAAATTTTACATTCGGTTGAAATTACTTAAATTTCATAGAACATATAATTCTATAGCCCAGGATGAAAAGCTCACACCTCTGCCACCTTTAAGAGGTAGTAAGTCGATTTGTTCCACGCTCGTGTTTTACCTGTACATCTCATTTTTCACGCCAATCCAATCCTCTTTTTGAAATTTCCTATCGAACCTCTTCCTGTCACTGTCTCAGTTGATGGGCAGCTCACTGCAACTGTCTGCAGAGAGAAACAAACAAAACTCTCCACATATTATTTACTAATAATACCGACTGTGTGTCACCTGGATCTGAATCAACTAATCTATGAAAATAATGTCTCCTCATATACTTCATCACAGACTCTCAACTTAAACACTTACGTTAAACCTTCCCTTAAATGTACTTGATCTAAGTAAAATAATTATTTCCAGTCTCCGGAATATCATTGAAATCTCTGAAAGCTGGGACCTTTCCAGGAAATATCTGTTACATCCTTTCAAAGAACTAGACATCCTCCTGACGTGGTGCCTGGAGTGGGGCACAATATCTCAGGTCTTTTATGTGCTGTATTCCTTTGTTAGCAGTTCTGGGAGCAGAGAGTATGAGTGGGGTGGGTTAAAATCGAAATAGCGGCTGTGGAAGTGTTGGGAGATAGTTTTGCCAAGAATATAATTGTTGCACGCCATTTAGAGGACGTACGTTTCCAGAAATGTATTGAGAACAGCCTAAGGCTTTGCTACCAGATCTCGTAATAGATTACGCTAACTATGGAATAAGAAAACTTCCATCACTACAACAGTGTCAAAAAGAGCTAGACATAAATGAGAAAATACTAAATGCCTGCTGTCCATCAGCAAGATGTTAAAATGTAGTTCATTTTATTTTATTCATTTACAGGATGAGGGCATTGCTGGGTAGGCAGCATTTATTGCCCATCGCTAATTGCCCTTAAGAATCAACCACAGTGTTGTGGGTCTGGATTCACTTGTAGGCCAGACCAGGTGACAATGGCAGTTTGCTTCCCTAAAGGACATTAGTGAACCAGATGGGTTTTTGTTCTGACAACGGATTCACGTGAAATTCTTAATTCTAGATATTTATTGAATGCAAATTCCACCCTCTGCTGTGGTGGGATCTGAACCCAGATCCCCAAAACATGATCTAGGTCTCTAGATTAACAGCCCAGCAATAATGCCACTAGGCCATTGCTCCTCCGCCCTGCGTTTCATATTTAAGACATAACTCCTGACTACAATGGTGAGATATTAGGTGCAAATCACTGAGCGTTGACAGGGTGCCATTGCGACATTGTTTCATTGACTCCTGCCTGAATATTAACTGTCTCGCATTCAGTTACAGTTGGTCGTGGCTGGCTGCATAATTAAGCTTTCTGCTATCAATATTTCTTATCTTATATTCTAGCTTAGACAAGAACCAACTGAAGAAAATTTCGCCTATGCTCCTGTAAACTTAAAAGCCAAAAAGGATTCTGCTAAACACAGGCACAAGGAAGAACATGCTGTCTATTCCCAGGTAAAATGAAATAGTTGTCAAATATGCAACATCCATGTCACTCTCATACGAGGGCAATATAGTGAAGATGGAGTCCATTTTTTTAAAAAAAGACATTGTAAAATAGAAAGGGAAAGGGGTGTTCTAATCTTGACTCGATGAAAGAGAATATGTGGCAGTTATCCAGATGCCACCGTTGATAATATGAGGACATCGGTTCAAATCTCACCTCGGGCAGCTAATAGAACTAAATTGAGTCGATGAATCTGGACTGTCAGGTTAATTTCAATAAATGTTGATCATGCGAATTGTAATTAATTGTTATCAAAAAAAAACTTCCCTGTTTCACTTGTGCAGAGGATTGGCGAGACAAATTCTGGAGCATTATGCACAATACTGGTCACCTTTCTCATGGAAAGGTATTAATACATTGAATGTGACTCAGAGAAGGTTTACTGGACTAATACCTGAAATGAGCATATTCCCTTATGTGACGTTATGACGATAAGACACGGTCTTCAGGGAAGGAAGCTTGCCATCCTTACCTGGCCCATGTTTCATGTAAATCCACAATCACGGCGATGTGGTTGATTCTCAACTGCTGTCTGCGCAATTAGGAATGTGCAATGAACATTGGCCTAGCCATTGATGCTCACATACTGTGAATGAATTAACAGAAAAAGAAGTAAGCCATTTCGACCAGGGAATCTGCTTCACCATCCAATGAGGTCAAGCTCGATCTGACAAACTTCCATTTTCCTTCCTCTTCCCTGTAACATTTTATTCCTTTCCTCATTAAAAATCTGTTTTAGCTTTGAACATTCTTAATAGCCCAACCTAGGCAGCTTTTGTGGAACATAATTTCACATATTCACTGCCCTCCAAGAGAAAAAATTCCTTCTCATCTCAATTTTAAATATGCAACCACTTATTCTGGGATTATGCCCTCTGGCCCAGGACTCTGATATGGGGAAACAAACACTCCTCATCGATCCAGTTAAGTCCCCTAAGAATCTTTTTTATGTTTCAATCAGGTGTCATTCTTCTAAATTCCAATGAATACAGGCCCAGCCTACTCAACCTCTCTTCCTTCTTACCTTCTTTACCAATGAATTTCTCTGGACATTCTGCAATCCCAGTATATCTTTTCTGATATCGGGGAAGAAAACAGTTCGCAGTGTTTCATATATAGCCTAACACGAGACTTGCACGGTTTTGGCAAATATCCCTTTTTTAATATTCCATTCTCATTGAAAGCAAGGCCAGTATTCCATTTGCCTTCTCGGTTACCTGCTGTAATTAGGTGCTAGCTGTTTGTGATTCATGCATGAGGACTCCAAAATCCCTCTGCTACGTAGATTTCTGCTGTCTTTCTGCACTTAAATAATACTCAGCTCTTCTATTCCTTTTCTCAAAGTGCTTAACCTCACATTTCCCCACATTATACTCCATGTGCCAAATCCTTGCCCATCCTCGTAACTGGGCTACATCCCTTTAAAGATTTTTCTGTCACCCTCACCACTCATCATCCTACCTACTTTAATTTTAACCAAATACTTGGGACACTGCATGTGAATTTTCCACATTCAAGTCTTCAATATTTATATTTGGCAAATTTGTGGTCCTACCACTAATTCCTATGGCATTCCATGAGATCTAGATTTCCATTCTGAAAATTCCCTCCGTTCCCTCATCCAAAACTCGTAGTATTCTATTACCTCACCAGTTGTCTGTCCATTTAATGTACTACTCCCACAACCACAGTTTTTTTTAATCTTATTAAGTGACCTAGTATGTGGTTCCTCTGCAAATGTTTTCTGAAAATACAGATATATTATATATACCGTTTCTCATTTATCTGCCTTCCTCTGACCTCCTGAAAGAATTTCTGGAAGATTGCTACTGCTGCATCCACTACACGAGCTACTTCTCTAGATATCCTTGGATACATCCCATCAGATCCAGGGGACTTATTTGTCTTATGCCCCACTAGTTTCCCAGATGTTTCTTCTCCAGTGATAGCGATTGTGTTTAATTCCTCTCCCCCATTTGCCCTTGAATATTTAATAATTTGAAATTCTGTTAGTGTTTTCTACTGTCACAATTGATGTAAAGTATTCATTCAAGTCTTCTACCATTCCCTGGTTCCCCATTGTTCATTTTCACGCCTCCTTCTCTTTTGGGGCCTTTGTTCATTTTGACTTCTCTCTTCCGTTTTAAAAACTATACAATAACTAACAGGTATGTATCCTCTGGAGTTTAAAAGGTTAGAGGTGACTTAATTGAGACATATGAGTTCCTGACAGACCAGGTGCATGTGAAAGGTTCTTTCTTTTTGTGTAAGAATCTAAAATTAGAGGACATAGTTTCAAAATAAGGCATTGTCTATTAAGGTAGTGCTGAGGACATTTTTTTTCTCTCTCTCATAGGGTTGTATGTCGTTAAAATTCCCTTCCTCCAACAGCAGTATATGCAGAATCTTTAAATGTGTTTTAAGGCAGTGGTAGATAAATTCTCCATTACAAAGTGGTTACTGTATTATGGGCGGATTTAGGAATGTAGAGTTGAACTTAAAATCAGGTCAGCAAGGAGCTTATTCAATGATGGTGCAGACTTGAAGTGCCGAGTGTCTTGATCTTGCTCCTTGTTTGCATGTTGGTAATGTCCTTTTGGGAAGAAAATCTGCTGCTCTTACCTGGCCTGGCCGACGTGTGCCACTCGACTCTCAGCCTTGTGATTGATGTTTAGCGATGATTAATATTTGATATAGCCAAACAAGACACTCTGTACAAGACAGTTAGTAACGGGCAGCAGCTGCTGATATTGTCACTGCCTTCTTTATGCCATGAAAACAAAAGGCAAAATCATGCCACTGTTCAGGAATCGATATCTCTTCTTCTGATTTGTTCGGAAATAGAAATCAGGGGAAATATCAAACGGGCAGCGGGCTCTTACCATCAGTTTTAGACTGGAATTCCAACAAAACTATCCGTATTTCATTTTATGGATTAGCACTAAGAATGATGGTCCCTATATAAACACAACTATATAAACTCAACTGGGAAGTGTGGCAAATATCAATTTTACAGAAAATGTACGGCACCAAGAACAATCTGCTTTACACCTATTCTGCTGAATCCAGCAGCAGAACAAATAACAAACCAGACAGGCAAAGCAGATTACTATCTATAGCCAAGCACAGCTATATCTTCAACGTTGTTTGGTACTACACTAAAACGCAGGGAATTGAAAGATCTGAGGTTTAACCTATTAACTGTACTGGGCGACCATCTCAGCCAAGGCTGACCATATTCACCCTGGGTCCAAGAGTTCTGAAAATCAGCAGTGGTGGGGTAAAGGAGGTTGAAATGTGTGACTTAAGGCCTCTCCCTGGGATAAGCAGATCTAAACGACTGTCAGGGGTCAGAAATTGAGCCTTGAAAGGGATGTTTCACAATATCAGAAATCAAAACACATCTAACACGCCTTCATTTGATTCCTTTGCTATTTTAATTGAAGTAATAACCTGCATTTTAAAATGCACAATGCTGATATTCTAACCTATTTCACAAGAAGTTTAAAGCAGAATACAATTTTTAGGCAGGCCTGTAGAGTGCCGAGAAATCACAGATAGAAGACGGTACTAAACTCGGTCACAATGTGAAGTTGGTAACTGATGACAGGAAATTTCACCAAAGCCTATTTAATAAAATATTGACTACGTCTAGCAATGACTTGATGATGGCCTAATGGGTGATGTTAAATTTTACATTCACAGATCAAGAAAGGAAGCGGAGGTAACAAAGTGACTCACGCCACTCTGCAAATAGCTGATTCCAAGAAATCATCAAAACCCAAACTACAAGACAATTCCGCATTATATGCAGAAGTAAAGGTGACAAAGAAAATGAGAGGCTGAGAATCTAAATATATTGGAAAGATGGTAGATATTAATAGACGCAGGTCCAGAGTATTTGGTTAAACGTCGTACAAGCGTCATACAACGTGCTCAAACGACTATTGACATTCAATGCGTTCAGACCAAGAAAGAATTATCTGGAATAGGTCAGCAGTTCTCGCAGCATCTGTGAAGAAAAAAATCAGAGTTTCACGTCCAATGATTCTTTCTCAAAACTCATTTCCTCAGTTCTGAGGAAGGGTCACTGGACCCGAAATGTTAACTCTGATTATTTCTTCACAGATGCTGCCAGACCTGATGAGATTTTCCATCCACTTCTGCTTTTGTTCCTGATTTACAGCATCAACAGTTCTTTCAGTTTCTTTTTGGGAATAGTTATCTATTATGAAATGTAACATGGAAGAATTGTTGGCCAAAAACCAGTCACTGTATATGTAAAACCAATCCAAAATCGGGCACTTCCCACGCGCAGGGCAAAGTTTTCAAAAGCATTTTCAACTTTTTATAAGTTCAAAACTATGTTTATACCAAAAGTTCTGGTTTTCAAACTTGCAGTTGTTCGTGTGTTTCGACATTGACATTTATTTTGTAGGTTGTTTGTTGACTTTCACAAAGATAAGTTACATTTGGTTGTTGGACTCGTTCCTGATTGAGCTGAAGGCAATCATTCACTACATATGACCTCATTTTTCTGACCTTCTCAGTCTTGGGATAGGTAGACAGGAGCCACTGCCCCAAAAACTCCGCAATTTGCCACAAAACTGTGTTCTTTAGTTATGCAAGTTCAATGTCTGCTGTTTTCAATAGAGAAACAGACAACCTAACAGGCACAGGGATATAATTAAGTTTTAATCTTAAGGTGAAAACATTATTAAAATGCACCGGAACTTGAGCTACTATACTACTGTAAGGAAAATGTATATCAAAATATATTCAACAACAAGTTGAAAATGAATTATGGGCCGCAAGGTTTATGTTAAATTAAATCTTTACTAAAAGAGGCGAAATGTGTTGGAGAGAACAGGACAGAAAAACCTACTGAAACACCGAAACAATGTAGTTCTTGTTGCTAAAAGAGGCACCCAGTTACAGCCCAATCTCAGAGATCCAATCGAATTAACATATAGTCTGGAAGATGCCCGTCTGGCTGTCGTCCAGAGTTGTGCAGTTTTCATTGTGATGTTGTAACATGTGCCAGTTCACTGAGTCCAACAAGGTGCAGGGGTACAGGCTTCTGCTAAGAAGAGCTATTTCAGAACACAACAATAAGCTCATGGTTCCAGAATTGCAGATCAATTTATATCAAGCCTAATGAACTTTTTGAAACAGAAAATAGTCAAGAAGCTTCAAGAACAAGGCATGTGCCCAGGTTCAATCTTCTATAAAGATTAGAGGAATTTAGAGACAGCTGGTCACCAAATTTGTAATTGTGTTCAAGAATTTGAATGGCCAGAAGAATCGTTGATTTTCCTTTATGAACAAAATATCAGGTCTGACCAATATTTACATTGATTTGTTATCTGGTAGCATATTGGCACAAATAAATTGTGGGTCTGTGATATGTCGTTCAGGCATATTATTATTTTCCATTTCAGTAGGTGGTGATGCTGATAAGACTACTGATTTTGAAATTTCATCAGTGTGCACGCATCAACTCGCTGCTTCAAATTTGGGAGGCCTCTTTACCTTGCAGGATAGGTGGTTTGCTGGAGTGAGGGATGGGAAGCAGGAATTAGAGGGTGTAAGCCACCGTCTATCACTCCTTGTGGTTTCTTGAAGTTCCAACCAGTGACCTGTAGTGTCTCGCTACATTATGCAAGATCCAAACTTAAGCCACGCTTTGCACTGAATATGCAATGCAAGTTATATCTTGCATCAGCCCCAACATTAACAGAATCTTTCTAACTTTGTTACACACTATCAGTATACAAATCACTCGAGATGCCAAAAAACTGTAACATACAATATACAATAAGACATAATTGCAACCATCTTTTGCAACTCAGGTTGGTAAAAAAAAAATGTACATATCTACAGCAATTCTAGTTAAATAAATAAAACAAGAGCTGTACATCTGTGACAAAAGCAGAAATTACTGTCAAAACTCAGCAGATTTGGTAGTATAGTATGAGGGGAGAACGTGAAGTAAACATTTTTAGTTCAGTGATGATCCAGTCATCTGTTCTGATGAAGACTGCCCGAATTCTGAATTTCTGACTGACACCCAACTTCTGCCAGAGGTAATGTTCTACCAGACCCTATTGGCTCATACAAGTTCAAAACTACATTGATGTACAACATCAAGACGTAACAGATTTCTCACTCTCTAAGTAAGGAGCAATGGAGTGGATACATTTTATAAAATCCATTTTGGGATGCAGAGTGAGGATATTATCTTTGCCACCAAGGAAATCACAACGCACATCTTCCTCGAATTGATGCAATCTGTGATGAATCCAACTTTTAGAATCATCAAACGCCTCTTGCCAAAAATGGATACATTTTTGAACGGAATCCATCCTCTTGATGGGTGCAATTCAGATAAACGTAGCACACACAAAACAACGCAATAAAATTACATTCATTCACTCTCCCATATTCCTTATACAGACTTAAGAAATGAACTTTAATTTACTTTGCAAACTCTTAAACTATTTCAGCCTGATCACATTCTTGATATTGTGTTCACTATTACATTTTCGTTTCCAGCAGTATAATTACAGTTGAATCAATAAGTTCCATTAGAATGATTTTGATTTTCAAGCCATAAATTTCTTCACAGTATGTAACAGAATACGATCAGTATATATCAGTGATTCATTACAAACATGACGGACATTGGCATTAAATTGTTAAAGAGTCAATGATAATCATAAAGTTTCCTTCTCCAGTGTTAATTATTTCTTCTAATCTTTTTTTTTGAAAAGCGTCCCACTGTCTTCTCTATTGATAAATTCATCACCTTGTCATAAGACTGCGCTTACTGCAAAGTTTTTAACATTAATTTCCATTCTGATAGACTTTGTAAAATCGGGATGTGGAGGGGGGAGAACGGGACACTAATTTCATTTGCTAGCATCACCTTCAGCTTCTTTATGTAACAATTCTGCTAAAGATGCAGCTGATATGCTGATGTTAGTCACAAATGATCATTGAAAATCGCAGAAACACAAACATTTCATGAATTCTGTTTGGTTTTAGGAATGAGGAATTTGATGAGAACATTTACTTCCATTGTTCTTAATTTTCAAATTGCAAAGTTCTCCTGGTATTTCGGTTATATTGCATTTCAACTTCATTTCAGTTTATATATCCAAATACAAAAACTATATGATATCTTACAACAGTCATATTATTGCCTCAGATGAAATCATCTGCTTCAATTTGCATTAGCTAAACAACATTTATTACACTCCTTTTTTATATTCTAAGTAAACTCAAGATAATAGGATAACATTGTACTGTCTGTGCATAGAATCATAGAATCCCTATAGTGTGGAGACAGGCCACTTGTCTCATCACGTCCACACTGCCCCTCTAAAGAGCATCCCACCCTGACCCATTCCACTCACCTTTCCCTGCGACCTGTCATTTTCCATGTCTAATCCACCTAATATACACGCCCCTGGACACTGCGGGCAATTAGGTATGGTCAATCCACCTAACCTGCACATCTTTGGACGATGGGAGAAAGCGAGATCTCCTGGAGGAAACTCACGCAGACACGGGGAGAATGCACAAACTCCACACAGACAGTCACCTGAGGGTGTAATTGAGCCCAGGTCACTGGCACTCTATGGTAACAGCGCTAGCCACTGAGTGACCGGGCCAATGCCAATTATTTGTTTCCTTCATTAACCCATCCAATGTCTCTCATTATCTTTATTGGTTTGCCTTCTTTATTGTAAGACCAATAAAATGTCTTTCCTTGAAATAAATAATCTGGTCTATCCAATAGTCTGATTTTGTATTACAGTATCAAATAAAGGTTTTCTTTAATGATTTGAGCTTTCTGTTCCTTCCTACTAGATTACAATGCAACTTGCTCCACGTGCACTACTGCTACAGTTTTAATACTCATTTCGTTTTCTGATGCATGTTTTTTTTAAGGATTCTTTAGGCTCCTATTCTTGCAATTGGTCTAACATTTCAGCTTTAGTATGCAGGATCTTATTGTAATGGAGACATATTATTTTCTTTCTGCAAAATTTGAGTTCTAGCCTTTCTCTTATCTTGTTTGGAATTCTTCAGTTCATTTCCTAAAGCTAACATCTTTTCAACCCAAATAAATGTCTTCTTCCAATTTCCTCGTTGATTTTCATATGGCTAATATCCCACAAATGATGGTCTGTGTGCAATAGCATGGGAAATCGATCAAAATATTCTGTAAAATGCAATTCTAAGAACCTTTCAGCCATTTCATTTTCCAAGCTACCTTTTCAAAAGAGATGAAATCTTTTGCCACTCCGTGCTTTGTAAATTTAGGAACTAATGTGGATTTCTAGTTAAATCGAAGCCCTCAATGCAATAAAAATCCTCTTTTGAGCTAAGACATAATCTTTTCTCAATTCTAAGTTTTGCTGTATACGAGATCTATTTGCTCATTCAGCCATATGTTTAGTGTTTTTTTTTAAATTTCCATTTCTCTTTTTACTTTCTTCCTTTGCTGCATTCAATTCAAATTTTCTTATTTGTTACTTTTTTTCTTTCCTTTTCTTCCCGCATTCTCATCTTTTCCATTGATCCTTTCATTTTTTTTATTCTAGCTGAATTTTAATTCAGTGGAACATATCAATTTCATATTTTCCATTTATTTAGTCTTAATTGTTAGGTAAACTGTTTAAGCATTTCAAATTTACAAGATTCTACTGTTATTTTCTACTTCCAACTTACTCACTTTCTCTCAGTGTAGTCTCAGTCAAAGATTTCAAATAATCTTCAATTACATTACTCTACTCCCAGTAAAGTTTTAACAACAGTCAAAGCAATCTGCAAATTCCAATGTGTGCAATAACCTGCGAAACTCTTGTTTCTATGTTCACTAATTCTGTGTCCTTGTTTCTTTAAATTGTTCCCTTTTAAGATCCCTTTTAAATTCAACATAACTCTACCTCAGATGACCGATACTTTGTTATTGTCCCAGATGACTGCAATACACAACAAAGCACATCTCAGAGTCAAATCTGACTACATAGAACATATATTATATTTTGCATTATAACTAGAATGGTGGTCTGCCACTGAACTCAGCAGGTTCTGATTATATATCAACAGAAAAAGAAAACAAGAAAAGTGAGGGCTGATTGATGACCTGATTAACACTTGTCAAATCAAGAAAGAAACTCAGCACCTCTGGTAGCATGTCTGGGAGTCTAGTATGACTCTTTTTTCAGAATTGAAGCGGGCTGGAAAATTGTATTTTTATGATGATGGTGTGTGTACGTGCATGCAAGAGACAGAGAGAGAAACAGAGATGGGGGAGGTGGAAGGAAAAATGAACACACGTTTAGGGTGTTATGCACATTGGAGCTGAAGTGGACCATTCAATACACCAAGTCTACTTCACCTTCAATGAGGTTATGGCATATCTAATAATCCTCATCTTCACTTTCCTACCTTTTCGCCATAACCCTTGATTCTATTCTCTATTTAAAAAGCTACCTATCTCAACCTTGAATATCATGAAAGCTTCATCCTATACAAGTCTCTGTGGTTAGGAATTCCAAAGATTCACTACCCTCTGAGAGAAGAAATTCTTTCACATCTCTGTCCTAAATGTGCAACCCCTAATTCTGATATTGTGCCCTCTATCCTAGGCTTTCACACAAACAGAAACAACCTATCAGCATCTAACCTTTCAGGTACTATACGAATCTTCAATTTTCAATAAAATTGCTTCTCGCTCTCAATCCCAATGATTAAAGGGTCACCTGACTCAACCTGTCTTCATAAGACAGTGCCTCCATAGGTATCAGGCTAGTGAACCTTCTCTGGACTACCTCCAATGCTAATATATCTTTCCTTAGAAAACGGATATAGGACTGTTCACAGCTTTCCAGCTTTGGTCTGATTCCTGCCTTGTAAAGTTTTAGCAGTGTCTCGCTACGTCTGTGCGCCATTCCCCTTGAAACAAATGACAATGTTCTATTTGCCTTCCTTATTAACTGTTGAGCTTGGATTCTAGCTATTGGAGAATCACGGACAAGGACTCAAAAATCTCTCTATTCTGTAGCTCTTATTTTTACAGTCTTTTTCCAATTAAATATATTTCAGCTCTTCTATTCTTCCTGGGAAAGTGCATTACCTCACACCTTTCAAATTATTACCCACTTATGTAACTTGTTTATATTCCTCTGCAAACTCCGTGTCTTCCTCAACTAATTGACTTCCCAACTATTTTTGTGCCATTTGCAGCCCTGGTTATAGTATATTCACTTACCTCATCTAAGACTTCAATATATATTGTGAACAATTGTGGCCACAGCACTGAGCCCCATCATGGTCCACGAGTTAGAGGTTTCCGTGACGACATGTGGAGGAGAGATGTGTAGCAGAGATGTGTTTATTAACCATACCAAAAATAACAGCTTGATGTTCTGTGGGGCCATGATACAGGGTCAGATAAAAGGATGTGTCTGAAAGTTAGTGCTCAGCCTATAACAGGTGAATAACAACAGCACCATCCTTACCAGCAAGTATGATAACAAATTCCAAGTTAGAACTGAGAAACTGGACAGCAGCAAATTCAGAGGAGCACAGGTTAGAGTATGCTAGGGGAGCGGATAAAATAAGGCAGTTGACGTTAAATTGACAATTCTCAACGAAGAAATCAAGCTGAAAGACAGAGGGGAGGCATCAGGAGGAGACGATTGGATGTTGGTGAAAGAGTCCATGGAGAAGCATAGGGACGCCTGAACCAGAGTTCAACATCATGTTCTGCCTGAAATTCACTGAGATGGGAATGGCACAAAGGGAAAATGAAATTTTTGCTTAACAGTGATTGTTCACCATCTGAAGGGAAGTTTAGAGACTGCAAAAACTAAAGTCACAGTGGTCTTCACAGACTATCGGGCTGCTCTCTCATTACACAGAGATTACTGGTGGTGGCTTCAACCTGAGGGTCTGCACACTTCAGGCAAGGCAGAGGCTGGGAAAGAGAATCCTTCATGTTGACTTCAATCAGTGCAGACAATATCTTTGCGATTTTGACACCACTCTCCATTGCAAACATTCAGGGTGACTGACCCACATGAATATAGGGAATACTCATAGGATATAGTGAATACGGGGAAAATTGTGGGATTAGAAAAAGGGATAAAGTCAGCGGCAAGGATGGGGAGGAAGTATTCAGAATTACACTGGTATCTGTAACTTTTTGGAGCTTCTATTCCTTAACACCTCAAAGAAAGAAAAAGCGATTCCTAAAGCTGTGCATTAAACAAATCATAAAGTGGAACTGGTGAGTGGGACGGTGCGAGGTGGTGCTGATTGAGAGAAAGGTTAAGCGTGTGTTTGTGGTGGCACATGACACTGGATGTGGACGGTGGGATGAGGTGGGAGTGGCTGAGCATTTTTGCTGTCCAATTTTCTAGCTGCACCCCACCCCATTCCACATCTCGTGAAGTATGAAAGATTATGCCAATCCCTCCTATTATTTCCACCTTCACTTTCATTTCCGCTCCATGAAACAAGCCCTCTAAACTAAGCAACCTATCCACTCTTCGGAGAAACATCATTTTCAGGACATTTTGGCCAGATTTTTTGCACAATTTATTCTACATTGAATTCTACATATGTTACATTGCATCATCTTCTTTGATAAGCATCAGTCAAAATATTCATTGCATTCTCTCGTTTTGAAATATGCCTCAGAGTATAATTCGCGATTTTGCACCAATAGCTACCACAAAATGTTTTTCCACCTGTTGACTGATCAAAGGCTAGCAGAAGGCTTTACAAATCTATTTAATTACAGCAGCCTGTCAATTCTTATCCTTTCTTTAACAGTGTTATTTTCATCTTCAATTCTGCTATCAATTCACTATATTTGGTCTGCTCTGTTTATAAATGTACTTATGACTGTGTGAATTTGAATATGTGTATATTTATACCCGTATGTGAATACGTGCAAGACTGCCTATATATACTAATACATAGTTATGTATATCTGCGTAGGTGTGCCAGTAACTTAGTTAATTTCAATTCAGACATCAATTTGACTCATGTCCAAGCAATGTCTTTATTTTAAAATTCTCATCCATGTTTTCAAATCCATCTCTAACCTTCTTCTTGCTTCAATTCTGAGCTCTTGTCTACCTCTAATTTTCATCGTTAGCGGATATGCTCTGAGCTGCACAGTTGCAAAGCTCTGGCATTCAAACCAAAAGAAAACTTTGCCTCTTTTAAAGCCTGCTATTGTTCAAGCACCATTATGTGGTATTGTTCAGTGGTTAAAAAAAATTGATAATGAACTGCCTGATGACACTTCATACCTACCCTATATAATGCTTTTACCGTTGCATGTGTGAGCGTGCAACGAGCGTAACTGCCTTTCTTTACTTATGTTTTTCTCACCTCAGTTCGTCGTTTGCGTTTTAAATTATTCTCATTTGTCATTTAATCCATTCTGATTGAAGACGTTGGCCGCAAAGGAATCAATATTTGGCATTTTTTTTCTATATTGCATAACTGTCACTCAAATGTGAACTCTTGAAAAACCATATACGAAAATACATCAGAACGTTGTTTATTTTATATTAAGTTACTCATTGCAAATACTTGGAGAACAGAACTCCATCACGTCTAACAGCATAATGGAAACATTTGTGGTTACACATTGCGCCCATCTCACGATGTGCTGGTTAACACCACGATCATGTTACCTCATTTGTCCTTCGGAAAAGGTATGAACCAAGAAATTTCTTTGTAATTTCACATCTATCACCCAATCAGTTCTATAATTGCTCCACAATGTCTATGTTTAGTGATTCCCCAGCGTGATCATTCTGAAAGGTATCACGCAAAGCCATTTTCCTGATTTTACCTCAATCAACATTGTCATTATGAGTGTGTCTTTAGTTCAATACCCGCTGCTGCTTCATCTTGGGCCATTTACCGGGCAGGCCTTGTCAGGGGTCTTCAACTTTCGGGACAGAAGTTAGGTTTCAGGAAAAATGGAATCAAAATCCCATAATTGGCACTTAGTTGAAATACGCATTAGCGATCCCTCCAATTGAGTTAACCAGATGAATTAACTACTGTCAATGTTCAATATAATTCACTGATGAAGGGTTTAGGCCCGAAACGTCAAGTTTTCCTGCTCCTATGATGCTGCTTGACCTGTTGTGTTCATCCAGCCCCATGCTTGTTATCTCGGATTCTCCAGCATCTGCAGTACCTTTTATCTCTATCACTTTAGAAAAAAGTAGTTTTCCTTTTTTTTCTGTGAGAACACTTAATCGTGGATGTTATTTTTCCCTTTTGCACTGATTACTGTATAATTGATTACTTCCAGAGAAATAAATCTCCCTTTATTAACTTGCATGGAAAGCCAGGAAACATTTTGAAAATAAAATGACAGTCGTACTCTGTTATAATGGAGAATAACTTAACAGTTCAAAAATTTCTCAGTTTGCTGATTTGTCTTCTTTTTTAGGTTGGATATTCCAAAGGAATGCTCCTGCTGTTATCGAAAATAGCATAGTACAATTCACCTATTGATGTTGTGCTGCATATTTTGTGGTTATTGGAGTGCTTCATCACCATTTCGACATGTTTAACATGTCTACGTTTGAAATGTTCCCACTGCAATGTTGGATCCATGGTGGTCAACTGGTACAATATAAAAAGCCTCCACAAACAGGAACATTACGATGAAGAAATAAAACACTTCTCTGCAGTTAGTTGAGGGATGAATATTAGCCAGTAAATAATCAATACGATGAATGATTGTGCAAAGCATCTTCTACGCACGTCTTTTTTAATTTCACAAGAGGATAACATAATAGCATATCATCTATAAGAAAGTCGCTGCATGACTGCTGAGCAACACACAAGCAACAACACACAGTGTCGTGTTATTAGGTTCATGCCTCTCACCTTCATTTACACAGTATTTTGCTGCAAAGGGAAACAGAATACAATCGTCGCTGGAGTATGAAGATTCAAAAATGGAACGCTCATTCAGTGTTCTGAATTCCACTAAAACCCTGGCTCTGGGTTTACATTGGGAAATGGGGACCGTTTTCCACGGGAGGAAACTTTGTAGCTTAATGCTTGCGACTATCTCTTCGTAATAAGGTCCTTCATGCACATTCAATTCAATAACTTGCAAGAGTCTTTGGGAAATGCTAAATTCCAATCAATTTCACATATGTTATCTATATCGCCTTGGTGAAATAAGTATATTTTATTCTAATATAGCATTTCATTAACTTCGTTTTGAAATATTGCTATTTGTGCCAGAGGCAAAAGTGTAAACAGGTTTCTTCATTGCAAAATCTTATTGCCAGCAGTAGATTAAAGAAATCACTTGCATACACTTGTGATGTTCTCCAAAGCCTTCACAACTCTAAAGTACTTTTGAAGTTTTGGCAGCAGTTGTGGTGTGATGGATATATGAAATACCAGTAGCAATCTGGTGAGTGACATGCACAACGATTAGATAATCTGGAAGTACCAATTCTGAACGGTGCCAGTCAGAACACCAAAAGAGCTCCTTGAAGGATATGAACAATATTTATTATACGAAAGCATAAAACGTATAACTCAGGGAAAAAACATTTGTGAACATGAAACTTTTTTCTTATTAACTCGTGGGACATGGGACATTAGCATTGCTGGCTAACCAGCATTCATTGCCAATCATTAGCTACCCTTGAGAAGGTGGTGGTGAGCTGCCTTCCTGAACTGCTGCAATCCATGTGCTGCGGGATGATCCACAATGCCCTTAGGAAGGGAATTACAATATTTTGAGCCAGTCACATTGAAGGAACTGTGATATATTATCAAGTCAGGATGGTGAGTGCCTTGGAGGGGAACTTTCAGGTGTTCCCATGTATCTGCTGCATTCGTCCTTCTAGATGGAAGTGGTCCAGAGTTTGGAACGTGCTGTCTATGGATCTTGGTTGCATTTCTCCATTGCATCTTGAAGACCACACTCACTGCTGCTACTTAACATTGGTGGGAATAGGTACTTGTCTATACCATGCCAATCATTTGGGTTACTTTGTTATGATGAGTAGACTGATGGGAAGGGGATTAGCGGTGTAGATATGTCATTTGTGTGTGTGTGTGTTTACAGGGGTACCTGGGCAAGGTTTCACTTTATCAGTTAGATGCCAAGGTTGTAACTGGACTGGAAGAGCTTGGCTCAGGGAGCAGCATATTCTAGAGCACAAGTTTTCAATATTGCAGCTGGAAAGTTGTCAGGGTCCGTTGACTTTGTACTGTCCAGCGCTTACACCAATTTGCTCAGAACTTTAGAATCCCTACAGTGTGGAAACAGGCCCTTCAGCCCAACAAGTCGGCACTGACGCTCAGAGCATCCCACCCGTACACATCCCCCAACAACCTACCTAATCTACACATCCCTGAACACTATGGGCAATTTAGCATAGACAGTCCATCTAGCCTGCACATCTCTGGACTGTGGGAGCAAAACAAAGCACCCGGAGGAAACCCAAGCAGACACGGTGAGAATGTACAAACGCCACACAGACAATCGGCTAATGGTGGAATCGAACCTGGAACCCAGGTGCTGAAAGGCAGCAGTGCTAATGACTAAGCCACCATGCCACCCTTGCTTGGCAGCACGTGGAACGAATCGAATTGACTGAAGTCTTGTGTCTGTGATGCTGGGGACCATAGGAGCAGACCGAGATGGGTCATCCACTCAGTACTTCTGGCTGAATATTGCTGTGAATGTTTCGGTATTATCCTTTGCACTGGTGTGTGAGCTTCATCCAGTATCGTGAATGTGGATTTTGTTAACTTCCTCCTCCACCCGTGCATTGTGCAATTGTCCACCACTGTGCACAACTGGAAGCTGCAGAACTACACAGCTTAAATCTGTGGGATCATTTAGCTCTGTCTATCACTTGGTGCTTATGCTATTTGGATTGCAGGTGGTCCTGTTTGGTAGCTTCGCCAGGCTGACACCTTATTTTTAGGTATGCCTGGTACTGCACCTGGCACGTGCTCCTGCACTCACCATTGAACCAGCGCTAATCCATTGGCTTGATGTTAATGGATGAGCAGGGGATATGCCGGACCATGACTTTGCAAATTGTGCTCGAGTGCATTTGTGATGTTGCTGGTGGCCTACAGTTCCTCATGAATGCCCAGTCCTACGTCTGTCCCTTTTTTCACGGTGATAGTGCCACACAACATGATCGAGGGTATTCTCGATATGCAGGGGAGTTTTCATCTCCACAAGCACTGTGCGATGGTCACTTTTACCGATACTGCCATGGACAGATGCATCTACAGCTGGAAGATAGCTGGGATGAGATCAGATCTGTTTCTTTCACTATTGTTGGTTCCCTCATAATCTGCCACAGCCCCAGTTTACCAGTTATGTCCCTTATGACAAGGTTGATCAGAAGTGCTACTGCAGAACCATTCTTGGTTGTCAACATTGTAATCCCCAACCCAGAGTATGTGCTGTACCCTTGCCACCTTCAGTGCTTTCTCTAAGTATTGTTCAACATGGAGGAGCACTGATTCTTCAGTCCAGATAGGACAGTATGTGATAATCAACAGAAAGTTTTCTTGCCCATGTTTAACCTGAAGCCATGAGACTTTATGGGACCTGGAATCAAGGTTGAGGATTCCCATATCAATTCCATCCAGATTGTATACCACAGTGCCACCACCTCTGCTGGGGTCTGTACTGCCAATATATTTTTCAAGTGTAGTCGTTATTTTAGTAAGCTGTTAACAATGTCTGCCCGACAGAGAACCACAATTAATGTAGATAAACTGCAGGTTTATTTTTCAGCGGTATTTGGAAATGGAATAATCATGGCTTCAGAAAATAACGAAAGCTTCCTCCTCTTTCTCCAAATGATGTATGAGATACTTTTACCATGGAGTTCTCATTGAATCAATACTCTTGTGCAAAAACAAATGTTGCTTTACATTGCTTACGATTTAATCTTGACTTCTTCAATATACGAGTTACTGTTCATCTCTAAAAAAACAACGAAACCAAACATTTTATGCTGGACTCGATACTACTAAGAAATGCAGATAACGTGAAGTACGAAGCTACGGATATCTAGCGTATGAATCCGTCACTTGACCTTCGCACTGACCTGTCAACGTTCAGAATGTCGTTGTGCTCCAATCAAGTTCGTTGGATATTTTCCATGCTCCCATACATAACATGGAGGTTAACAATTCTTGAAAACAATCTTGTATTTTGTTACAGTTTTTCAGCAGTGCACCTGATCAATGGCACATAATCTGCTTCATTGTTTCTTTTCGCCCATCATCACTGTCTTTCGTTCCGTACGAGTAACTTTCCAATATTTTCATTCCCTCTGTGTTCCACCCATCATCAACATCATTTTTCCACTCTCTGTCTCAAAATGTTACACTTTTGAACTTTAGTAAGTTCTAATCAAAGAACGCAGTCTTTGGGAAGTTACTCTGATTTTTCTTCCTTCTGCGCTGACTGACCTGCTAAGCGTTTGCAGCTCTGGTACATTGTATGTACCAGCAGGGAAATGCCACTTTCTCACATATCAAGTGCTAGATGTCACATTCCAGATCTGTTATGATTTCATTAAGTGGAACAAAACCGCGAGTGAAACAGAGAACTTTTGATCCTGTGTGAGGAAGCATAATCCAATCTCCAAACATTAACCCCAGTGTGATTCATAAGTATTGTCAATAGATACTGAAAGATCATGAATGTTTTTCAATTATTTAATATTTAACTTCATGTTTCAATAGTTGGGGTTTTAATTCCATTGAACCAAATTTACCTTTGTATGCGATGATGTTGATGACTGACCTGTCATTGCACTCTTTGCTTCTGAGTAGCAATTAAGTGTTGGAAATTGTCATGCGGCTTTGTTCTTCAACTTGGAAATTTCTGCAGCAATTGCAGGAAGCACTACATGAAATTTCGACACTCACTTGCACCAGTGCGTGGTGATTCATCTCTGCTCCATTGGTATCTGTTATTAATTCCTTCAGAAGTTATTTATTGTAAGTCGGAACAGGAATAAAAGTGTTATGCTTAGACGTGAAAAACCCGTCAATTACTGCGATTTCATGAGGTAAATAATTGAACTGACTAATCATTCGTCAACAATGAAATTGCCAATCGGAATTCACTTCAGATCAAGCTGAAGTCAATAGGAATTCCACCTCTGTCTTGCAATATTACAGATCTCACAGCTATGAGTAGTGTGTAATGGACTATTTATTATGAAACTTTCAGAACTCTGCCCCTAATTAGTTAGAGGGTTAGGTCACCTTGCGTTTCCGAGCACCACCTGTCACCTCAAGGGTTATTGTAGTGCAGTAAACAGTGTCCCTACTTTTGTACCAACAGATCTAATATAATTCAAGTTGTTCTTCTTACATATCCTAAAGGTTGCTGTCAGTGTTGTCTCGGAAAGCTGTAGGACAGTGTCGTAAAGCATTTAAAAATCCTTAGAAATCTCCACAGGATAAATGAGGAAAGGATGTTTCTCCTGGCTGATGGTCTAGAACCAGAGAACGCAGTTATAAGACAAGATGCAGGTCATTAGAACTGAGGTTACGAGGAATTTCTTTAAGCAGAGGGTGGTGAATCTTTTGAATTCTCCAGCCTAGACTGCTGAGAAAACTCAGTCACAGACAGTATAAACTACTGAGATCGACAAAGTTCCAGAGGTTAAATGATATATAGATAGTGTGGGAAAATACCGCTGAGGAAGATCAATCATGATCTATTTGAAAGCTGGAGCATGCTCCAGGGTCCCAATATCTACCCCTGTTCCTGCTGTTTATGATCCTTAGCAGCCGTGGTTTGCGGTTGAAAGCTTTGCCAATCATGCAGCTGTCGTCCATTAGTCTATTTTAAG
The DNA here is from genome assembly GCA_024137785.1 of Ginglymostoma cirratum. NCBI lineage: Eukaryota > Metazoa > Chordata > Chondrichthyes > Orectolobiformes > Ginglymostomatidae > Ginglymostoma > Ginglymostoma cirratum. The sequence continues at coordinate 7,270,471 of JAHRHZ010000084.1, forward strand.
GTAAATGAGTGCAAATTCCTTTACGCATAGAAAACAACCCTCCTAAGCAGAGAAAAGTCTGTTACGCATTTAAGTCATGAAATACGTTTCCTCCATAGCTGCAGTTGATGTCCTCTGATTTTCATTAAGGGCCTTGTACAGCTATTCCTACCGAAATTAAAACGGTACATCTTGGCTAAGTAAGTAGAGAGCTGAATGAACACAACAGGTCAAGCAGCATCAGAGGAGTAGGAAGCCTTCCGGCTCCTCTGATGCTACTTGGCCTGCTGTGTTCATCCAGCTCTACACCTTGTTATCTCAGATTTTCCAGCATCTGCAGTTCCTACTATCTCTGAAACAACTTGGCTAAATGCGGGTTTATCCTGAGAGACACTATTGTAAGTTATCATCCAGTGCTTAATGCTCTAAGCACATGACTCGCTGTGTTCCACACTTTGCATCTGTCATAGTAACATGTGCATGGCATACATTTAAACCCCAGAGTTCCTGGAATTTTCCGTAAATTCCAAATCCCATCATATTTGCAGGTGTTCACATATGTTGCTTTGATGAAGGAAAGGCTGACGCACGTTCATATATTACACCTCATTATCTCGCCAATGAACAGTCTCAAAATGTATCACACTGATTGTTTTGGGAAACGCAAATCTGGAAGAAATTTTGCGCACAGCATCATCCGCTCACAGCAGCAGAAAAAAACACGTGGTTTTTGACTACGAAGAAATGCTGGAAAGCACCACAGCCAGGAATGGCTTTTAAAACTGCAGTCAGTGTTATAACACAGCGAGAACCAAAGAGCAAAACTGAAAATTTGAAGTTAGTTTCATTTTTGCGGGAATAATGCTAATCAGAATGCACGTGAGAGTTTCAAGAATACCTGACGAGGCAGAGACCCGTGGTGTTTTGTCACTTGATCAAAAGAACAACTCTAGAGTGGTTGATCAGCACTTCTGGGATAAACTGCGCATGAGAGGTTGCATTGCTGTCATATCAACTTTAAACTTTGAGGATTGTTGCTTATATTAAAACTAAAGGTGCAACTTTTCATTTACAACTGCTCTGTTCATTCAAAAATTCTATTACTTATTTATATATTTGTTCACTTGAAAATTTATTTTTCTGCGAATCTTAAATAGTGAAATACACTGGAGTTTATAAGCAAAGGAATGTAGACGAAACCAAAAATATATGTTAAGTATTTCTAAAAGATTGTGCGAACCCTCTTTGCTCTTAATAAGCATAATTTGAAGATACGAAGGAACGTTTATACAGCACCTTTCATCACCTCGAGACGTTGCAAAGTATTATAATTGAAATATCTGTGTATTCAAAATACGTAAGCACTAAGGAACAGACAACAGTTTGTCCTTAACAGAATATCCCAAACGTCACTGTATTAATTATCAGGTGATCATATTTAATCGAGGTTGAATAAGCATGAGTTATGGGTTTTTTGTAGTGCACTGGTAGTACCCCTCAGCCATGGACAGGGGGTCTGGAGTCAAGTCCCACTCTGTGCCAGAGATGCGTCATGTGAACGTGAACAGGTAGTCTACAAAGTAATAATATTACAAAAAGTCATTTGAGAGTTATTTATATCGAATGGCACTATTCTTAAAACGGTGATATTTGTTTATGATTTCTCAGTCTTATTGAAAGCATAAAAATCTCAAGAATTGGCTTCTGTTTAAATGTTAACACAATTGAGTCTTTTGATTCTTGAAAGTATTTTCTTTGATTTACGAATTAAGTTGTTCACCTCACTAAAAAATCCAAAATATCAAATATGTTGTATTGCGCTTGTATATAATTGAGAAACTTCGCCATTTCAACACCTTAACATTTACACGTAGTCATCAAATGGGCACGTAACAAAATATCATGCATAAAGTAATCATCTGAGATGTCACTCAATTCCAAAATATGCTAGAAGAGTATTCTGATGAGATTGAATATGAGATGAGTACTGTCTTACAGTGGAATCTCCAAGAATAAAGCAAAATCGAGTTACCGATACTATTGTGACTCAGTAATATTCCATAGATACAAAGCGGTTATTAATGTATTTTCACTGCTTTACTTTTACTGTCACGTTTCCAATATTCAGAATTTTATTTTCACCAAGTTAAAATTTATTCTGAATGAAATATATGTCTCTGGTCTGTTATTGCGGTCTTTAATATTTAGTAACGCTAAGACAAACGTTTCACAACAGAAACTATAATCGATCTGTTTTCATTGCTCCCAGAATTTTATTCCTTTTTTGAATATGATTTGGGAGTTTCTGACAAATCATACTTATTTTAAAACCCTGGCTGTACTGAAGGTAATAGTGACCTGCCTCATAGAACCCATACAGTCAATGTTATTTACTGTACTATCATGTTGTCAGCAAGGACTTGGACACAGAAACAATGAAGGGACAATGATAAAGTTCCAAGTAAGAATGGTGAATGGTTTGAAGAGGAACAGATGATGGTGGCCTTCCCATGCCTCTGTCACCCTGCTCTTCTAGACGATAGGAGGAGCAGGTTTGGATGGTGCTGTCAAATAAGGCTCAGTAGATAGCTTCAAGAGAAAATTACTGTGGATGTTGGGATCTGACCTGAAGACGGCAAATGCTGAAGATCACAGCGGGTCAGGCAGCATCCATGAAGAGAAGGCAAGCTAATATTTTGAGTCTAGATGACTCTTCATCAGAACTGAAGTGAAGTGTGGAGGGAGAAGAATTTATGCAATAGTGGAGGGGAGGGTTGTAATGCAGGGGGGCGAAAGGATGTTGACGCTTCAGATTAACCAATCGGAATGTGAAAATGGCAGAACAATGGTGTGTTCAACTGCTAGACTGGAAAGAATATGAGTAGCTGTCAAGTGTCTTGTAGATGGAAGACACTGTTGCCATGTCAATGAGTGGTGGGGTTGGTGAACATTTGCGGTGGTGAATTAGGTTCAAAACAAGAGTGCTTCTTTTCCCCAGATCACATCCAGTTTGTAGTGTGTTGCTGGGTACGGATTCTTTCAGGCAAGTGGTGAATTTTTCATCACACTTCTGAATTCTGCCCTGTAGACACTGGACAGATTTTGAGGACTTACTAGGCTGCAGAATTCCTAACCTCTGTCTTAGTCAAGTATATGATAGGTTGAGTCATTTTCTTGTCGACGTACCCCCAGCATGTTGTGGGAAATCCAGCAATGAGATATCAGTGAATGTCAAGGAAGATAGCTTGATTCTCTTTTGTTGGAAATGGTCATAGCCTGGTACATGCGTGTTGTAAATGTTATGTGTAACTTATCAGCTTAAAATAGAATTGTGCTTTGGTTTTCCTGCATTTGGTCATGAATTATTTCATTTTCTGAGGAGTTTCAAATGGTGCTGAAGATTCTGCAATTATCAGTGAACATGCACATTGTTGACTTTATGTCGGAGGCAAGATCACAAAGAAGCAGACATGGTGTTTGGGAGTGGGCATTGCCCTGCTGTTACATGGTAACATCCAGTAATGATATAATTGACATCCAGAAAATAAATCTTCCTTTGTGTGAGATATAGTGGTGGCAGGTACTAACCACTTCCATCACCTCCGACTGACCCTCTCCCCATCCTACCTTATTCCCATTGACTCCAGTTTCTCTAGGGCTCCTTAACAGCATACTCGGTCGAACACTCCATTAATGTTAAGGGCAGAAACTTTCGCTTCACGTCTGGTGTTCAGCTCTTCTTTCGGTGCTTGAAGCAATGCTGTAGTACTTCCAGAAGTTCCTACACTGTAGCTGGTTCAAATTTCTGCAATGCCCTCCCTAACAGTATTTTTAATCGACCAACATCACACACAATGCAACAATTCAGAAGGCAGATCACCACCACTTTCTCAAGCGCATCCGAGGATGGATAATAAACAATGGACAGCCAGTGGCATCGACATCACACAAGTGAGCAAACAAAGACGTAAAGAATCTCAATTCCAACCTCCGTGAGCAGATTACGTTTGTGCAAATTTCACCTGATAGCACTGTTCATGAAATCTCATCTCTTTGCGAAAACCAAAGAGTAGGGCGTTAATTGCTCATATCTTCTTTGAGTTGCTTTTTTATGGAGACTGCATACCTAGGTCACTTTTTACATTTCTCTGTTGACGTAAGTTTTGTAGATTAGCAGATAATTCTTGCCTAGAGGGCCTGCATCGTTAAGGGAAACACGTCAACAGTGTTGCTGCAAGGATGTTGTCAAGGCAAAAGCCTTTTCAGTAGCAAACATAGCACACACCTCAAACAACTGATATCCTCACAGCCTGTTCATACGAAGTGCTGTCTCACCTCCAGTGATGGATATCATGAGATCCTTATGATTTTTGAAGGAAAAATCGTTGTGAGAATAACAGATTCATATGCAAAGTAGAAGGCTAGCAAGTGCTGGGGTTCATTGAAGGCGTATATTTGAGGTGGACAATCTTCATGACCAAACTTCGGCCATGAAGTCGCTCCTTCAGAACAAGTTTGCAACCAAGTGGAATAGCATCCGATTTATTGCACTATAACCTATGTCAGAAGAAGCGTGAACTCGCATTCACAGCTATTGCGAATGCACATAATATAACATCCACGACTGCGCTGTTAACTATTTCACTTGTCATGTCTTCAGCATTTATGTTTCCTAAAGCACCAAAGTCCTCAGTCAATTCCTGGGGATAGAACCATGAAGAGAAGCTGGAAGCATTACTCACATTTTGCTGGGGGGTAGGGGTTGTTGGCAAAGGAGGATGGTGGTCTGTTGAAGTGTGTGCAAGAGAGGCAACACTACCCCCCACCCCTCACCCCGACCAGGGACAAAGACTCAGGATATAGACAGGATTCAGGCATGTTGTGGACTTTTATTCAAGCAAAATCTGGTTAATGCAGGGAGAGGACCAAAGGATTTTCCACAATTCTGGCTTAGACATGAAACACAATCATTCCCTTCATCTTCGGATCAAACTGGAAGAGGGATCAATGACACAATCTTATTTTACAGTAAAAACATGTATTTTTAAGTTTTTTCATACATTTTGTGTTATAATATTCATACACGACATGTTTATTGTGCCCTCTTCTTCCCTTCAACGGGACCAATCCCATAAAACACTTGATCAGTGATGGGGCGTGGGGCTGGATAAACACAGCAGGCCAAGCAGCATCAAAGGAGCAGGAAAACGTGACGTTTCAGGCCTAGACCCTTCATCAGAAATGGGGGAGGGGAGGAGGGTTATGAAATAAATAGGGAAAGAGGGGGAGGCTGATAGAGGATGGATAGAGGAGAGGATAGGTGGAGAGGAGGCAGACAAGTCGAAGAGGCGGGGATGGAGCCAGTAATGGTGAGTGTACGAGAGGGGGGTAGGGAGGAGATAGGTCAGTTCCGGGAGGACGGACAGGTCAAGGGGGCGGGATGATGTTAGTAGATAGAAGATGGGGGTGGGGCTTGAGGTGGGGGGGGGGATAGGTGAGAGGAAAAACAGATTAGGGAGGTGGAGATGAGCTGGGCAGGTTTTGGGATGCGGTTGGGGGAGGGGAGATTTTGAAGCTTGTGAAATCCACATTGATACCATTGGGCTGCAGGGTTCCCAGGCTGAATATGATTTGCTGTTCCTGCAGCCTTCGGATGGCATCACTGTGGCATTGCAGGAGGCCCAGGATGGACGTGTCATCTGAGGAATGGGAGGGGGAGTTGAAATGGTTCGCGACTGGGAGGTGCAGTTGTTTGTTGCGAACTGAGCGCAGGTGTTCTGCACAGCGGTCGCCAAGCCTCCGCTTGGTTTCCTTGATGCAGAGGAAGCCACAACGGGTACAGTGGATGCAGTATACCACATTGGCACATGTGCAGGTGAACATCTGCCTGATGTGGAAAGTCTTCTTGGGGCCTGGGATTGGGGTGAGGGAGGAGGTGTGGGGGCAGGTGTAGCACTTCCTGCGGTTGCAGGGAAAAGTGCCGGGTGTGGTGGGGCTGGAGGGGAGTGTGGAGAGGACAAGGGATTCGTGGAGGGAGAGGTCCCTCCGGAAGGCAGATAAGGGTGGGGAGGGAAAAATGTCTTTGATGGTGGGGTCTGATTGCAGATGGCGGAAGTGTCGGAGGATGATGCGTTGGATCCGGAGGTTGGTGGGGTGGTACGTGAGGACGAGGGGTATTCTGTTTTGGTTATTATTGCGGGGACGGAGCCTGAGGGATGTGTTATGGGAAATGCGGGAGACACGGTCAAGGGCGTTCTCGACCACTGTGGGGGGAAAGTTGCGGTCCTTGAAAAATGAGGACATCTGAGATGTACAGGAGTGGAATGTCCCATCCTGGGAGCAGATGCGGCTGAGGCGAAGGAATTGGGAATAGGGGATGGCATTTTTGCAGGAAGGTGGGTGGGAGGAGGTGTATTCCAGGTAGCTGTGGGAGTCAGTGGGCTTGAAATGGACATCGGTTTCTAGGTGGTTACCCGAGATGGAGACAGAGAGGTCCAGGAAGGAGACAGCAGTGTTGGAGATGGTCCAGGTGTACTTCAGGTTGGGGTGGAAGGTGTTGGTGAAGTGGATGAACTGTTCGAGCTCCTCGTGGGAGCACGAGGCGGCGCCGATGCAGTCATCAATGTAACGGAGGAAGAGGTGG
>JAHRHZ010000084.1:7282092-7384703 GCA_024137785.1 Ginglymostoma cirratum
CCCCACGCCTTGTTATCTCGGATTCTCCAGCATCTGCAGTACCTTTTATCTCTGATCAGTGATGGGTATTCCTATGGACAACCCTAGTTTCTCTTAGTTTTTTTTTAATGATGACTTACAATTATTGGAATGTTTAGACATTGGGATCTTTGTTGCATTCCAAAGCTACTGGCTGTTCTCTTTAAATCACACCATTCATTGATTATCGTTAAGGACTGCTTGAATTCTATTGTCCATTGTAGGTGATTTTTTAAATCAAATTCCATTACATTTCTTTTTATAATTAAAAACGTTGATTCTGTTATAAAAACAAACTCGCAATGTCAATAATAATTATATCTTTTAAAAATTATTTGTGCTGCTAATTTTTTTAGCTAATCAGGCAAGATATGCTTGGCATCTCTTTAACCTTTAATAATTACGTTGAAATCTATCGCTGTGATTATTTTAAGAATCTATAAGTAGAAAGTATTAATATTTTAAATAGTTTCATTGAGACAGAAAATTTCTGCAAAATAACTTTAGCTGCTATTTTTATGGTTGAACACATTTTTTTCCTTGATGAGACTAGAATTAATCAAACATCACAGTTTAGTGATTTTTCAAAGACTTTTTGACGAGTTACGATATCATTATTTCTTCGATGTTTGTTACAAATCTTTCAAATAGTCTTCTTTAAATCTCCTTATCGCTATCTTTCTATTCCTTGGAATGTTTCCACTCAAATAACGCTTTCTTTTGCCTCGGAGAAAGCCCCTTCCCAAAGGCACTTTTTTTTTTACTGAAGTAGGCATTTTAAATTTTGGCCGTTTTGTGTCTCTACAAATAGGCAATTCAATCACCTTTTCTTTAAATTCCGACCATTTTGTGCCTCTTAAAAATAGGGGCATCTCCAACAAAGTGGCAAGTAGTTGGAATCTCAGGGGACATTTTTGCAGGCAAGACATGGGTGATCCAGAAAGCAGTCACCCAGTTCACGTTTCTTTAGCCAATGTAAAGAAGACTGCACTGTGAGCAGCAAATGCAGTAGACTAAATTGAATGAAGTGCAGGTAAATCGCTGCTTCACCTGAAAAGTGTGACTGGGACCTTGGATAGTGCGGATGGAAGAAGTGTTGCACCTTCTGCAAATGCATGGCACAGGAATGTGGAATTGAAGGCGAGCGTTGGCAGTGGAGAATGAGTAGACAAGGGAGTCAAAATGTTTACAAATGCGGAGAGATAAATGTATGTCGGGTGGTGGCATCCACTGGAAATGTTGGAAATCGTGACTTATGATGTTTCGATGCAGGAAGTGTGCAATTGAGGACCACAGTCCCCTATCGGTATTGTGGGAGAGAAGAGTATGGGAAAATTGGTCAAAGTCTGAATATTGGGAGCAGGGAATCCTCGGTTGAGAAAAATAGTGGAAATTTCTGAGGCCCCTTACATATTATAGCATCATCATATCAGATACGATGTAGGAGAAGAAACTGAGAGAATTGAATTGAGTTTCTAACAGGATATGTGGTGTGATGGTGTATAGTCTTGATAAACGTCAGAGTCAGTGGGTTGTACTGAATACCCATGGCTGGCCTATGCCCAGAGTTGGAAACAGTAATTTTGAGGAAGGAAAGGGAGGAGCCAGGAGAAGCTGACAGCAGGATGGAAATTGAAAGCGAAATAATAAGTAGTTCCGATTTTGGATGAGAGAGAGAAGCAGCAGCAATGAAGTCATCAATGAAACAGAAAAAGAAGTGTTAGACGGACCTGAGTCGGATTGGAACAAGGAATGTTTCACGTGTCTACAAAGAGACAGCTGTTCAAAGTGATGGCGTGACAGAGGAGGGTGATGGTGGATGGGAACTGTTCAGGCCTTATCTCCAGAATGAAGTGGGGAACCATAAAACCATTCCGATGGGGATGAACACATAAAACGATTGCACATTCATGGTGAAGATAAGGCGTTTGCTGCCCACAAACTGGAAATTCTGAAATTGATGTGAAGTGTCACATGAATCGTGAATGTCGGTGGGAATGGACCTGAGAAGGGAAGAAAACATTGAGTCATGGTAGGAAGAGATAAGGTCTGTGTGGCAGGAACAAGCAGAAATAATGTGTCTGCTCTGGCAGTCCTGTTGGTAGATTTGGGGAAGAAGGTAGAAACTGCTGGCAGACAATGAGTTTAAAGTCTGCAGAGGAGAGATTGCCAGATTCCCAGCCCACTTACTTCCTCCATCCTAGCTCTCCAAGTCACCAGACACACCTTCCAAATGAAGCTGCAATTTACCTACCGTTGCACTCAATCTGAACTGCGAGATTCACTGCAGATAATGTGTTCTCCTGTATACTAGGGAGACAAAACACAGACAGAGCACTGCTTCACAGGACACCTTCGTACCCTCCTTAAATATGACCTTGATCTTCCAGTTGCCTGCCACTTCAACATACCACCATGATCTCTGGCCAACATTTCTGTCTCGGGCATGCCGTTGTGTTCCACCAATCCTCGGTTCATGCTTGAAGAACGGCATCTCATTTCCCGTTTGGGGATCCTGCTTCCTTCAGGTTTCAATATTGAGTTCCATAATTTTAGGATCTGAAAAACCTTCTTCCATTTCCTTTACCCACCCTGACACCCCAGGTCCTGCCAATGACCTGAGAGGCTTTCAACATGGTCAACCCTTTTTCATGTAGGTATGGACCCCATTGTCAACTTTTCTTTCTTCCTGACGCGATGTCTTCCATCCCTTTTTCTTCCATCCCATAGAAATAATAGGGATAAGTTCCTGTTGACATTTATTTGATGCGATCATCCTGGAATAATCCTTTGCAGATCGCGTCACCACCACCACCACCACGCCCCGCATCCCCTGTCTGATCCACGATTTTAAATGCCTAAATCTCAATGTGCTATGCAATTTCATCTTCAAATGGTATTGATCCTGTCGGTAAAGATCTCAATTACCTGCTCATCTCTAGATGGGCAGGTAACATGCTGGTAATTTTACCGTTGATAACCACTTGGACGAGTCTCGAGTTAAAGGCATCATCTGGTGAGAACTTTTGCTGTTTCGCTGAATATTTTTAGTTTCCAGGACCTATGATACTTGTTAGATGACATTAAGAGCAGATGAATAGTGAATAACTATAAAGGAATAGTTGGCACTTTCCTACATCCTTAAAGGATGAATTGATATCACAAGGCATAACATGATTAGCAGTTCAACATGATAATATAAACCGGATTTATTTCCTCCTCTCATTCGAACTCTTTACTCGTTTTATACCCGACCTCCCAGTTCTAAAATTACTAACGCGAGTGTATTCATTTTGAAATGACATCAGAGTCTCCAACCTGTTCCACTTTACTCCCAGATTGTCTTTTCAAAGTAATTTTGCAATGCAAAGTAGACTCCAATTTACGATCCTACAAGAGGAAATGTTTCCTCTGTTGTGGGTAAAGCCAAGGCAGGGTTTGCAATGTTAATGTACTGCATACTGTGCTGTAAACCTTCGAAATGCAGGTCATTGGTGTTTCTTAGTCAATTATTAACACAAGCATACAGATGAGTTAAAAGCACAAGTGGACGATTCAGCCCCTTCAGCATCTCCATCATTCAATAAGATAATGGCTGATCAGTTAGTGTTTGGAATTCCACATACCCAATTATCTCCATAAACCTTTCATTCCACTTACCTAAAAAGAATCCAATTACTTCTGTCTATAAAATATCCAATCATGCCACCACCACCATCTTCTGGAGCAGGGAGTTCCAAACTGGCACAATCTTCCGTGATTTAAAAAAAGGCCTCTTTTTCTCTGTCTATAAAAGACAATATCTTATTGGTAAACTGTATTCCCTGGGTCTGGATACATCTACATGAGAAAACATTCTTTCTATGTCCACCTGACAAATCGTTTAAAGTTTGCAATCTGCAACACACTGTAATCAAATCACCTTTTTCTCTTCCGAACTCCAGTGAAAGAAGTCTCGCTCATCCAACTTATCTTCCTATGACAACCCAATCATTCCAGGTGTCAATTGACTGAAGTTCCTCTGAATCAGCGCCAACATATTCATACATTTATTGTTATATTTGTATTTTAATAATTTACAATCAATATCTTTTTTTTTCTTTCCTTTAGGTGGTATGAGGAATTCTGTGGAAGAGGGTGAATCTCAACAGCCAGTAAGCTGACAATGTTTCTAAACAGAAAACCAGTTAAGTAGGAATAGCAAGAAGCATTGCAATCATCTGACATAATTGCAATCCCTAGCAATTTATTTTTGCATTTTTTAAAGGAAGTCTCTCCTTCCTTTTTTAAATTTCATTTGACTCTGCTTCTGCTACATATTCTGGAAGTGCTTTCTGAAGTACATCAGAGAGCTCCATAAATTAAATACTCATCTTCCCATGATTATTCTTTGGATCCTTTTGGATATTGACAGATCCACAATTGGAATCATACTTTCCATTTTTTTTTGAAACTTTTCATAACTGTGAATACCTTTAATAAATCATCTCATCTTTCTCTGCCCTGAGCAAAACAATAATTAATTGTCTAGTCTAAACTGTGTAACTGAAGTTCTTCATTATTGATACCATTCCAATAAATCTCCTCTGCACTTGCTTCTGTCAGTTACATCCTTCCTATACATGGATACTGAATGAGGTAAACTCAGCACATACTTTCTTGCCCTACCCAAAGTTTAAAAAATAATCACAGTGCTTTGCTGTGTTTTGGTAATTAACTAGGACATGCCTTAAGGCTGATCAATTGAAAAGGAGGAGAGATTTCCAATTCAGGACTTTCATATTCAAATTGTTCAAAAAATTGCAGATTCCCAGATGCTTAGATGTTAAATTGAAGCACTTGTACAGAACAGCCTGGGAATGTATGATTACCAATGACGGGTCCCAACTACAATCAGACCCACCACCTGGAACATCTACCACTCCCCAACCCCTTTGCCTTCTGCCAGGACCTTTCCCTTCACCCCTTAGTTCACGGCACATTCCCCACCAACCACTCAAACTCCCTCAGTACCTTCCATTGTAACCACAAAACATGCAACACTTGCCCACACACTACCTCCCTCACCTCCATTCAGGGTCCTAAACAGTCCTTCCAGGTGAGACACAGCTTCACTTGTATCTCCCCCAACCTAGTCTACTGCATCCGGTGATCCTAGCGTCTTCTCCAAGTCGATGAGGCCAAACAGACTAGCTGACCAGTTTGCCAAACACCTTCACTTGGTGCATAGCTGTCAGCCTATCATCCCAGTCACTGCCCATTCCAAATTCTCGCCTCCCGCCCCACCCTGTCTCTGACACGCCCATCCTCAGCCTCCTCCAGTGTCATAGCAATTCAGAATGCAAAGTTGAGGAACAACACCTTATCTTCCATGTGTGCACTTTGCAGCCTGGAGGACTCAACACTGAGTTCTCTAATTTCAAGTAACATTCCCACCCATTCCCAGTACCCTTTCCAGCCCCACCTCCTCTCTTCCATTCTACCTACTGACCCTCTCTTCCAGCTAACAATTGGATTCATCCCTCCCATCAACAAATCTGGTTGTACCTACTACCGGTGTCCACCTATAAGCACCATTCCGCTACCCCCTTCCCCTCCCCTCTTTATCTGCAGCTCTCCCTACCCCCACATCAATTCCTGAAGAAAGGTAATACCCAAAACGTTGACTTCTCCTTTCTTTCAGATGCAGCCTGGTTTGCCATGTTCTTCCAGCCTCCTGTTTGTCTGCCATTACCATTGACAGCTGACACTGCCAAGTCCAAATTCAATGCTGCATGCTGAGCTCCAAGAAGAAGGATATCTTCTCATGACTGAGAAGAAACCTACAGTGGCAGGGGAGAATCTAGTTTTTGTGGGAGCTAATGACATATGTACAACAAGGAATGATGGTCTGCTGCGAGGTAAATGCCGAAATTAAAAGTGAAGAAATTATCAGGTATTGTCAGGTATTGAGCCATGTGTCAATCGGAATAGCACACAGTAGGTTAGAGACTTCAACACACAGCGCAAACTGTGCTGTTGAGGAAAGGGATACTGTTTATTTAGGAAAAAGGAATCCATTTCATTTAGATGGCCACTACTAAAACTGAGTGGGACCAGTGTCCTGGGCAATTAAATAATGAGATCTGCATTCGGGTATTAAAAGTTTAGAGATGAATATGGTGAAGCAAGATTTAGCAATCGAAAGAAATAGGATAAGACATCAAGAGAATAGAAAAATACAGTGAAGTAGGTAACAAAGAAAAGCACCACGGGACTGTTAGTTGAGTATTAGTTCTGCATCTACGAATAAAGTCAGTGTAGGAATGAGAAGTACAACAGTGAAATTAATGGTTGTTTACTTCTAAATACTTGAAAGATCTGCATTAAACGAGATGTGATAATTACACAATTATGGGTACTGTAAACACTTTTGATTTCATCACTACTATTGGGACATGGCTAAAAGGTGATCAAGGTTGGTAAATAAATATTCCAGGGTACACACATTTTAAAAGGAATTCAGAATTGTAAAAGAGGAGGGTGGCTCTGATAATACGGGATGATGCATTAACATAAGTAATAGAATCACAAAACAGAAGACCACTCCATGGTAAATGGAAATACCAGGATTCAGAAAATGATAGCGGCATCAATTTGTAGGACACTTAACAGAAAGCCTATTATGGATCAAGCAATGAAATAACACTTTCGAGCTTGTCACGGAGGAAATATATCAATCATGGGTGAATTTAACTTTCACATAGCTGTGTCAATAAAATTGTTAAGGATGATCTGGAAGAGAAATTTGTAGAATGTCTTTGATAGATTCAGGCAGCCGTACACTTTAACACTGCCTCTGAATGAAGTTATCGTAGATTTGATGTTGTAAAACGAGGTATTATTAACTAGTAATGTCATAGTGCAAGGTGTGGTGGGAAATAGTGATCCTAAAACCATTGAAATCCATGCAAGGTTACAAAGTTTTGGTCACGAAGAAGAATCGTAATGTTAAACAAAATCAATTACCTCAGTATGAAATGACAATAGGTTGGTTATATAATTAGACTAATATTATGACGATTATAAAATGCACAGTGGAAAGGAGATAAAGAGGCAATTCAAAATACCCAATAAAACTAAATCCTTTGAAAGATAAAATTTCAGTGAGAAATATCATCCATGGCTTTCACGGTAAGTTAAATATAGTCTTAGATTTTAAAAAGAGTGTTTATTTTACAAAGAATGGAAATGAGACTTAGAACTGAGGGTACATCAAGAGTTAACAAAGAACCATCGAAAAGTTAATAAAATGGGAAAAAGAAAGTAAAATAGTTAAAAATATAAAGCATATTTTAAATGCATTATTATGTATACTAAAAGAAAGAAACCTGGGGACGTAAATATTGGTAATGCAGAAGTAGAGATGACAGAAATTTCCACAGGAAATAAACATTTTCAAGTAGTCAGTGTTGTGCAGTTGATAGAGTACTTGTGGATTGGGACGCAGGAAGTTAGAATTTGATGTTTATAAAATGATTGGGGGAATGCATTACATGGTCCCTTTAAAAGAACAGTTTTATTTTTCTGCGTTTAGATATTTAAAATGGAAGTCTGCACGCAGGTGCGTGAAAATTTGCCAGCACGCAGAGAGCAATCAAATTAACACATTTGTATCAAAAGACCTTACAGTTAGGACGCCAAGCAGCAGTTTTTATCAAAATAACAAGTTTTCTTTTTTTAAATTTAGCCAATCAATTTGAACCAGGCACTCAGATACCAAAAAACAATCCATTTTATGTCTAATGGTTTTGACAACAGAGGACCATGCTTACAGCAAAAAAAAAGATACTATCATCAAGGGTATGAAAAAGTGGGCATTTGGACAAAGACCCCAGAATGAACTGCCATCCACCAGAGCTAGCAATTCTCAGCTCTCAAGAGAGAATCGTTGGCTCCCATAGCCTAATCTAAGCCTAAGGGAAAGCACCATCTAGATAACAACGGTACCCAAGGCACAACCAGTTAACATTTCTGACAGAAGAATCAACAGCAAAGGCATTCCTGACCGAAGATTCGACAAAGAAGGCACAGACATTTTCGAAGAAAGGTAACCTGGCTGAAATATCAATAAACTAAATTCTATTATTTATATTGTATAAGTGGGACTTTTATTTATTGGAACAACATAACATTAGAATCTTGCTTTCTTTGAGAATAGTTATTCGTTAGAACTGATTTATTCACTTTGTAAATTGTTTAGTTAAATAGTTTTGTTCAATGCTACAGTTAGATAAATAAATTTTTACTTGTTGATTTTAAAATGAGTGCCAGGGAATTGTGTTATTTAATCACTAGAAGTGGCAGAAAGGTAGGTTGCAGCACTTTTCACATGCCTTTTACAGACTACTGGGCGAGGTGCTACTGTGTGAGGTGCTACTTTTGGTTTTAGTTCTCAGAGGGGTAAACCTCCACTTTGTAAAAACAGGCTGTCATTACTTCAAGCAAGAAAATTTGCTATGTGCAATCTATTTAAATTATTTAGATAAAAATACTGGGAGCAATATATCTACATTTTCTGATGTTGCAAAGCTAAATGAAAAGATGCACTGTCAGATTTAGTCCTCTTCAGTTGAATCTAGCCAGAATTCATAACAAGCTTGACACATTGGTCGTGTGAACACAAAGAAACAACTATCATATGATACACATTACAGAGACGTGTTTGCGCAGTAACCAAGACTTGCTATCGAATGGTAAATGCTGCGTGATGTTACAATAGGATAACAACAAAGCAAAAGGAAATGTCATGGTTCTGTTAATAAATAAATGATCCGTACAGTCATGAGAAAATACATTTGGTCAGAAAATACATATTATAAAATTCTGTGGGTTGAGATAAGAAACAGCAAGGAGAAGAAAGCACAAGTGGAGGTAGTTTACAGTCCACAAATCTGCAGCTACTTTTAAAGCAATTAATACATAGAATGAGTGGTAAAAGAAAAGTAATGCAATAGTTGTGGGTGATTTTAATCTTAATAAAGAATGGACACAGAAAATTGGCAGATGTAAATGCTGAGGCTCAGAGAGACATAGGTGCATTTATGCAAGAAACACAGAAAGGCAGCATGCAGATAAAGCAAGTTGTTAGGAAGGTTAGTGACACATTGAATTTTATTCGGACAGACTTGGAGCAAAAGGAATAAAGAAATCATGCTCTAATTCTGCCAGGCTTTGATGAGACAACCTTTGGAAATTGGGGTCACTTTACTTTCAATTTCAAGGAAGGATGAAACCAAAACAGAAATTTCCAGTGAAACATTTCTGAAGAAGGTTCAATAAACCCAAAATGCTAACTCTTCTTTATCTTCACAAATTCTGCAGATCTGCTGAGTTTCTCCAGCAATTCCTGTTTTTATTTCGGATTGCAGCGCCTGTATTTTTTTGGGTTTTTTTTGTTCAAGGAAGGATGTATTCATATTGGAGGCTGTATGGTTGACTTTCAATAAATTTGTCCCTCAGATGAGGTGGGTGTACAATAATGACAGGCTGTGTAATTTCAACATTTATCTCTGAAGTTGTAAAGAATGAGGGCTACTCCACTTGAGAAGCAGTTCATAGGATATATTCATGACAACTTCTAAGAACAATATTTTGTGGAGCAGATTAATTTAGTACAGGTAATGTTGAATGTGAAAAGTTGTTTGACTATGTTACAATAATGCAAAGACGCAAATACAGAATTGGCTAAGTTGAACTGTGACTTCATCTCAAAAGCAAAGAATGTGAAAACCAGTGCTACATATTTAAACTCTCAACGAAGATATATTCCATCGAGAATGAAAACTTCTACAAATAGTATGGACCAGCTGCAGCTAAGTAGAGAAATTCAAAGATCTATATGAAATTCCTCTACCCGCTGATCTCATTTAAGCATTAACCTGCTTCTTTAAATGGGTTATATTAAGAGACAAACACCTTTTAGATCAATATTCAACCAGACGACCACTAAAATATAAGGAGGGTGAAGTTGGAAACACTGAGAGAAACCAAACCAATGAAGTAAATCTGTAAATAAAGTATGTTTTTGATGCTGTACGTAAATGACGTGGATATTGGAATACAGAATCAAATTTAAGAATTTGCTGATGAATACAAACTTGGAGTGGCAAACAGAAGATTATCTTAATGAATAATAACAGCGTGTAGTCTAGTGGGTGACAGGTGTAATTAAATAAAATGAAGATGATGAATTGTTGAGAATGTGTAAGGAGAAGCAACAAGGGTAAAGTTTTTGACAAGGTTCCACATGGTAGACTAACTAGTAAAGTTAAGTCACATGGAATTCAGGGTGAGTTTGCCAGTTGAATACATGATTGGCTTAACATCAGAGAAGAAGTGGTGATGGAGAATTGCTTTTCGAATTGTAAGCCTGTCGCCAGCTGTGTTCCACAGGGACCAGTTCTGGGTACTGTTTTGTTTGTCGTTTATATGTAGATTTGGATATAAATGTAGAAGTCATGGTTAGTAAGTTTGTAGATAATACCAGAAAATGGTGGCATAGTAGACAGTGAAGAAGATTTTCTAAAATCACAAAGGTATCTTGATCAAAAGGGTGAATGGGCTAAGATGTGGTAGATGGAGTTCAATCCGGATAAATGCAATTTGATGCAACAAACAATGGTAGGGCCTACACAATTATTGGTGGGGCCTTGTTTGGTGTTATCGAATAGAGGGACCTAGGGGTGCAGGCACATATTTCTTTGAAGTTTGTGTCACATATGGATAGGGTGTTTAAAACAGCAATTGGCACGTTTGCCTTCATTACTCAGTCCTTTGAGTATAGGAGTTGGGAAGACATGTTGAGTTTATGCAGGACACTGGTGAGGCATCTTCTGGAAGACGGTGTCAATTTCTGGTCGCCCAGTTACATAAAAGATACCATTAAGCTGGAGAGGGTTAAGAAGACATTTACCAGCATGTTGGTGGGTGTGTAAATTTTGAGTTATAAAGAAAGACTGGATAGGCTGGGACTTTTTTCACGGAAGTATAGGAGGTTGAGAGGTGACTTGGTTGAAGTTTATAAAATAATGAGAGGTACAGATAGAGGTAGAGGACAGAGATTTATAAAAGAAATGTTACAATTGCAACGATTAAAGGACATTTGGATAAGTACATGAATAGGAAAGGTTTGAAGTTATATGGGCCAGGAGCAGACAGTTGAGACTAGTTTAATTTGCGATTAAGTTCTGCACAGACTAGTTGGACAAAAGCGTATGCTGTATGATTCTATGATTCAATGACTCTACAGCATAACATTATCAGCATGATTCTGAACAGTGTACAAGAGCAGAGGGGTGTTGATGGTACTAGTGAATTAATCTTTGAATGTGGCAGGACATAAAAAAAAATAGTTGTCAAACCTCACGTTTTCTTGAATTCATAAATGGAGACATTCACTACTAAAGTAGGGAAGTAATATTGAACCTTTATAGATCTGGTTAGATCCCAACAAGAATACTGAACCTAGTTCTGGTTATCACAGTCTAGGAAAAGTGGATCCTAGGGGGTGCACATGAGATACGCTACACTGGCTGTTGAGATTGAAGAATGGCTTAGCATATTCAGCAGCAGCTAAAATTGATGCAGTCGTCAAGAAAGCTTTTAAGTTGTCAAATGTACTCAGACAGTTTTGCCCACTTAAATATATTGCTTTTCTTCCAGAAACTTGTCAAGGTAGACACTAAGTCCTGAAATTCAGAAGAATCTTCTCATAAAATCCATTTATTCATTCTCTATTCGTTCTGGTACGTTTGATGTTTCTACGTTTTTCTTTCATCATTCTAAATGATTCTCTGTTCTCACTATTATTTCTGTCTTTTACTATTTTCCTTATCTCATGTTCGTTGCCCTGGATACCACGGACTCTTCGCTTCTCAATTAGTCTTCCATGCGAGATCTTATCCAGCCTCTTGCTGAAGTGCATGCAGTCCACATCATCTGCACTACCCTCATTTACACACCTAGTCATGGCTTCAAAAAAGTTCCATAAATGTTGCTAGACATGGTTTCATCCAAATGAAGACATGCTGGATTTCTTTAATTAATCCTTGTCTCCATACGTGGAATTAATTATTTTATTCAGCAATTTTTCCAATAATTTCCTGACCACATGTTAGGGTCGTTGGCCTGTAGTTTCCTGGTTTTTCCCATCCACCCTTTTTGACTAAAGGTACCACATTATCCAACCTCCAGTCCACTGGCCCACTTTGCTGTCAGAGAGGATTTGAATATTAATATTAGAACCCCGTAAATCTCTTACCTTGCCTCCTACAGTAGTTTTAGATATGTCTGGGCCTGGGGATTTATGTGCTTTCAAGCTCGCTAAAACTGCCAATACCTCCTTCCTCTCAATGTTATTTTGTTCAAGTATATCTTAGTTAATAAAAGTATCCTTTCCTCAGTCAAGAAATTTTATTTCCGGTCCATGTCTGTCCTTATCCGTAATTTATTTAAATCCTACTCTATTATGATCACTACCACTGAAATACTGCCCCACTGAGACATCTGCCGTTTGTTCAACTTTAATTCCTAAAATTAAGTCAAACACGCCATCAGCGCCCGACCCTGACCCCCGTACTATAGGACACCTTTGCAAAGAGGTACCCCATTTTTGTATCTAATTACTACCTATGTGGACACTTTTGAGGAACATTCTAAGACATTATCCCTCCTTACTGTTGTAATTGAATCTGATCAATATTGAGATGCCATCTGCTCTTTTGCAGGCCCTTCTTCTAATTCACTTAAAGATTCTGTACCCTGGAATATTTGAGTAGCTAGTCCAGGGCTTCCTTCAACCATGTCCCCAAGATTATGCTTTAATTGACACCTTCGACACATCTGCCTTACTTTCAAGTCTCACTGCATTAAAATAAATGCCATCCAACCTCGCCATGCTTCCATGTGCATTTGATAGATTATATTCGCACGGCCTTCTCAACCAATTCAATCATTCTCCTATACATTCCTGGACATCGTCCCACTGTATGTCGACTCCACAAAACCAGATAGAGACACTTGGAAGCTCCATGCATACGCAAGGCAAACGCACGTTTCCCATAGGAAAAGTGCACCTGTAACAGCTGTTACATACGTTGATTTTCATGCTCTTTTTACATGGGCATTATATTTTTTCAATGTACTAATCATCTATACTACAAGTGATTCCATTCATCTAATCACGGTCCAATCTGATTTATGATGCTTGCGCAGTAAATTAGCACCAGGGCATATACACAGGAAGGAGTGGAAATAAACAGATGACCAACGACAATGTCTTCAAACTTGCTTCAATGGGACACTTTTTTTAACTTATTGGAACATCCTATCTGTTGGCTCAATATCTTACCTGGAATACACCTCCTTCCACCCACCTTCCTGCAAAAATGCCATCCCCTATTCCCAATTCCTTCGCCTCTGCCGCATCTGCTCCCAGGATGAGACATTCCACTCCCGTACATCTCAGATGTCCTCATTCTTCAAAAATCCCACTTTCTACAGACAAAGGGGGTGGCCAAGGGTACCTGCATGGGCCCAAGCTATGCCTGACTCTTTGTAGGTTACGTGGAACAATCCTTCTTCCGTACCTACACTGGCCCTAAACCCCACCTCTTCCTCCGTCACATTGATGACTGCATCGGCGCCGCGTCGTGCTCCCACGAGGAGCTCAAACAGTTCATTCACTTCACCAACACCTTCCACCCCAACCTGAAGTTCACCTGGACCAGCTCCAACACTTCTCTCTCCTTCCTGGACCTCTCTGTCTCTATCTCGGGTAATCACCTAGAAACCGATGTCCATTTCAAGCCCACTGACTCCCACAGCTACCTGGAATACACCTCCTCTCACCCACCTTCCTGCAAAAATGCCATCCCCTATTCCCAATTCCTTCGCCTCCGCCGCATCTGCTCCCAGGATGAGACATTCCACTCCTGTACATCTCAGATGTCCTCATTCTTCATCTCTCATAATCTCAATATCTTAGCCTGATTCTTTTGACCTTCTTCTCATGGGAAAAGAGTCAATAGCTACGGGCCAAGCAATATTCAGATAGGAATATGATCATTTCCCTGTCCGATATGATTATTTATAATTCTGGTACATGACCAATTATTTTAATTCTTCCTCATCTGTTTCTTTCCTGTTTGTTCTGCTAATTTGTCTTTTCTAGAGCAATCTTAACAAGCTGCAATAATTCAACTGTTTGTCTGAAACGATATTACTTGCTTCAAATCATATCCTTCACAAGATTTATGAAAAGTTTATTATAACTGTTTTCTTCCCCATTCGCCTACTATACCTTGTCTTAGTCTAAAGCCTTCTTCCCATATGTTAACTTTACTCTATCTCCCTTACCCTACTGTAGGCTTAATAATATTATTTTATTATATTGCTTCTAACTTACACTTATTTCTGTTGCTTAGTATCATAATTTACAGATAGTCCCAAACATCCAATAAACTTACCTACGTTGTGTGATATTACCCTTGTTGTTTATCATTCGTTCTAGTTCTACCCTTTCTCCTCAATTATCTTGACATTCCTCTGTTACCTTCGTAAAACTAATGACTTTTCAATCCCAACAATTGCTGTTCCTGCAACTTTGTTGTGGATTTGCATATTATCAATTTCCCGCAAGTAACAGTAGGTATGTGATACCATAGGTGCCTGCCAGAACTGCTACTTATCAGATATTTGATACCTGATGCTCTTGTAAAGCAGTCGTGACTGTGGGCACATTGTTTTGGAATTGTTCCATAATTATGCTTTCCTTCGTGTTCTCAGAATTTTTCTCCAACTTCAAAGATCGAAACCACTTTACCCTCACAAATTCTACACCTACCTGATTAGCTGCCTTTACTATCACAACAAAAAAAGTTGCACTGATACCGTCAAGACCATTTTGTACACATTTACTGTTCCTTTTCATTTTGAAGTTTCATCATCTGCAGGTTGTTCTTTTTGCAATCTGATATACACATTCATACTTATGCATAACAAAATATCCAATAAAAGTCAGTCCAAACATCAATCATTACTTTATTTTCCAGGCTATTATTGCAAATCACGTTAAATATCCTTTCACTAGATGTTCTATAATAATAATGAACGTTTCAAACACAAACTAAGTTCAGTTCTGAAGAACGGTCACTGGCCAAAAGGTTAACTCGCTTTTTCCCCACAGATGCTGCTAGACCTGCTGAGCTTTTTCCAACAATTTCTGGGGGGTTTTCTGATTTCCAGCAGCCGCAGTTCTTTGGGGGATTTCATTTGTGTTACAAAATAATGTCATTTTCCTTATATTTTTACTTGTTCACTTGGGGATCAAACTGATTGATTGAGTGTCCTGTCCACCTACATCGCCAATTGTCCTTGTGCTAAACTGTAAGGCTTTACCCTGAAGATTGCAATGCGCCTCGATACCGTCAGGACAACCAAAAACTGGAACTGGAATTCTATTAAACCCCGAGCCTCAAAGGCAAGTTAAAAGTTAAAACTGTTTTCCAGTGCTTATCATTCTGCAGCGGAGACATGTATGGCTACCAATTGTCACTCGTCAGACTCCAAAGTCAACCTCACTTATTTGACATTTTAAAAATATTTTAAACATGTTTCTTTATGAAAAGTTAGATGCGCAGTTAAGACCACCATACATCATTGTTTTGCCATAAATCAGTGAAGTTGTGTAAGAAGACAAAACACAACTTATAACTTGAAAGTAATAACATTCATCACCTATCAAGTCGTAAATGAGACAAGACATGGCATCCATTTCCACCGGTTACATCTAAAGATTGACATTATTTCGCAAGGAAATACTGAGCTTTTCTGGTCAGTCTGCTTCATGGAAATAAATAGGCCATACAATATTTCACGAGAAATAAAAGCCAAAGGAAATTTTCGAATTTATTACTTGACAGAAAAATTCCAACTGCCTTGATATTCAACTAATGTTTCATTACAGAAAATTATACCCATATTGCGCCTTTCACACTTACTGGACTTCCCAAAGTGGTTTACAGTCAACTTCGAAAGTGTAGTCACAGTTGTGATGTCGAAGACTCCACAGTCAATTCGCGCGCATTGCAAACTTCCCGAATTAGCAACGCGGTAATATCCAGGTCAATAGTGTGTGCGTGTGTGTGTGTGTGTGTGTGTGTGAGCGAGAAAGAGAAAGAGAGAGAGAGAAAGAGAGATCTTTATCAAATAGTAAAGATTGAAGACACTTACATTAACTCCTTAGCTCTACTTCAAGGGCGTGACCTTGGATCCTTCACATTAACACAGGAGGGTAGATGGGGGCTGATCTTAATATCGCATTCAAAATGCACTGCTTCCGACAGCAGGACTTTGGAAAGTCAGCCTAGATACTGCTGATCTCGTCTGGGAGTGGAATTCTAGCCAACCCGATCCTAATACAGGATTGAGGCTGCTACCATCTGATCAACGGCGGCCTTTTAAATCAACTTGAAGAAGAATGAAAAGCTACGGGCGACCTGAGCAATCTAATTGGTATTATGAAAGGATCTGACTGGGTCGATCATTCCAGAGAAAGTGTTTCCACGTGCAATAGAATACAAAACTAGACCACATAATCATTCACAATCATAGCTAAAACGAACAGAGAGTTCAATATGAAAATCAAAACAAAACGTGACTAGATTACACAATGGGTTCACTAACATGTGCCAGATAAAGTAAGTTAACAGTACAATCATACCCCTTCATCAGACCGGGATAAATAAGAAAATGATGTTCAACGACAGCTTACATTTATATAAAGGGTTTGAAACTCAAAGATGTAGCAGTGTTTGCTGAGGATTAAACAAAACCACACGCTGTCAAAGAAATGTTGATAGAAAGCGACAGGGTCAGAAGTCACACGACACCAGGTTATAGTACAACAGGTTTATTTGAAAACACAAGCTTTCTGAGCCTCACACCTTCTTCAGGTGACAATGAGACAGGTAGTATCAGATGTAGAATTTATAGGTAAAAGATCAAAGGGTCACATCTTTGATGAGGATGCATTATGCAAATCTAAGATGCTGCTAAATCTTTAATTAGTGAGAAGGCTTTAATTGATTAATATGCATATGTAAAACCCTGAATTCCTTTCAAGTAAGCCCTGAGAGAACTAAAGGTTTTATCAGTGTAACGAGGAGGTAACATGTTAGGTCAGACAATGTATGTTAGGTGTGAGGCCTTGTTTAAAGTCTGTTTCTACTTTGGTTTGGAGTCGACTGGTTTTATTTCTTATGTAGGAATTTATAAAATGCCACATTAACTGACTATCTATAAAATGTGTGTCTTTTGAACAAAATAGAATGTATCTGCAAATACAAATTCACCCTAAAGTTTCAAGTGTGTGTTAACGTTTGTGGGAGAGAGAGTTGGGGGAGCAGGGATAGAGAACGTATATTGAGATGGATTTAAAAAGAATTCTGTTTGAAAAAGAGGAATGGAGTAGCAGACAGTTTTGGGAGAGAGTTTTGGAGCATGAAATCTCGGCGATGGTGGCAAAGGACTGGGAGTATACAATATTTGACAGATAGGAGAATAAGGAGGGGAATTGTTGACTGAAAGAATACTGAGGTAGAGGATGAGAAGGCCAAGAAGAAATTTAAATGAGTATGAGGATTTTAAATTTGAGCCAATAGCGCATAGGAAACAACTGTTGGTCAAACAAGATTGGGAGATGAGTGAGCATGACTTGGTATGGGATAGCCAATGGGCAGCAGTGTTTTAAAAGGAATACATTTTCTGTGAATTGGAGGTTTTTGGTGGCACAGGGACAGCACATTGATGAAAACGGTTAAAATGTGACTTTTTTGGTGGTGTAACTTTGTCAAGAGTCAGTTTTTCTTTTTTTGCTCAGATTATTAATTTCTTTAAATTCTATTCGCTAATATTGGAATTTAGAGGACTGAGGCCAGATGAATACAGGTAACAGGCAGATCGAAACAGTCTTTTCAATGAAGAGCATACAGAGCAGCCATCACAGAGAAAGTAATTTATCTACTTAATTGGGCTGTTGTGTATGGATGGTAATCGGAATTGCCACACTGTTGCAGAACGACCTGGCATGAAATACATGGAATAGTGAAAGCAAAATAGCCACGTTGTATGAGAGAGGGAGTATGATGGTCCCTGCATTCCCATTTTACACGTCATCATTGCTCGGTTTGCATGTACATGTGTATGAATAAGTGCATAACACTAAGTCATCTGTGACAGTCGCGAGGCAGAGGAAGGAGAAGGAAGCCAATACAGGGCTGCGAATCCTATTTCTCTTTGCAACAATGTGCTCCTATTGCGGAAAACAGAGTGAATCAGGAATTGGGATTCTCACTCAGCTGAGGTCACACCTAACCTGACCGCCACCATCCTCGATTCTAAGGGGCTGTCCCCAGTGATGATGCGCGTTTCAACGTATCTGTATGCAATGTCTATTGGTGTACATGTGCACATGAGTCTGCGTGTGCCTGTGAATTCGTGCACCATAACAGTGGCTTTATCTCATTGGTTTTCAAGTGGTTTGGAACATCCTGACTCTCATTGTCCGAAACACAAGTCCTTTTCTGTGTAAGTGTTTGTGAAATTGTTTTGTGTAGGTGTCTTTATCTTTATGTGAGTTTTTATTTTAGTGCTTGCTAAAGTGCATGTATATACGTATAGCTCATCTCAAGACCAATTCAGTCATCGTTTCATATTCGTTGAGCCACATTGCTTTGTGATTCTGCACTGTCTTTCGTTTGAAATCCTCTTTCATATTTTAAATGCCTCCAAAACAGAACTTAATCTCTGCTCCAATTCTAATCTCTTGTCCACGTTCAATTTTCTCCATTCCACCTTTGGCGACTATTTATTGAACTGCATGGACTTTAATCTTCGGAAGCTCATATTGAATCAGGTCCGGTTTTGTCTCCTCTTTTAGAACCTGCCTCATTGTCCAAACTGTTTTCAACAATAATTTCCTTTGTTCTGCCCATAATGTTCCCTGCCAATCACCTTGATATTTTACTACATTGCAGGCGCTGTATAAATTTGACTTAGCGTACGTGTATGTCTCTGCAGTTCTGTTTATGCGTGGGAGTGCCTTGGTTTCCATTTGTTCCCTTTATAAATGTTAGTTTCATTTGTAAACCATTCTGCATTGGTGGAGAGTTCTGACCAACCGGGCATCTATTATCAATCTATGCTTCGGATCAGCGATTATCGCTGCTCAAATTTGATTGTTTACAGCATATTTATTTCTAAAGTAAAGTTCCTTACAGTTGAGGAGAATGGAAACACCTGTGGTTAGATGTTGAGCCTGTCTCAGGGCGTACAAGTTTAGCAATGCTTGCATTTTCTCCTTTTAGTTCAAAACAGCGTAAATTTTAGAAGTATTTCAACTCTCGCAACTGCCAAACAAGCTTCTCTATATACTTTCTGCAAGTTTTGTGTCTAGCAATGTCCCAGGGCTCTAACTCTGAAAAACAGTGAAATATAAAGCAATCGTGTTGACATCACCTGTATTTGAACGCAACATATAACTAACTTTAGACATGGCTACCTCTTTGTCTGCGAACATCCTGTAGAAGCGAGCATGAGAAAGGCGGTAACCTCCATCAGTTACGGAAAGACATCATTCTGTGCATTGAACTCTCCGTTATTTTCAGCTGTACCATCCAACAAGTTATCATCGTGCATAAAGTCATCCAATGCATTCGATTATATATTTGAACTGAGAGATTTCCTTACTGTAGACTAGAAATAACACTGGCGCATTCGTGAACTGAAACAAAGATGCATTCGTGGTGAGAAAGCAGAGTTACCGTTTCTTCAGGTCAAAAATGTATTTATATGGGTCATTTTATGACCTCTTGAGATTTCAATAAGATTTACAACCAGTTAAACACTTTACTTGTGCTGCCAGTATTCCCTTGTAAGAAACAACGCAATCATGTTACTCGCAAAAAAGTCCCATAACAAACATCACAATTAAAAACACAAAGAACTGAGGATGCTGGAAATCAGAAACAAAAACAGAAATTGCTGAAACGTCAGCAAGTGTTGCAGCATATGTGGAGAGAAAGCATAGCTGACGTTCTGAACAAGGGTCTCTGCACCCGAAATATCAACTCCACTTTCTCTCCACAGATGTTGCCAGACCTGTTGAGTGTTTCCAGAAATTTCTGGTTCTGATTTGTAATTTGATTTTAGTGAAGTGGGTTGAGGGATGATCTCATGGATGACGAGGCCAACAAGAATATGATGCTGGAACATGCCATGAGGAACCCATCCACTTGCTTATGTACACAGGTACTTTCAGAAAAATGAAACACGCAATTGGAATTACCAATGTCCCCGTGTATCATGAGCGGATTCCACAGATCTGAAATGGCGAAGAATGATGTCAGATCAATGTGATCTTGTGACCACAAGGGGAACACCTAGCGATGATTCTAGACTCAAAGTTGAGTTGAAGCAAGCTGCCCTCAATCCTGAAGTACTGCCAGGGAAATGGGAATAACATTCCCTGCAAAATAACAGTTTAAAAGCACGTTCCGATATCAGCCTGCCACCGACCCATCATAATAACAGAAGCATATTGCATATCTAATTCCCGGACGTCCAGGAATATTTCCTAAATTCCGAATTTTCATAGAACTTGATGACCTTGTAGAACGCAAAGCAAACATTACATAAAACAATAGCTAATCTTGTTCACACCGTCTCACACTCTGTCGCCTAATGTGTGGCAGCAATGCTAAAGTTGTCTTCGTGCGAACATAAAACCAGAGTGCTTATCATTGGCCGCCACCAACCCTCCTTCCTTCAAATTTGCATTGTTCTTCTCCCACACTCTCCCTTCCCCACAGCTGTGGGAAGAATGAAATTCAGGGGAAGTGGCTGGGCCATGTACTTCAGATGCATTTTTCTGGAAGCTGCATAATGGTTAGAATGATAGATTTAAATGATCAAAGATGCGAGGACGCTCGAGAGGAACAAAAAATGGACTGTCTGCGCCATAAGATCTGTCTCTGCAACTTTGGATTTACACAAGAAAACACGATGATAGGTGAGAAAAAGCAGGAACATGTTTTTCATATTTGATAATTGTCCCTCAATTGAACGTTAAACCAACGGCAAAAATGTAACCCTGATACAAACCTGCAATGAAATTTATCCCAACGGTAACCATGTAAATGCTGTCGATTGGCGTCAAAGAAAACAACGAATTATTTCCCAATCCAAAGGCCAGTTAAGAGTCAACCGCACTGCTTTGGGTGTGGAATCACGTATCGGCCAGACCAGATAAGGACAGTAGATTTCCTTTCCTAACGGACATTAGTGAACCACGCGGCACATCTGTGGTGTGAACGTTACTAAACACTTATCAGCCCAAGACTGAATGGAGTTTTGGTTTAGCTAACGTGTCCTAACTCAGTTTCGGAGCAGCTTTAACTGATGATGTGCAGTCATCGGTAAACACATACGCTTTTTAATTTTATGCCGGAGGGAAAGTCACTAAGAAGCAAGTGAGATGGTTGGGCCAGAACACGACCCTTCTGTTATCCTGCAGAAAGGCCCTTGTATCTGAAATGATTGACAGCCAAAAAAAAAAGTCTTCCTGTGGTAGATGTAAATTCAACGAGTGGAAAGTTATATTTATTTCTATCCCTACTCTACGGTGTGTGGTTCCCATTGACTATGTTTTCTAGGTTTCCTTCGAACAATGCATGTACAATGGTTGCCGTTACATCAAGTGCAGTCATGCTCATCTCAACTGTAGCTCCTTGGTGATGCTTGGGACAAGGCTGCTATGTGCTCTGAGGAGGAGTAGATTTGGTGTAACTCACATTGAACGTTACTGAGCAGATTACCACTATGCAAATATCGCCTGATAGCACTGTCGACGACACCTTTCAGCCCTCTGCTGAAGATAACAGTAGAGTGATAGAAAGTTAATTGCCCAGGTTTGAAATCCCCTGTTTTTCTTTCAGTGGACAGGATGCTTAAGTGGACTACATTGCAATTTGTTGGTATGACGCCACTGATGTGGGTGAGTTGAAACAGTTTGGCGACAGTCCTTCCACTTTCTGGAACACACTCCCATGTCTTTCACGTTAATGTAAGGAGGTTGCCAAGCCCCATTACTTTTGCAGCAGCTGAGGCAAGGTACATTTCAAACAACCGAGTTAATCACACCCCTGCCTTGTGGAGAAGAATGTCTGTTCCAGGGATAAATATCATGAGTTTCTTCCCAATTGTTTTCATGGAAGACCTTACTGAAGTTAACTGGTTTTTATGTATGGTGCACAGCTCGCCTGTTGTTAGGGTTCATTGAGGAGTGAGGTGGAGGGCCATTTCAGGTCAGCAGTCATTCTTCATGAACAACCTGTCACGGAAATGTCACTTGTTCTGGAAAGAATCACCTCAAAACCACTGCATCATCACACAACTCGCAAAAGCCTGAACTAGTATTCATGTTGTTATGCCAGAACAGCCCTTAGCGCGGTTTAATTCTACGGCATCCAACACTGTGTTGTTAATTATTTCAGCTATCAGGACTTCTTTATTTATGCTTCCGAAACAGCTGCAGTCTTAACTAAACTTGGTGAAGATTAAACTGTGAGGAAAAACTGAAATAATGAAAGTACTCGCATTTTACTATTGCAAGAAGATCGGAGATTTCAATGAAAGTAAAGAACTGCGGTGGATGCATATTTGTGAGGGTGGCAGAACAAATAAAAAGGTAACGCGGATTCTTAACAATATAAAGAGAGAGATGGTACATAAAGCAAGAAATTTGCACGAAACATTTGTTAAGAACTAATTAGGTCTCAGCTGGAGTGTTATATTCAAACCTGCCACCGCTCGTTAAGGAGAGTTTCACGAAAATGGAAACACCACAGAAGATGTTTGACAGAATGTAAACGATGTAGTGGGGCTTATCAATTTGGAGAAAATGGAGAAGCTAAGGTTTTTCACGTTACAGTAGAGAAGAATGAGGCAAATTGATGCTGGAGAGCAGAGGTCACAACAGTTTTAAAAGGAAAATTTAAAAAACTGTGACAAAAACAACAGTTTTTGGAAATCCGCAGCAGGTCTGGCAGCATCTGTGACAAAAAAAAATCAGAGTTTCGGGGCCAGCGACCCTTCCACCGAACGGAAACCAAATAGCAAAGAGTTAAGGCAATTGAAAAAATAACTAGAGGCTACTTAGAAGTAGAAGGGTACAATATAGTATGTCCCAACGTTCAAAATGTGCATAGTTCAAATGGACGGTGGTGACGAACAGAAGTCCTGAATGATTTACACCGATCGGTTGAGAACAAAACCAATAGAAGACCAAACAAATTTGGAAACTACAAGCAGCTGAACAATATGAATAAGCAAAGACCCTCTTCGACTTGATAAACAGTCGAACTTTAAATGTTAACTTTGCTTTCTTCCCACTGATGCTGCCAGAACTTGAGTTTCTCCAGCAATTTCTGTTTTTGTTCCCGCTTGTATTGTTATCTTTTCTGTTAATTCCTATCAGAAAAATGTTGATCTCTTCGTTCTGCTTCTCCTCACATTCCATCTGGAAACGCCAACAAACAGCACCATGAATAATACTTTGGTTTTTTTCCAGACTGCTAGATTAATAGCGCTAACTGTGAACAATGTGAACAGGGATCTAAATTTCACATCTGCCGTGAGTAAAACTAACATTACCATCGACAGCTCTGGGGCGGATTGGGACATTATGCAGGATTACTAATTCTAACTTCGATTCCTGTGATTTATGCTTGAGATCGTATTGGATGTGGAGGTCACAGGCCTAAATAATTTCCAACTCTCGTTGTCTTGTATGTAGGTGAATACTTCAGGCGGGGTACTAGAGAAATGACCAAGTCTGCGAACTCAACCATTATTTTCCAAATGGGTCAAGGCTCGAACATTGTTGTTCATAAATTATTGTAAAGCAGGTAGAGTCAGAAAGACATTGGAACTGTTCATCTGACAGTGAGCAGGGAGCCTCCCACTTCCCAGACTTCTGGGACCCAATACTTGTCATGTGGTAGCTCGGTTCATGCTTATACGCTTGATAAAATTTTCCAATCAATCCATTCAGGACACCATCCTCATCGACAACAATGAACTAATGAACTTTTCTTTTAAGTCTGAAATCTGTTCTTGACAGTTACAATACAATACATGACTCTACTTGGCATGAATTCATCAGGTCCGTTTGGATGCCACATACTCCAATATCAAATCTATTATATCCTATTTGAGAAGATACTACAATGTCTCTGCATTGTGTAGGTAAACACTGTGATGTTCGTCTTTGGTTGCTAAAGTTTTCAATACTTCTTGCATTTTACATCGCTAAATTCTTTTTTCTATATCTGCCGTATTCTTATCAAGCAATGGGTTAAAACATTGTCAGGGTTAGGCTGGGAAGTGGATTTCAGACTACCATCAAAACAGAATTATTGAATAGCCGAGCACGCTTAAGTGACGGAGTAGCCTACTCTTGCTCTGTGTGGTATAAGTGAGCCTGCAAATGTTGTCATCACACGTTGCTTTTCTGATAGCCGCTGAAGTAACTTTGAAGAAAGTGAAACAGTTCCCTAAATTTCTGAACGTTACCAGAGGTGGGTTTCCGTTCTTTGAAGAAACTCTTGATGTTTAGTGGTGGAGACGGGGTGAGGAGCTGTTTCTGGAAACAAGCAGCAGAGGGCAGTTCAATGCAAACAAGGGAATAAGTTGAGATAACAAGGTGTGGAGCTGGATGAACACAGCAGGCCTAGTAGCATCATAGGAGCAGGAAAGCTTGACGTTTCGGGCCTAGACCCTTCTGCTCTTTTTTTTTCTAAACGCCAGTTTTGCTGACACCAGACTGTATTTCTGTGAAGTAAAGCTCCAGTGAAGGTCGATTGAAGATGCAGCTGGCACACAGCTGACTGTTCATTGGAAGAGGCTGCTTTTCAGTGTTATTGGATACGTGTAATTGTTTTATCGCTCGCCAAAGATTCTATGAATTGTTTTTCCTCGCTTATACTTTCTTTGTCACTGGGCTCGTGTTAAATAGCAATCGGTTCACTCTTGTAATTTGAACATATTTGTCCAAGACCAATTTCACTCGCTTGCTGTACTGATATTTGAAAGGGTTCGAGCTCCAACAGTTTTATTTTTGTCCAGTTGTAATTGTTATCATACCAAGATACTGAAACAGAATAAAAGTTTAAGTTTTAAATTGAAATGAATCAATGAGCTCAGAAGACAAGGTCCCTTCTCGCCCAAGTAACAGTCCTGATTTGCGACAACGGGAACAATTCTAACATCTCCTGGGTTATATCTTTCGCCCTCCTTAAGTAACACAAATCCAGGACTATAGAATGATAGAATTCTGAGTCTGGCTACGCACTTAATCCAGTTCTGTTGGCCATAAATGCTAACGAAACTGGAAAATTGATAATGACTTTAATTTATATTAATTTATATTTCGAAAATTTCTGAAAAGTCTGAAGGCAAAGAAAACATCAAAATTGCAGTCAATAATCTCACAAACAACAGAAAGTTAACAAGGTCCCATATATCAAGTTACATGACGCCTATACCTTGTGCAGACATGGATCTGGAGTGCACTGTCAAGACCCTGGTGCAATTGTGGTGTTAAAAAGGCAAATTTAAGAAAGGCATGAATCAATGTTGACTTCAAAAATTTTTGAGCCTGACTCCCCCGATGTGCTAGACCCCCAAAACAATAAAGCCTTTATAGAATTCCTACAGTTTGGAAACAGCCCCTTGGTCCCAACAAGTCCAAACAAATCGAATCCAGGTCCTGGCGCTGTGAAGTAGCACCGCTCACCATTGAGCCACCATGCCTTGTTATCTCATAAGCTGCCATTACACACTACCTAATGTTAACCACCAACAGTCTCCGTTAAAGCTAGTCACCCCCCACCCCCAGACAAATTGTTACCAACTACTTTGTCTGACCAACTGTTCTCCTCTCTCTTCGGGCCGTATTCCCACCTATCGTTTACACTTTACCTATACCGACCCCACCCCTGACCGGCCCCCAACCTATCTGCAGTATTTAAAACAACATTTGCCACGCTACCATCAATTCTGAGTAATGGGCACCAGCTCTAAAACATTAACTTTGATTTCTCATCACAAATGCTACCAGGCCTGCTGAGCTTTTCCAGCAACTTCTGTTTTTGTTCCTGCAAACATACTTGTTTACTTTATTGAAACTTTTCATTATTGTGAACAACTTTAACAAGCCATCCTTTGGCTTTCTCTGTCCTGTGCAAAACAATCTTAAATTGTCTATTCTACTCAGGGTAAATGAAGATCCTCATTCCTGATACTTTTCTTATAAATCTCAAGACATCAAGACAATAGAACAATGCAGTGATATGGGTTAAAAGAAAAGCGCAATTGGACTGTGAGTTTAGCATTTGTTCTGCAACTGCGAATAAAGTCAATGCAGGAATGAGAAGTACAGCAGTGAAATTAAAGTCTCTTTTTCTTTTAAATGCATGTAGCAGCTTCATAAAATTGTGTTAATTATACAAATAGGTACAGTAAATAGTTCTGACTTGATCACGATTATTGAGATATGTCTACAAGTTAATCAAGGTTGGGAAATAAACAATCCAGGGTACACAGATTTTAAAAGGAATTCAGAATTGTACAAGAGGAGGTTGATTTTGATAATAAGGAATGATGCAACCGCATAAGTAAGAAAATCACAAAACAGAATCACTCTCCATAGTAAATGAAAGTATTGGAAATCAGAAAAAGGTAGCGGGCGCAGTTTGTAGGGTCCGTAACAGAAAGTAAACTGCGGACCAAGCAATGAACTAAGAGTTTGGAGCTGATCAAAAGGAACGATAACAAACATGGGTGAATTTAAGCTTCACAAAAGCTCCATCAATTAAATTGGTAAGGATGATCTGGAAAAGAAGTTTGTAGATTTTTTTTCTTGTAACAGTTCAACGCACCAATACATTTTACAGCTGCTGCTGACTGAAGATATCGTGGATTTAATGTTATATAATTAGATATTGTTATTTAATTATGTATGGTCTGCTATGAAGTAGTGATCTGAAAAGCATTGAATTCCAAGTAAGAATCATAAACATTAACACAGGTGAGGCGATGACCTAGTGGTATTATCGCTGGACTGATATTCCAGAGACCTGCATAATATTCTGGGTGACCTGGATTCGAATCCCAACACGGCAGCTGGTGGAATTTGAATTCAATTAAAAAAATCTGGAATTAAGAATTTGATTATTACCATGAATCCATGGTCAATTGTCGGGAAAACCCACCTGGTTCACAAATATCCTTGAAGGAAGCTGCTATCCTTACCTGGTCTGGCTGACATGTGACTGCGGCCCAACAGCAATGTGATTGATTCTGACCTGACCTCTGGGCAATTAGGGGTGGACAATAAATGCTGCCTAGCCAGCGATGTCGTCATCCCGTTAATGAGTAAAGAAAAACAATACAACTCATCAATATGAGGCGATACTATGTTAATTATATCATTAGCCGGATCATTAAATGCACAGAACGAAGGGTTAAAGCGCACAAATTAAAATACCCATTAAATTTCAATTTGTTGAATATTAAAATCTCAGCAAGAAACATCACCCATGGCTCAGTCATTTAAAAAAATATGGTTTTAGATGTTAAAAAGAGGTTCATATCTTGCAAAGAATGTAAACAGGACTGAGAAATTGGGGTGCCTCAAGAACTAAGAAGAAAGCATTGAAAAATTGATAGAGTGGGAAATAATGAAAGTAAAGCCGTTAAACATATAAAAACAGGTTGTAAGATCATTATTCATTAACAAAAAGAAATACATTACCTAAAGTAAATATCGGTATCTCAGAAGTGGAAATAACAGAAATTTTCACAGCCAGTGAAGAAATCTATGATATCTATGTTCTAACAAAATTCCTTATTTGCAAAAAACACTCACAGCAGATTGGGAGCTGGAAGATGTGAACTCAACTTCAAAGACAAAGAAAGAAAAAAGACAGAACCGAAGGGCAATTAGCCCAACATCATTCCTTATCAAAATTCTGCAACATCATCCTAGAAGAATGAACAATGCAGTTAGAAATGTGCAGCCTGATTAACATAAGTCAACATAGTTTGACAAGATGGAAATCATGTTTGACACATATTTGAGAATGGTTGGAGACTTCATCTTGCAAGATAGTTAAAAGGGAACCTACAAATATAGTGTGTCGGGGTTTCTAAAAGGCACTCAATAAGGGCAAGGGAAAC
The DNA here is from genome assembly GCA_024137785.1 of Ginglymostoma cirratum. Lineage (NCBI taxonomy): Eukaryota > Metazoa > Chordata > Chondrichthyes > Orectolobiformes > Ginglymostomatidae > Ginglymostoma > Ginglymostoma cirratum. The sequence continues at coordinate 7,310,449 of JAHRHZ010000084.1, forward strand.
CTGAGAACTGATAGAGTTCAGGTTATTATATTAACATCGATTGTCTAATGTACAAGACGCAAAGAGTTTGTGCAACTTAAAATTTTCAACTTGGCAGGCTGTTCTTACTGCATTCAAGGATGTGTGCTACTTACAACCTATTTTTTTGTTTTTTTGCAGAATACGAGACATGAAGTATCGTAAATACGTTTCCTGATGATGCAAGCTAGGTGAAAAGGTACATAGTCAGACTAAGGGTTCTTCAGTTCAGTGTAGATAAAATTCGACAGAGGTTTCATGAGTTCGTGACATGAATACAAAACAACAACGATGATATGATAGACATTACGGGAAGATATGGCTGCAGGGTAAGCAAGACTAGATTTTGAATGTTAAAATGTGTGTGAAATTACACTAGAATAGCATCAAAACAAAAGGTTATGTGTTGGGTCTGTTAATAAATGAGTGATCTGTACAATCATGGCAAATCACCTCTGTCCAGAAAATAAATGTGCAATAATTGTGTGGGTGCACATAATAAATGGCAAAGAGAAGTTACAAGTAGAAGTAGCTAACTGCCCACCGATCATTAGCTACTTTTCAAAAAAAATTGTTGAAATACTGTGAATGGAAAGAAGAGTACTGCAATAGTTGGGGTGATTTTAATATTAATACAGAACGGACACATCACATTTGCTGAAGTAAAACTGATGCCCAGACGGACATGGGTACATTTATGCAAGCGACACAGAAAGTTAGCATGCAGTTATAGCAATTTGTTAGGAAGTTTAATGACACATTAAATTTTATTCTGAGAAGCTTGGAGGAAAAGGAATAAAGAACTCTTGCTCCAATTGTACCAGGCTTTGGTGAGACAACCTCTTAAAATTTTGTGCTGTTTACTTTTAACATTTAAGGAAGGATGAAACAAAAAGAGAAATTGCTAGAGAAACATTTCTGAAGAAGGGTCACTCAAAACGCTAACTCTGCTTTCGTCTACAATGATGACAGATCTGCTAAATGTTCCCAGCCATTTCCGTTTGGTTACAGAAATCCAGCATCCACGTTTATTGCATTTTTCTTTTCTGTCTCAGGTAGAATGCATTCAGATTGAAGAATGCAGAGTGAACTTTCAGTAAATTTATCATTGAGATAGGTTTGGTGTTCATTGTTGAGCGGCTGAGTAAATTCAGCCTTTATTCTCTGAAGTTTCAAAGAATGGTTGGCGGGGTGTCTCTTTCACTTGGGAAGCAGTTCATAGAGTGCTCTACGAACAATATTTTTTGGAACAGAATAATTTAGTACAGTCATTTGTTGAATGAGAATAGTTGTTGGATGATGTTGCAATCAACAAAGCCAGCAGGGAAAATAATCATAACTCAAAGGATTTTCACATTCTATGAGAAACTGAAAATCTTGGGTCTAAAAGAAGTGTCTAAAACTTAAATAAAAGACCACTTCAACGGTGCAGTAAAACACATTTAGACTCTTAACGAAGATATATTCCATCGGGAATGAATATGAACAGCTTTGACCAGCCACAGCTAGGTAAAGAAATGAATAGGTCTTTATGAAATTCTCCTGCTTACTATTTTATTTAAGCATTAACCTGCTTCTTTAAGTAGCTTACAATAGCAGACAAACACCTTTCTTGCCAAGATTCAACCAGAACACCATCATAAAATAAAGAGGGAGAAGAACGAAATATTGAGAGAAACCAAACCAAAGAAGTAAATTAGAAAATAACGGGTGTTTTTCTTGTTACTTGTAAACAACTTGAATACAGAATTAAATTTCAGATTTTGCAGATGAAGCCAAACTTGGAGTGGAAACAGAGGATGATAGTAATTTTTCATAAGAGTGTATAAGCTAGTGAGTGGCGAGTGTAGTGTAGTAAAATGGAGATTATGAATTGTCTTGAATAAGTAAGGAGAGACAACATAGCCTTATTGGCGTCTTTCTGAAGAATATGCAAGAACAGACAAGCGCAGAAGGTGCTTTTGAATCAATCTTCGAATGTGGCAGGACATAATAAGAATATAGTTGTCAAACCTTATGTATTGTTAAAAATTGTCAATGGAGGCATTGTGTACTAGAGTAAGGAAGTAATGTTGAACCTTTATAGAACTGGTTACGTCACCACGAAAATATTGATTCTAGTTCTGGTCATCACAGTTCAGGAAAAGTCGGTCCTGGGGGTGATTTGTGTAAGATGTATCAGGAAAGTACTCGAGTTCGGAGATATTAGATATGTGATCCAGTTGGAAAGGCATGAGTGGTAGGCCTTGACGAAAGAAGATTGAGGGTATGACATAACAGAGTTGCACAAGATTATAGAACATAGAACATAGAACGGTACAGCACAGTACAGGCCCTTCGGCCGACGAGGTTGTGCCAATCTATTATTCTACTAAAATCAAACTACCCTGCCTACCCTACATTTTACTATCCTCCGTGTGCCTATCAAACAGTCGCTTAAAAGTCTCTGCGGAAGGCTCAAATAAAGCAGTCAAGGAAAACTGTTCCCATTCATTGACAACACAAAATCTAAAGACGGTAGAGTTAAGGCGTTGGAAACGAAATGAAGAGGAAATGCAAAGAAGCATTGATTAATATGAGTGATATTGGCCTGGAAAATGCATTAGAGTGGTGGAAGCAGAGACCATCGATGATTTCAAACGAGAAATCAATGGGCACATGAAGAAAGTAAACCTGCAGGGTGACAGTAATAAAACAAGGGAGTAGCACTGAGTTGCCTCAAGAAAATCCTTCAGGCTCGATAAGCCATGTGCTGTCTTTAATATCTCTAAATTGCTCTAATTTAAAGTTATTTTCATGTATTCATTGATGGCAAACGGGTAGCAACATACGAGGCCAACACTTCTTGTCTATCCTAATTGATCTTGAGGTGATGGTGAGTTGCCTTTTTGAACTATTGCATTCCATCTGGCATTGCACCCGTAATGCTATTAGGAAAATGGTTTGATTACTTCGACAAGCAACAGCAAAACGACAGAGGTAAAATTCTATGACAGCATAGAAATGGTGACATCCCAAAATATGTATTGCTCTTGATCTCCTGAGTGGTAGACGTCATAGGCTTACGAAACACTGGAAAATGGTGAGAGGAAATTTCACACCAGCATTTATTTGCAAGCTCGATTATCTGAAGCAGTGAGTGACAATGGACTAACAGGTAATATTAAACATTACTTTCACAGACTGAACAAAATGGCGGAGATGATAAGCTGTCTTGTGCTACGTGAAGTTTGCTGATTTCAAAAAAAAAGTCATCAAAACCTATATAGCAAGACAAATGTACGGGAAATGCAGATGTAAAGCTGACAAGAGAGAAGCTGAGAATCCAGAAAAGCATCTGACATTGTATATTAATTATAGATGGAAGCCGAGGCTATCCCATCATATGCCATCAATTGGGTACCAATCACTATTCCATAGGTCAATAAGGAATAATGATCTGGAACATTACAAGTAACTCATGTGAATGATGGGAAGAGAAGGTGAAATGTTAATTTTCACCTTCAGTGTTGAGTGTTATGTCCAAACATAGTAGGTTGTCAAATACAGCTCTAGAGTTTACTATATAAGACTCTCTGTTCATCTGATTATTCTTAACTGGTATCTTCTCTCTTTCATGACTGACATGAATCTCATTACAGCATATTTACCTCCAGTCTATGGGAGAACTATTCCAATATCAGAGCTTTTCATGAGAAGGAGGGCTGGGCTTTCAGGCAGAAATTCAAAATTTGCTGCAGGCCCTATATTCAACAAAAGGGTAATGTAGAGCATCAGTGCAAAAGACAAGGCTGATGCATTTAAGTCCATTTTCAACTAGAAGAGTCAAAAAATACATTGTTGACTCGTCCTGATATCCGCAGCATCACAGATGCCTGTCATCAATGAATATTATTTCATTTATGTGATATCAATAAACATAAGAAGGGAATGTCAAGAATCATACGAAGGCACCAGACGAAGACAACAATAAGCCAGCTGAAGATATCGAATCCAGACTAGATTTTTCATGGCCAACCTGTTCCACCAGACACTACGCCACAGGCATCTGACTGGCAATATGCAAAATTGCCCAGGTATGTCCTCAAAAAGCAGGACACCTCCAGACATGCCAACTTCCACCATATCAATCTACTTTGCACCATTAGAAAGGTTATGGAAGGGGGCAGTGTTATGAAAAGACACTTGCACAGCAGTAAATTGTTCACTGGGGCTCATTTAGGATTCTTCCAGAGACATTCAAGTCCGAACCGCATTTCAGATTATGTTCCAAACATGGACAAAAAGACATGAACTCCAGAGGTGAGGTGAGAGTGAGTGCCCTGATCATCAAGCAAGAACTTGAACAAACATGGCTTCACGGGTACTCACAAGTCTGGAATTTGATGGTGCTCAGAGGGAAAAGATTCCGGGAAGTGGAGTCATACTCAGCAGAAAGGATGATCTTTGTTGCTGTTGAAAATCAATCTGCTCAGCCCAAGTCCAATACAGTAGGATACCAAATAAAAACCAAAAGAACTGAAGATGCTTTAAATCAGGAACAAAAATAGACGTAACTGGTAAAGCTCAGGAGGGGTCACCAGAACCGAAACGTTAACTCTAATCTAATATTCGCAGATGCACCCAGGCCTGCTAGAGCTTTTAGAGTCACTTCTGGTTTTGCTCCAATTAGGAGTTCCTCAGGGTAGTCTCTTAGTCAATCATCTTCAAATATTCCGATTACTTTGTCACCAAATAGCCAGAATTTAACGTATTTGTTGGTGATTGCTCAATGTCCACAATAACTCACAACTCATGTGTTCCTTGTCAAAATGGAGTAAGACCTGACTGGTACTAGGCTTCGACTAGTAGATAGCAAATAACACTCGTGCCACAAGGCTGCCTGTCAATGGGAATCTCAAACAATAAAGAATTAAACATTGCCCTGCAGCATTTGTTGGCATCACCATCATTGAAAGCCCCATTTTCAAAATTCTGCAGTCGTTGTTGACCTGAAACTGAGCTCGAAGAATTAAATTAATACTGACATTGCATGAACAGTTGAGGGCAAGGGTTTCTGCAGTGAATAGTTTGCCTCCAGACGTGCCAATGCCTTTCCACCATCTACAAGTCATCAGTCAGCAGCGTCATGGAATACTCTCCCATCGCCTGGATATGTGCAGATCTGAGAGCAACCTAGAAGCTGATCACCATCCAACGAAAAGCAGCCTATTTCACTCAAATTCAATCCAACACATTCCACATTCAATTCATCCACACTTAAGATACGGGGAAAACAATGTGTACTGTCTGAAAGTCGCCCAGTCGCAAATCTCCAAGGCACCTCCAACAGCAACTTCCAATCTTGTGACGTCTACCATCTGGAAGGAAAAGGGCAGCAGATGTTGGGGTCATCTGCAAGTTCCTCTCCAAGACACATACCGTCCTGCTTTACATTTCTTATTGTGCACTCATTTGTTGCTGAATCAAAATCCTTGAACTTCCTCTGAACAAGAGTATGGAAGCGTTTACACACAAAGGACTGTCACATTCAAAGGCCAGCTTAACACTATCATCAGGGTGATTTGGAATGCATAATATTTTAGAAAAATTAGCCAGTAATATCCATACACCATGAAGAAAGCAAGAGTGATTCGTTCTCAAACTTCTTGTCAAGAAGGAATTCAACTCATTTCCTGCATTGTGCGAAGTAAACGTCTCATGAACCATGTCCGACACCAATAGAAGGCACAAACTATCGAAACTTGTTTGTGATTCATTACTTTTCAGGACCATTTTTTTTACAAGTCAGTTCAACTCAATAGCTGAAGTCCAGATCAAATTGCATATTTCCTTTGTAACTATAATGTTCTCAAATGCTTTTTGATATTATTTCAAGAATATGTGCATGTGACCTTATGACTGACTGCGAGTGAAATAACGGCTTACCTATGTTTCCGTCAAATTGTATATATTTTCTTTTTATTCATTCATGGATGAGGGTGACATTGACCGGGCAAAATTTATTGCCCAGGCTGCAGTTCAGACTCACCCCATTGCTGTATGTTTAGAGTCATGTGGGACAAAGTTAAGGGTGGCAGTTTCCTTCCCTAGATGACATTAGTGAACCAGATGGGTTTTTCTGTCAATTGATAATGCGGTCATGGTCATCATAGGACTCTTTTTGCTAGATTCAAATTCCACCACCTGCAATGGCGGGATTTGAATCCAGGTCACTGGAACGTTTTCTGGATCTCTGGACTAACAGTCCAGTGATAATACTACGAGTCCATTGCCTCCCCTTGCTGATTACAATGTGGTCTTACTGCACTTGGAAAACTAATCATGGAATGTTTGATGATTCTGTGGAATTCCTCCATTATGTCTGCAGTTTTGGTGTTTACTATGCCAAAATATTAAAGTCAAAAATGTAATTAATCTCCATTAACTCGTCTTTCAAAGACCCCCACGGGAGGGAACATCCACTATCTCAGATGGCTGCAGAGTTCGACGCTCCCGACGGAGCTCCTCTGCTCTGCCTGTTCTTTTTCTTTCTCTTTCTTTTTTTGTCCTTCCCTCCACTCATCCACCCTCAGCGCCTGAGGCGAAAACCTGCATGTATCGGCAGGAAGTGCACGGAGCAGCAAATCCTGGAGTTTGATCCCAGGGAACAAGTCGCAACACTGTGTGAAGTTGCGTGTCCTGGAGCAGCGTGGAGAATGAGCCACTGCGAGACTCGGAGCAACGCAGGACCTGCAAGCCCTGGAAGATGGCGTGGGCTGAAGCAGAACGGGGAGCAAGCCGCTGCACTGAGGGGAACAAGCAGGTACAGTGTGGGCTGCCAGCCTTGGAATATTGCATGGGGAATCCTAAGTACCGGTGTGGCGTGAGTGAGGCGAATCCCAGTAAAGCGCCGATTACCTTGTTGCTATTCAGTGCCAGTGACGCACAGAATGGAGGCTGGTGTGATGACGGACAATTGTTGCACTTGGGCCTGTAGCCACATGCTGAGCCGATGCTGTTTGGTACTCTTACCTGACTGTAATATAAATCCTTACCTTTTAATCCTCTTGTATAATAACATTTTTCTTTTACTCTATAACATTTGTACTTCGGTAATTGTATCCAAGAGACCGCCATTAAAAGGCAGCATTAGTAAAGCCAAAGCCTTTTCACAGTACTCCTGTACTTTTCTGCTGGAGTATAGGTGACAATAAAGGATATTCTATTTTATTGGTGGAAAGCTTTAGTAAACATCGATTCAGACTCACCTGTTCATTTCGGTGACAATGCATTTCCCAAATGTCATGGTTGAATGTGATCATATGCCACATCCTTTAATGCTATGGTTGCACAGACATCTACGAATATCACATTCCAAAATAGTTGCCCTGTGAAGACTTTGACCTTCCGTCAACGACGGTTGACCACCTGATATCAAAACACCTGATACCTTACCCTGCTGTGTACGGCATCAATGACGCCACATCATTTAGATTTAAGTACAAGGGTTTAGTACAACGTTTTAGGATTGAGGATTAGTTTAATAGAATTAATGTAAGTCTATTCAGGTTAGCACTTAGAGTGGTGTTTGGGGCCCGATGCTTTAGGAATAAGGATTGGGTCGATAGAATCAATGTAAGTCTGTTTAAGCTTGTAGGTAGCATTGAATTGGGGACATCTACTTGGGCTACTGTTACGATAGCAGCTGACAGTAATACTGTACAATTCAGATCTCAGAGTGAAGCCTGGCTTGATAGATCCTCAGTTTTATATTTGAATTTTCATAATCGAGATGGCCCCTCGACATAGGAGATGGCCAATGATCCTTTAACTAAAAAACATAAGTTTACTACAGAAAAAAAAACACCCAAAAGCATGAAAAGCAACATAGAAAGATCTTTACATAAACAGCAAAAGGAAAGTTTCAACTCTGTTCCATAAAATATCCTTTACAGTCAACCAATGCAGGCAAAGTATCACTCTAATCATAACGTAATTTTCTTAATTCACTGATGATGTCCAATGCATTTCTTTTTAGTGACTTTCACCAGATGTGATTCTACTCATTACAGTCACTGCAAGACACGTATAGACACTGGCTGCTTCATTGACACTTTTTATGTGAACTTTAAGAAAAGCCCTGCCTACTTAAACTACAAAACACTTTAACATTTACTTGCAACTTTGACAGCTTGGACTGATACAAACTAAACTAAATAACAGTTTTGCTGCTGGGAGAACTGTTCTTCTATGGAACTCAAGCTTGTAATAGACAATTGGTTTCTATTTTATAAAATTCAACTCAATTAAAGCCAAATACTTATTACGATTCAGAACAATAATAATCAGTATGGTTGGATATCTATATTTCAAAATATTTTCTAGCTAAAACTAGGTTCAGTCTCTTTCCCACCATCCAACATTTCAATTGACGCATCATTAAAATGACCAGAAAGTAAAATGGAAGCAAAGTGAAGTCACTGAGTTGAACAACCAGCTTGAATGTCTTAACATAATTCGGAGCAGGTAAAATTCGTGGGGTCATTAATACAGCTTTTAGGTTGTGAAATGTACTCAAGCAGTGTTGTCCACTAGAAACATGTCAAAGTTGGCACTAAGTCTTGAAGTTCAGAAGAACCTTCTCACGAAATCCATTCATTTATTCTCCATTCGTCCTGGTGTTTTTCACTTTGCTACTTGTTTCTTTCCTCATTCTAAATAATTGTCTTTTCTGACTATCGTTCCTGCCTTATGTTATTATTCTTATCTCATGTTAATTGCCCTGGATGCCAAGAACTCTTAGTTCCTCAACTAGTCTGCCATGTGAGAGCTTGTCAAACACCATGCTGAAGTGCACAGAGAGGCCATCATCTATATTACTCTCATTCACACACCTAGTCACGATCTCGAAAAATTCAATCAAATTTGTTTAGACATGGTCTCCTCCAAATAAAACCCTGATGGCTTTCGTTAATTAATCCTTGCCTTTTTAATTGAAGATTAATTCTGTCATTCTGAATGCTTTTTTCCAAACTTCCCGGAACACATGTCGCTGGCCCAAAGTTTCCTGGTTTATCCCATCACCATTCTTGAATAAAGCCGCCCTCCAGTCCACTGACATAACTGTACTGGTAGAGCAGATTGAATATTAATGTCAGAGCCCCTGAAATCTCCTCGGTTGCCTCCCACAGCAGGTTTACATACATCTGGGCCTAGAGGTTAATCTGCTTTCAAGCCTGCTAAACCTATTAATACCTTCTTCCTCTCAGTGTTAAGATGTGCAAGAATACCTTAATTAATACAATTGCCCTTCCCTCAGTTCAGAGCCTTTATTAACCGTCGTCTCTGTCCTTATCCACATTTTACTTAAATCTTTCTGAATTGTGGTCACTACCACTGAAATGCTGCCCATCTGCCACATCTACCATGGCCAGGTCTACCCAGTTTTGTTCCTGAAACTTAAGATAAACAAGCCAGCGGCAGACACCGCCCAACTCCCCAGTTCCCCACCCATCCCAACTCACTACGTGTTGGCTTAAAATGCTCTCATGAGCACACTTGAAGAATTCCACCTACTCTAAGCATTTTATGTTTTATCTACCCCAGCTAATAGTCAGAAAGTTGAAATCCCATACTTTTATTACCCAAATACTTCTACAATTGTCTCAGATTTGGCTAATTCTCTCTCTTTCTGCCTCTCCCTGACTCATTAGGATCTACAGTTCAACCACGCAAAGAGATGTCCAGTTTTTTTTTTCTTTAAGTACTACCTAAATGGAGACATTTGTCTTTACTTATGACCTGTATGGAGAAATTTAGGAATGTTCTAAGACATCATCTTCCTTACTGCAGTAATGAACTCTGATTGATGTTGTGAAATCACATCTTCTTTAGCAGCCCCTTCCTGTACTTGGCTCGAAGATTCTGTGCCCTGGAATATTGAGTCGTTAGTCCCTTTCTTCCCTCAAAAATGTCTCCATAATACTAATGATACCGTATCCTCATGCCTTAATCAAAACGTCTACCTCATCTGCCTTACTCACAACTCATTGCATTAAAATAAATGCCATCCAGCCTTTTCACGTTTCCATGCGCAATTACTTCATTATGTTTGTAGTGCCCTCTACACCAACTCGATTATTCTTCTACACTTGTCTGGGCATCCCCCAAGTGTACTTTCACTCCATACCTTGACCCCCTACCACATTAGCGTAAACAACCGTCAAACACACTAGTAAGCTGCCCTGGAAGTATGTTGGTCACGTTGTTGTTCATGTGACATTACTGACCCTCGCCCCAGGGAGACAACACATCATTTTAGAATCCGTGGTTGCAGAATTGCCTGTCTGAGGCTCTCACTATTGAATCTCCTATTACCATTGTACTCTCTGGGCACTGGTTGCACTCTCACCGTTTTCCAATACAGAAAATGCACTCTGGAGTGAGAAACACTCTGATGCTTCCCTGATCTACCGCCCTTCGTTTGACTGATGATCACCCATTGCCTCATTGATTGCATGTTTATAAGCTGTGCGGTGATCATGTCCCGAAGTGCTACCCATTTAACTCTCAGACTCACAGATGCGTTGTTTTGTCTCCAAAAAGTGGTGTTCAAGCTCATCAAACCAGTGGTAATTTCTGCAGATGCTTTCATCCACATTGCCAGGAGCTTTCATTATTTTGCACACATTGCAAATAGTGTAACATACGGGACTGATTTCCCCTGATGAATTGGGAGTTTCCTTTTATTCACCACAACCCACAAAACCACATGTAGGCACTTGGAAGCTTCATGCCTGTGCAAGGAAGACAAACTCTTCCCATGCAAAAGGTGGATGTCGAACTGCTGATAGAAACTTTGATTATCATACTGGTTCTAAGTGGGCATTAAATTATTTGAATGTACTGATTACCTGTAATACGTGTCATTCTACTCATCTAATCACGGTCCAATTCCATCTCTGACGTTTGCATAGTAAAATAGCACCAGGGCATATGTACAGCAAGGAGGGGAGGTAAACGGATGCCAAACGACTATGTCATTAAGCTTGTTTAATTAATTATTAACAATTATTAACAATTAATCTTTATATTTTGGAAAATCCTATCTGTTGATTGCTCCAGTAGAATGGCTTCACATCTAAGTGTGACTCTTTTGGCCTTCTCCTCATGAGAAAGAGGCCATTTGATATGGGCCTAGCATCATTCACATCGAAAAGTTATCGGTTCACTGTCCTGTAGAAGTCGCCACAACTCTGGTTCACGACCCTTTATTTTAAATCTTTCTCCTCTGTTTGTGCCATGTTTGTTCTGCTAACCAGTCTGTTCTTGTGCAATCTTAACATGCTGGATTAATTCAACTGTTTTTTGGAAGCTATTTTACTTGCTCCAAATAACATGGTCTTAAAGATGTAGTTTTTTTCGCAACTGATCTTCTCCCCACACACATGCCATACCTTATCTCAGTCTTAAGCCTACTTCCCTTATTATACCATTAACTCATTCGTCATGTGCTTATAACCCTACAACAGTCTTAATACTATTACTTAATTCCATTGCTTCTAACTTTCCCTGACTTCTGGTGCTTCATGACATGATGTACAGATGGTCCCTAACGACAAAATAAATTTACCCAATTTCTGTGGTATCACACTTGTTATTTATCATTCGTTCTACTTTTTTCAACTCCATTGTTTGCCATTGTTCTATTAGTTTTCTGAAACTGCTGCCTTTTCAATTCCAACAATTTCTATTTCTCCAATTTCCTTGTGCATTTCTATATGATCAAATCCCCAGAATTAACTGGAGACTTGTGATATCATAGGTCCCTGCCAGAACTGCTGCTTCTCAGGTTTTTCAGACTTGATACTCTTTTAAATCAGTCTTAAGAGTTGGAATTCTTGCACATTTGTGATTTCCGTCATGCTGTCAGGGTTTTCCTCAAACTTTAGAGATCAAAATCACTTCGCCCTTGCAAATTCTTCATATACCTACTTAGTTTTCTTTATTATCAATGAAATCTGCATTGATATCTTCAAGGCCAAGTTGTATGCATTTACTATTCCTTTTCATGTTGAAGTTTTATAGTCTGCATACGGTTATTTTTGAAAATTGATACACATGTGCATGGTTGTACATGTCGAAACATCCTATAAAATTCCAATCCAAACGTCCTTCAACTGTTATATTTACTGGGATATATTCACAAAACAGGTTGAATATCCTTTCACTCAATTTTCCATAATCATAATAATTAATAATAATTAACGTTTCAAACACAAAATAATTTCAGTTCTGAAGAGGTCACTGGACCACAAACGTTAACTAGCTTTTTCTACACAGATGCTTCTAGTCCTGCTGAGCTTTTTCCAACAGTTTCTGTTTTTGTTTGATTTCCAACATCCGCAGTCCTTTTTTTGTTACAAAATAATTTCATTTTCCTTCATAATTTGACCTATACGTCTCATGATTGACTTGATTGAGTGACTGTACAGTCTACTTACTTCACTAATTCTCCTGTGCAGAACAGTAAGGGTTTAACCTCAAAGATCTCAATGTGTTTCGATTGGGTAAGGACAACGCGAACGCTGGGAATAGGATATCTATTAAACAGCCCGCCTCGAAGGTAAGTTAAAAGTTAAAATTGTTTTCCAGCGATTTTCATTCTGCGGCAGAGAGACAGACAGCTATCAATTGTCACTGTTCAGGCTCCAAAGTCAATATCATTTATTGGCTTTTTTAAAATATGTTTAAGATGTCTATCGATTAAGCTCGAAAGTGGTGACATTTCCGCCGTCAGATGAACACCATCTTGCAAGGAAATAGTGACCTCGTCTGGTCAGTCGACTTTAGCATTGAGCGAAGAGGTTTCAAGAATTTCCAAGATTTAGGGAAATAATAAGATCACCATATTTCACTAGAAATAACAGTCAAAGGAAATTTTCGAACTTGCCTTGATGTCGGGATAACGTTTCCTTACAGAAAAATATATCCATAGCGCACCTTTCATACTCACTGGACTTCCCAAAGTGGTTACATCCAACTTTTTAAGATTGGTGACATCTGTGATGTAGGAGACGCCACAGCCAATTCGCAAGCTGCAAACTTCCCAAATTATCAATGTGAAAATGACCAGGTAAGCATTTGTTCGTGTGTGTGTGTGTGTGTGTGTGTGTGTGTGTCTGTGCGTGTGTGCGCGCGCGCGCGCCTGTGTGTGTGTGCGAGAGAGAGAGACTGTGGGAGAGGGAGAGTGACAGAGAGAAAGACAGATGTTGCCAAAATGGTAAAATTTGAAGGCACTCGAATTAAATCCTTGGTTCTACTTCAAAGAGGTGGTCATGGACCCTTCACGTTCACACAGGAGGGTGGGTGGTGACTTACGTTAACGTCGCATGTGTAAAACAGTGCTTCCGACAGCGTGACTTGCTCAGTCCTGCCCTGGAAAGTCTTGAAGTGGGGCTATCGCCAAACTACTCCTTAGACGGAAGTGAGTGTGCTACCATCTAATAAACAGCTGGCATTCAAATCAATTTATGAGAATAAATAGCTGCAGGTGACCTGATCAATGTAATTTGTATTACGAAAAGATCTGTCTGGATTGATCATTCAGAGAAAATGTTTCCACTTATGATCGAAAGATAAACTATATGACGTACATTTAAATTGACATAGTCAAATTGAAAAAACGTTTATGCATACGAAACAGAAACAATCTAAAGGATATGCAAATTGCATCGTTCAAGTCTAGTAGGGAGCAGCAAAAATGACAAAATATATCAGATGATCTGAATGCTCTATGCCTATACGAGAATTGCATGTGTTTGTGAGTTATGAAAACAAAATATGACCAGATCACACAATTGGCTGACCAACATATGCCAGGAAAACATAAATTAACGTTCAGTCATAGCCCTTCATCACACCTGGAAAAGTAAAAGCAAAGTCATCTTAAACGACAATTTATATTTGTACAAATATTTTGAACACAAACATGTACCAGTGTATCCTGAAGGATTAAACAAAATCACGCTGTCAAAGCAATGTGGATAAAGATAGTGATGAAACATGGATTCTTGGTGTGGATTTAAAGAAGAATTGTGATTGAAAAGGAAGAATGGATGAGCAGAGACGCTTAGGATGGCAATTTTGGAGCAGGTAAGCGAGGAAATGATGGCAAAGCACATATAGGATACAACATTCCACAGATATGACAATGGGGAGTGGAGTTACTGACAGGAGGCATACTGAAGTCGGGAATGACAAGCTCAAAAGGAAACTTAAATGAGTATCAGAATTTTAAATTTGAGCCAATAAAGAATAGGAAATATTCGGAGGTCTACCAGAACTGGGGAGATGGGTGAGCACGACTTTGTGCAGTATAGCGTATGGATGGCAGAGTTTTGGAAGCAATAACTTTGCTATAAATTCGAAGTTGGTGGCACAATCACTGCATTTAGTGAAAACGGTTAAAATGTGGCTTGTGAGGCTATAGAACTTTGGCAACCGTCTGTTTTACTCTTTTTCTCCTTTAGATTATTGATTCCATTAATTTCTATTTACTAATATGGGAACTTGAACGATTGAGGTGGGATGAATACAGATAATGTTGCAGACGTAGAAGGAAACAATGTTTGCAAAGAAGATAATTCACGGTCTCCCCACAGAAGAAGCAATTGGTGAAGTTAATTGACACGCCGTGCTGGGATACAAAAAGGAATTACTCGACTGTTGCAGAAGGACCGAGCGTGAAATGAAGGGAACAGAAATGGAAAAATAGCCATATTGTATGAGCGAGGAAATACAACTGTCCCTGCATTCCCATTTCACATCTCAACGTAGCTCCATTTGTATGTACATGTGTGTGAATGTGGCCACAGTACCAAGTCAAGACAGTCGAGAAGTGGAGCAGCTGTGGCAGAGGAAGGTAATCCAGGGCTGCAAATTCTATTTCTCTTTGCAACAAATAGCTCCCATTGCGGGAAACCGAGTGGATCCGGAATTAGGTTTCTCTGTAATCTGAGGTGACATGTTCGATTCCAAGAGACTGCCCACAATGACGATGTGAGTGTCTACGGATCTGTATGCGATGTCTATTGGTGTATGTATGCATATGACTCTGCGTGTGCCTGTGATTTGTGCAACATAATAGTGACCTTACCTCATTGGTTTTAAAGTGCTTTGACACCTCCTGACGACCATCGTTAAAAATACAAGTCACTTTACTTGTCAATGTGTGTGTATGCGTCTTTTTTATAAGTAATTTGTTTTTAGCCCATGCTAAAGTCGATGTATGTATAACTTATACCTAGACCAATTCAGTCATCGTTTCATATTTATTGAGCTACATTGATTCTGCAACTTCTTTCGTTTGAAATCCTCTTTACTATTTTAAATATTAGTATACAATATTTTTAATGCCTCCAGTACAAGACATTGTCTCTCTTCCAATTCTGATCACTTGTCCAAGTCAAATTTTCTCCATTCCGCCTTTGGCAACCATGTCTTGAACTAGACGGGTTCATATATCTGGAAGCTCATCATGAACCAAGTCTGTTTCTGTCTTCTCTTTTAAAACCCGTCTCTTTGACAAAGCTGTTTACATCAATAAATTACTTCTGTCCGTCCGTAACATTCCTTGCCAAAAGCCTTCATATTTTACTGCTTTGTATGCGCAATACAAATGTAACTTGCTAAACGCCTGTGTCCTGTGGTTTTGCTTATGCGTGGGAGTGTCTCCATTACCATTTGCTCCCTTCATTAATGCTAGTTTTATTTGTAACATATTCCGCTTTGAAGGAGAGTTCTGATCACGCAGGCAGTACTTTCGACTTATGCTTCGGATGAGCTATTATCGCTGCTCAAGTTTGAACTACTGCAACACATTTATGTTTCAAGAAAGAGATAACAAGCATGGGGCTGGATGAACACAGCAGGTCAAGCAGCATCATAGGAGCAGGAAAACTTGACGTTTCGGGCCTAAACACTTCATCAGAAATGGGGGAGGGGAAGAGGGTTCTGAAATAAATAGGGAGAGAGGGGGAGGCGGATGAAGGATGGATAGAGGAGAGGATAGGTGGAGAGGAGGCGGACAAGTCGAAGAGGCGGGGATGGAGCCAGTAAAGGTGAGTGTAGTAGGGGGTTAGGGAGGAGATAGGTCAGTCCAGGGAGGACGGACAGGTCAAGGGGGCGGGATGATGTTAGTAGATAGGAGATGGGGGTGTGGCTTGAGGTGGGAGGAGGGGATAGGTGAGAGGAAAAACAGGTTCGGGAGGTGGAGATGAGCTGGGCTGGTTTTGGGATGCGGTTGGGGGAGGGGAGATTTTGAAGCTTGTGAAATGTTTCAAGAAAGGTTCAGTATGGTTGAAGGGAATGGAAATACTTGTGGTTAGATGTTGAGCCCGTTTCAGTACCTGCAAGTTTAGCAATACTTGCGTTTACGCGTGAAGGTCTTTCTCTGAGAACGTCCAATTGAGGGGAGCATGAGAGAGGCGGTAATCTCTACAAATTACAGAACGACATCATTCACTGCATCGATCTCTTCATTATTTTCAGCTGTATCATTCAGCAAGTTCTCATTGTGCACAAAGTCATCCACCACATTAAATTATATATTTGAACTGAGAGATGTCCTTACTGTACACTGGAAGCAACAATGGCGAATTAGTGAATTGAAACAAAATATGTATTTGTGGTGAGAAAGCAGAGTTACCGTTTCGAGTCCAGTTACCTTTCAGAACAGAAATGTATTTATATGGGTCATTTCATGATTTCTTGAGATTCCAATAATCTTTACAACAAATGAAGCACTTCAGTTATGTTGCCAGTATTCTTATGCAGTCATGCAACTCGCTTCAAAGTACCACAGCAGAAGCACCACAATTAGCAGCATTAAAAAATGGCACAGAGAACTGCGGATGCCGTAAATCAGTAACAGAGTAGAAATTGCTGTAGAAAAATCAGTGGTTCTGACACCATCTGTGGACAGAAGGCGCAGTTGACGTTCTGAACAAGGGTCACTGAACCCAAATTGTCAACTCCACTTTCCCTTCACAGATGCTCCACTTGGATTATGATAGTTGGGGGTGGCCAATGTAAATCCAGAACCAGGAATCTTCCAGAACCTAGAATCGTGGCTGGGATTTCCACTTCTGCTTCTTGAGATCATATTGATCTGACATCACGATACACCATTTACAGGATTTATGGAAGCCAGTCATGATACAAAGCGACACTGACAGTTACAAATGCTGAGTTCCTCCCTCAACCAACTTCATGAAAACCAAATTACAAATTACAAATCGGAATTTGCAATTGCTGGATAAACTCAGCAGGTCTGGCAACATCTATGGAGAGGAAGCAGAGTTGACATGTTGGGTTCGGTGACCCTTGTTCAGAATCTTAACTGTGTTTCAAGTTTCAAGAAAAATGCTCTTTACCTCAGCAGACGACCTACCTTTGGTGCGAGCATTGTGGCTAAAACCTGACATCGACCCCAATGTACAGTCACCATGACACTGACTCGTCATAACACCAAGATCATAATGTATACATAACTCCCGGACGTCCAAGAATGCTTCCTCAATTCCAAAATGCATTACTTTTGCAGCTTTTCTCATATGCCACTTTGATGAAAGACTGGCCTATCTGGAATTCGTATGTATCACCTCATTCCCACCCTCATGAAAAGTTCCAAAGTTTGTCACATTGATTAGCACAGGAAAATGAGGAAGAAATCATGCTCACAATATGCTCTATTCAGAAAAAGCACATATTGCTTTTTACTACCGCGAAACGCTCCAATATCCCTTCTTGAAGTGCTTTCCCTGTCACAACGCAGGGAAAGACGGCAGGCAATTAGCAAACTGAAAGAAATGTCGCACAATTAGCAATGAAGTAACATTCTAAAACACCTGAAGGTTATTTACGCTTGTAAAAATTGGGCCAGACACTAGGAGATTTTGGCATGGCAGTGCTCTAACTGAGAAGGCGGAGATCCATGGTATTTTATCTCTTGGTCAGAAGAACAAGTCCAGGGATATGCCTGTTCGGTGGATTAGCTATGGGAGGCGCAAGGTTATAGGAAAAGTGTAGAGGGGTGAGTCAGGGTGGGAGCTCTTCGGAGGATTGATGTTGACAAAAAGCCTAAATGGCCTTCTTCACCACTATAGGAAATTTATGGTTCTATGACATTTTCGTGTAACTTCATGACTTTGTGGGATACACAGCCAACATTACACGCAACAAAAGCTAACCGAGTTTACACAGTCTCACACTACTTCCAGTCATCAGGAAGTCGAGCTAAAACTGTCTTCTCTCGAAAATAAAGCCGCAGTATATTTCATTGGTCCGCACCATCTATTCTGCCAAACAATCCGGAACGTTTTTCTCCCCATCACCATCTACACCTTACTCCACGCCCCACAAATTCTCTTCTCCACTTGTGCGAATAATAAAACTCAGGGGTAGTTGCTGGAACAAAAAGCTTATATGCATTTACCTGTGAGATGTTATTGGGATAACATCTCATTGATTTCTATATTCCCTATAATTTAATGCTCTTTACCTGCTTACACAGAGATATGCAGACACCGCCTTAAAACTTCCTGCCCGACTAGAATTAGATATAAACTTTGTAAATCTTTATCTTCCTGCACAGGGGTATGTGGAAACTGTCTCAAATAAGATTAGGTGGGAAGCGTTTGTAAAGGTGTGAGACTTCTGAAATCCTGTAAAGTATGTAACTTCTGTTTCTGCTAAAGGGGCCAGGGCACTGACTTTTGTTCAAGCCAGACACTTCGGCGGCTTGAAATTACATTCTGTCACTTCGGCAACTTCAGCCTCCTGCCGTTAGCAGTCACTTTGCGAGCAATCGATACTGTATCCTGGGATAAACGGTACTACAGATGCTCGAGAATCCGAGATAACAAGGCGTGGGGCTGGATGAACACAGCAGGCCAAGCAGCATCATAGGAGCAGGAAAACTTGACGGCCTGCTTTCTTTATGTTCTCGATGTAGTAATTGTTTTTGTATCATGTCATTGTCCGATGAAGTGATTGTTTCATGTATCATGCCATTGTGGGATGTAAAATTGCTTTCTGTATTATGCACTCGATAAGGTATAAAAAGCAGGGACTGTCCGCTGTTCAGGGAGAATCGCTTACTAAACTCTGCATTCTGCGCCCGGTTGAGTACAGTGATCCTCCACAGCTTGTACTTGCTTTGTAATAAAGGAATCGTGTTTTTCTAAACAGGTCAGTGCCTTGTTATTGCATCAAGTCCGTGAGGGTCTCCGAAAACGAACCTAACAACTGGAAGCTAGACAAAAGGTAGAATGATAGGTTTAGATGAACAAAGATGCGAGGAATATCGAGAGAAACGAAGAAATGGGCACTGTTTGTACTAAAAGATCTGTCTCCATAATTTTGGTTTTAATCATCCATGAAAAAAATAACTTTTTTGTCATATTTGGTCATTGTCCCTCATTTGAAGGTTATCTACAACGAAAATATAACCCTGATACAAATCTGGAATGAAAAAAGAATCCCAACATCAACCATGCAAATGCTGTCGATTTTCATCAAAGCAAACAAGCAATATTCCCCATTCCAAAGGGCAGTTGAGAGTCGACCACATTGCTGTGAATCTGAAGTAACGTTTAGGCCATACCAGACAAAGCAAGCAGATTTCCTTCCCAAAAGAACATTAGAGAACCACATTGTACTTCTGTGTTCTAAATGTTACTTGCCACTTATGAGTCCAAGACTGAGTGGTGTTTTGGTTTCGCTGCATTTGGATATGCTCAAATTCAGTTTCTGAGAAGTTGTAAATAATAATGAAGATTCTGCAGTTATCAGTAAACATGTGTACGTTTAACTTTATACTGCAGGGAAGATTATTAAGGAGGAGGTGGTATGGTTGGACCTGAACACTGCCCTATCCTGCAGCGATATCCTGGGCTCTGAAATGATTGCCAGACAAAAAGAAACACAATCATCTTCCCTGTGGCAGTTATAAATTCAATTCAGTGGAGAGTTACATTTACTTTTAACCCCACTCCACTGTGTCTTATTCCCACTGACCTTGATGTCTAGGCTTCCTCCAGACCATCCATGGTCAAAGGCTGCCTTCATATCAAGGGCAATCACTCTCATCTCACCTCTGGCTCTAAGATGATACTTGGACCAAAGCTCAATTGTGCTCTGATGAAGAGTAGATTTGATGGAACTCATATTGAACTTCAGTGAGCAGAGTGTTGTTGTGCAAATTTCACTTGATAGCATTGCTGACGACACTTTTCAGCTCATTGCTGAAGACAAGGAGTAGGCTGATGAAGTGTTCTTTGTCCAGATTTGATTTCTCTCTGTTTTAGTTTTTGGACAGAGGATA
This sequence comes from Ginglymostoma cirratum, assembly GCA_024137785.1. Lineage (NCBI taxonomy): Eukaryota > Metazoa > Chordata > Chondrichthyes > Orectolobiformes > Ginglymostomatidae > Ginglymostoma > Ginglymostoma cirratum. The sequence goes on from JAHRHZ010000084.1 coordinate 7,330,835, forward strand.
TTTAAGTAGGTTACCTTTCAGTTTGTTGGGTAGAAACTGCTGATGTGGACTTGTTCAAACAGTTTGGCTCGGGCCCTTCCATATTCTGGAACACAAGTCTCTCATCGTACTGTAAGGGGGTTGCCAGACCGCAGCATTTTTTGCACTGCCTGTGGCAAGATACGCTTCAAATACCTGAGATACACCCAGACCGGCATTGGGGAATAGCAGCTCTGTTCCAAGATAAATATCATGAGCTTCTTCAATTTTTTCATGAAAATCCCGAGGGAGAATAATTGATTTGTATATACGAAGCACAGCTGGCCACTTACTGGGGTTCATTGAGGAGTCATGTCATGGTTGGGGCATTTGAGGTGGACAATCATTCATCATGGTCAAAATGTCAGTGCACTGTCGCTTCTTCAGAATAAATTGTCTCAAATTCATTGCATTACTATACACTCCAGGAAAGCCTAAACGTATATTCATAACGTTATCCAAGAACAGACCTGCGTGCAGTTTAATTCTATGACATGCAGCGCTGTGTTGTTAATTAGTTCAGATGTCGGGGTTTCTACATTTATGCTTCCGAAAGAACTGCGGTTTCAAATACCTGTCTTGAAGATGACACTTGTGAGGAACATTTGAAATAATAGAATTACTCACATTTTATTATTGCAAGAAGATAGGAGATTTCAATGAAAGTAATGATCTGGGGTGTATGCACATCTTGTGAGGACAGCAGGACAAATGAAATGGCAACGTGGATTGATAATGGCAATGGCAACGTCATTGATAAAAAGATGGTGCATAAAGCAAGGAAGTTGCACAAACATATGTTAAGATATATTTAGGTCTCAGCTGGAGTGTTATGTAAAAACCTGCCACCACCCTTGATGGGGAGTTACACGAAAATGGAAACACCGCAGTAGATGTTTGCCACAATGAAATGGGGTCGCGGGATTTACTCCTGTGGAGAGATAGGAGAAGCTAAGGCTTTTTCGCGTTAGAGTCGAGCAGGATGAGGTGCATGATTTTGCAATTCAGAGTTCACAACAGCTTTAAAAAGCAAATTAAAGAAATCTGTTCCTAGTTCGAGAATGTTCGGAAAACAAATGACAAAGATTAAGGCGATTGACAAAAGCACTGCAGGCTACTGAGAAGAAGTGGGTATAAAGCAGCACTGCCCTGTCGTTGTCCATTTTCAGAATGTGCATGGATCAAATGGACGGCAGTGACAAACAGAACTCCTGAATGACAGGCACCTACAGGTCTGGAGCAAGACCAAGAAAAGACTGAACAGATTTGAAAACTACAAGAAACAGGACACACTGAATAACCAAAGTCCCACTCCTGCTTGTTGGGGTTCTGATAACAGTCACAGAACTCGAAGACTGAACTCTGCTTTCTTTCCACAACATGCTGCCAGATCTTGAGTTTCTCCAGCAATTTCTGTTCTTGTTCCCACTTGCATTGTTATCTTTTCTTTAAACTGTTAACAGCAAAATGATAATCGCTTTATTCGGCTTCTCCTTGTCCATCCATCTGGAAATGTCAACAAACAGCGTGAATAATATTTTCAGCCTTTCAGTCTGCTAGTTTAATAGCTGTAACTCTGAAACATGTGAACAGGGGTCTGGAATTTCACATCTGTCAAGAGTAAAACTAATATTGTCCTCGACAGCCCTGGACTGAAGAAATCGAAATAAGCAGGATTATTAATTCTAATTGCTGTTCCAGTGATTTCAGCTTGAGAACGTAATGCACTTGGAGCTCCCGACCTAAATGTGTTCCCAAACTCACTGACCTGCATGTAAGTGAATGCTTCAGGCGAAGATCTGAAGACATGGCGATGCCTGCGATCTGAGTCATTATTTTCAGACCGAGTCAAGGTTGAAAATTGTTGCTGATAAATTATTCAAAAGCCGTGCGCCAGTAGTGTCAGAAACACATTGTGTTCGGACTGACGCTGTTCAACCAGCAGTGAGCAAGGAACCTCCCTCTTCCTGCACTTCTGAGACTCAATACCCATAATGTGATATCTCAGGTCATGGGCGTACGCTTGACAAAGTTTTCCAAATAAACTACTCAGGACACCATCCTCGTTTACAACAGCAAACCAGGAACATTTTCTTTTTAGCTTGAGATGCAGTTCTGAGGAAATGTCTCCGGACCCAAAATGTTAACTCTGTTGTTTCCTTCACTGATGCTGCCAGACATGCCGAGCATTTCCATCAATTTTGTTTTTGTTCCTGATTCACAGCATCCGCAGTTCATTCGGTTTTTATCATTACTGAGGACGTCCTCCAAAATATATATCATTAGACCCACCGACCCTGCTGAGGTGAGACATCACAGAAATAGGGTAAGATGCTGGATGCAGCATTTTAAATTATGATTCCATGTGAATGATTATTTCAACATGTTGCTTGGCTAGTTAATTGGCCAGATCTACCCAAAATGGCTCCAAAATACGTTGTAAAGAGAACTTTGTAGTGTCTACAGCGCTGATATTGTCATTGCCCTTCATTTGGTGCCGAAGTTGATGCAGGTTGGTCCATCCATTTTTTCCCTTTTCTCAGAGTTTGTAAGGTGAGGTACAACCAATTGGCCTGCAAAGCCATTTCAAAGACTGGCAAACGCTATTTAATAATCAAAAATATCACTGGAAGACAGGCAAGGTTTGGAGGGTTTTCGTCCCATAAGGGAGTAATGAAGCAAATGCTGTTTTACAATAATTGAAAATGGTAGCATTTGACAAGCTTTTAATTCCAGGTTGAATTTAAGTAGAATACACTAACAGCTATGAGTTCAAGCTACTGTCCCAAAGCATTGATCCAGATCTTTGGGTTACGAGAGCAGTGACAATACAAAGCTCCACTGCCTCCTCTTTGGTAGAGAAATGTCACGCAATATATTTTGGTTTGAAAAACAAGAAAAGTGGCGCAAACAGATGGAAGTCTTCAAAGATGGTACCGTAAATTGAGATAACTGTTGAAAGGCATAAAGGATCCTGGGCACTACAAATAAATTTTAGAGACAGAAACACGATAGGAATATTTCGAATTTGGGCATTACATCTTTGGTTGTGATCTGCAGTACACCACCTAAAAGGATGTTGGAGGTAGATACATTTGTGGAATTCGAACTGCAATTTCATGGTGGTTTCACGTTAGCGTTAAAAAAAAAACATAAACTTGAGACCAGCTGAGTAGCTAGTGCGCCCGTAATGTCAGTTTGCGAGGACATTTTTTGTAGCGTATCCACTCTGGTGACACTTTAAGAACAGGCCAATCAGCGTATTAAGTCTCCTCCACCATTCAATGAACTCATGCTGATCTGATCATTCATAAAGTGATACCAATACAACACAGTCATGTTATGAAAAAGTGCCATTCCTTGCTTCTTCCATTCGAAAAGATTATTTGGCTAAAAAGATGCAGAATCCGAAACCTCTGGACAGTGACAATGTATAGAATATTCTAATGTAGGATTTCGAGCCTGTACCCGTGACGACATCTGGCTGGATTCTATATAAACATGAGACATGTTCTGGTTATGGGTGTCTTCTTTAATTTTATTCGTAAAACAAGGTATCTTTTCAAATATTCGCAATATGACCTATTTGGAAATACGCACAACTTATTCAGTTCAGGAAAGACGTCATTATTTCAGTCGGGGTGCAGGGATTCGGTGACAGACAGGGGTCTACTTTCTCCAATAGATTGGTTCAAGAATCCGACAAAGTCTGAACCTAATACTGCTCCACGATCTCATTCAAAACATTATCCCTGCCTCGATTCATGTTACCAGGCCTGGGAAGTTCAATCTCGTTGATTATGGGTTCACATATTCTAACTATTTTGTCATGGGCATGAAACACTTCAACACTAAAATTAAAAGATAGAGAGCATAAGTACTGTCATTGTATAAATGTCACAGCATCATGGATACCGTCAATGATGAAGTACTCTATAAAAGATATCACTATGCCCTTTCAAGCTCAGTAACAATTAGCTGATAGAAATTGTCGTGCAGCTTAGTTCTTCACCTTCGAAATTTCTGTAGCAATTCTGGGACGAGTAACGAAAAAATCTGGCTCTCATTGCGCCTGTGGAAGGAAATTCATTTCTGCTCCAGTGATATCTATCTTTACTCCTTCGGAAGCTCTGTGTTGTAAGTCTGCGCAAGAATAATATTGTCATACTCACATGTGAATAACTCGTCAATTACTGGGATTTCATGAGAGGAAACAATTGAGATGATCAACCATTCTTCAGCAATCAAATTGCCAGCCGAAATCTGCTGCCTCGAATCGTGCCAAAATTAATTCCCCTTGTCGATTGCAATATTAAAGATCACACAGCTACGGGTAGATTTTATGATGGACTATTTATTAGTATAAGTTCCAGAACTCTGTCCAGAATTAGCTAAAATATTAGGTTACCTTGTGTTTCCGAGCAACACCTGTCACCTCAAGGGTTCTTGTGCTACAGTGTTACTGTCCCCACTTACGAGCCAACAGTCCACAGTCCAAATCCCAAATGTTCTTGTAATAGATCGTAGCATCTCTAAACGGATTGATTAGAAAATATCAAGACCTGCCAGCTTTCCCACTCCACATAAAATGAACAACGAGGATTCCCTCAAGGGTAATTAGGGATGGACAACCATCCGTTCTTCCCTTAATCCTCATAACCTATTTTTAAAAGGCAAGCAGTGGGAGTGAATCGCATTTTAGCGATTACCAAGAGACGAGAGATTTAATTGAAAGTAAAGGTCTGGGGTGTGTCTACAATATTTTGGAGGTCGAGGTACAAGTGGGACATAAAATATAATGCAAGTAAATACTAAAAAACATGAACTATCCTCAGCCTTGAGTCTAATGCTCAAACTTGAGGGATGTCAAGACCTTGGATGATGTTTACTGAAATGATGTTGGGGCTGAGGCACTTCAGTCATGCGGAGAAAGTGATACTATTCTCCTTAGCAGATTCATAGACATAGAATTATACAGCACAGAAACACCCTTAAGCGCAACCAATCCAAGCCGAACATAATCTTAAACTGATGTAGTCCCACCTGCCCACAGCTGACCCATATCCCTCGAAACCTTGCATATTCATGTACTTATCCAAATATCTTTTACACATTGTAATTGTATCCACATCCAACACATCCTCAGGAAGTTAATTCCGCAAGCAAACCAACCGCTGTGTAAAATAAAAAGTTGCCCCTCATGTCTTTTTTTTTAAATCCCTGTCCTGTCACCTTAATAATGTGTGGCCCAGTTTGCAAATCTTCCATCCTAATGAATAGGCAAATACCATTAATTCTATCTGTTCTCTCATTATTTTATAAACTTCCATCACGTTGCCTCTCAATCAAGAGGTTAGTTACATGCATGATTGTGAAAAGTATTGATTGCATAAACTACTGAGATACCTGCGTCTTTTCAAAAGAGGCAGTTACTGGACAGATTACTTAAAAACAAAACTTTTCAACTTCACAGTGGCAATGAGCTCCGGCTGAGCCATTTTTGCTTTTGAACGAATCCTCTGATGATGGTTACCACCGAGATTCCTCAATACATTTTATCTATTAATTCAGATCAAATAACTTACTCACAAAACAAGCACAACAAACTGAGCGTTGATGAAATCTGCTCTTGCTTTCACAAAAGTTCCCTTTCTCCTTCCACTTGGTTAAATGGGCCTCTTCTAATCTTTTTTCTCCTCGCACTTCCACTTTCAGGTATCACCAAACACAATGCTGGGAATATAACTTGTGTATTATGTGGACTAATAGCTTCAACTGAAAACGAATTGGAAATTTTTTTTTGCAATGTCCAGCTAAAATAAAATTTAAACTGCCCTTATAAGCTCTGAAGTGGAGAATTAGAGATGAATATAATTATTAATCCAGTGGTTGCTGCTGGAAAATCGCGTGTTTGAAAGTTATTAAAGATGGCGGTGGCGTGAAACTCAGAGGTCCCAGGACAAAGAGTTGCTTACGTGAAGAGGAATGGTTTAGATAAAGGTGCTGGAGTACTGCAGCCTGAAGCGATACTTTCTGCAGTAAGCTAATAATAAAAGGTAAGTGTTGACAAAGAAGGTTTTTAGAACTGAGTGACCTTGTGGTGACTCTAAACAAAACAAAACCGTTAATCATCAGATGAAAACATTTCAGCAAGGAGTTAGGAGGGGCTCTCTGTCTAAAGAACTGTCACAGAATAGTACAAGCACATCGAATACGCCACATTTGTCATGTGGTGTTGCATGTTATGGTCTCATGTTTAATATTTCTGCTTATACAACTCATTTGTTCCTCCCACCCAGCCACTCGGAATACTGCCCTCGTTTAAATCAAGGAGCCCACTCTTTTATCTCTTTTGCAAAATAATGTTGAGAGCAGCAATTCTAACCATGGTTATTCTGAGTACGGCTTGGTCAGATACTTTTAAACGTTATGAACTGCCCTTTTAAAATAACTTAGAATGTATTTCTCATTTACAGCTACTATGCATTACAATGATGGACGCCCTGCTTGTCCAATTCAATGCACTTCATCGTTCTCGATTCTTCTTGTATTTTATTCTGAAATTGCTTTTCCATGTCTGCTATCTGCGGCTAGTATCATGGTTTTTACTTTTTCTTCAGTTGTCACTAAAGTAACTTCGAACAAAGTAGATCAGTTTCCCAAACTCTTGAAGGCGGCCAGGGGTGACAACTTTTCCATGTTCTGTACTTTTCCCATACTTGAAGATGTTCCTAAAGTATTTTGGTGGAGGCACAACGAGGAATCGTTTCTCGAACCAGACAGCAGAAAATTTTTTCATGTCCAGAAAGGAAGGGGCTCACTTCATGTTCTCAATGTCACTTTTCCAGACTCTGGAACGTATCATTGTAAGATAACATATCAGCAAACCACACTTGGAGCTGAAAGTGGATCATTGCTAACAGTGTGCGGTAAGTGAAACTGCATCAGATGCAGGCAAATTATGTGATCTGAGCTTTTATAATTAGAGGAAAATCCAGTGATACCCAATTCTTGTTGACCTCGCTGTACAATGGACATTGATTTCCTTTTGGCATTTTGCGCCATTTCTCCGCATCTATTCCACGGCTCATTGTGATCATGATATGGAGGTTCCGGTGTTGGACGGGGGTGTACAAGGTCAGAAATCACACGACAACAGCTGATAGACCAACAGGTTTATTTGAAAACACAAGCTTTTGGAGCCTCAGTCTGAAGAAGAAATAAGGCTCCGAAAGCTTAAGACTTCAAATAAATCTTTTGGACTATAACCTGGTGTCATGCGATTTCTAACATTATCATTATGACCTTGTACTGTGTTGTTAATGTAATGATTGGCTTTTTGGTGCGGGAGCAGTTGACATTGCACCAAAAGAGTGAAAAAGGACAACTGTTGAAATCTTGGGATGAAGTTAATTCATGCAATAAGATAAAATAAAGAACTGTCGATGCTGGAACCCTGAAGCAAAAATAGAAGTTGCCAGAGAAACTCAGCAAGTCCAGCAATATCTGTGTGATATCAGATTCAGCTGATCTTTAAAGTCCAGCGATCCTTCTTCAGAATGGTTCTGCAGAAAGGGCGCTAGACTCGAAACGTTAACTCACCTATTGCTTCATATATAGCCTCAAAATAAGAGGAAGAAGATTTAGGACGGAGGGATCTGGAGGAAATTCTTCACGCAAAGGGTTGTCATTCCGTGGAATTCCCTGTGCAGTGAAGCAATGGAGGCTATCTACCTCGTTGAATACTTTAAGGCAAAGATAGATAAATGTTTGAACAGTGAAGTCATTAAGGGTTATCGTGAGTGGGCGGGCAAGTGGAGCTGAGTCCACGAAAAGGTCAACCATGATCGTACTGATTGGCAGAGCATGCTCGGCGGGTCAGTGACATACTGCTGCAACTACTTTTCATCTTCGAATGCTGTCAGACCTAATGAGTTTCCAGCAATTTCTGTCTTTGTGTCGTGGTGCTCGATTTACATCTAACCAAAATGATGGTGCTAAAATGTGACAATGGAAACAATGTTGATACAAAAGCAATGTACTAGAGCTATTGAAAATTTGGAATGCTAACAGAAATTACTTGAAACGTGTCTGAGCATCGACAGAGGTAATACTACATAAGAATTAGAAATAAGAATGGGCCTGCGCCCCTCAAGTTTACTCAGCTACTCAATTAAATTATGCCTAATCTGATTGTGGTATCAACTGCACGTTCCTGTACGCCTTGAAATTCTTGGACTTCCTCATTAATCAAACAGGCAATTAACGTTTCAGGTCATAATCTTTCATCAGAACATTTAAAATACCTCCTAAATCAATTATTTTAAACATGGTTGTATAGAACACTTAATAATTTCCAACAATGTGCATTGATTTTAGGTAAAGCTGAATGATAATATACCACAGCCATCAATATTCAACCATCACAAGGTAACATTTCGACCTCCAAATTGCCGATCAAAACATTCTGTAGTAAATCCTTCAAACTTTGAGATGGATATCAAGGAAAATTAATCCAGAGGCTCAGTGGAATAGAATAAAACTGGACAAAGGAAGTTCAGGTACAATTCAATCATAACCTAAGTGAATGATGGGGTAAGTTCAAGGACGCAATTGCATAGTGTTTTGGCTGTGCATTTTCCCAAGACTAACAAGCTTGAAACGCCAACGCTCTTCTAACAAACGAATCACATGATTCAGTGAGATGGCAAGTGTTGTTCTTGCTGTCACTGCTTGATTCTATCCCCAATCCAAAAGCTTTCAGGGCACTGAAGTTACCCCTTGGCCCTGTTTGACGCTCTGCCGTCTACCCACTGGATCGTTTCTTATGCAGGCAAAACAGGCAAAGTGAAGGAAGGATAGTACCAAACATATCTAAAAAAAAACTTTGTATCCCTGCATTTGCAATTTATTAATTCGATGCAATGGGACTTTTGACTGGAGACCAAGATAATACTTTTCTTTCTCCACGAGAATTCTGTGATATCTGAAAGAGATCCTTGGGGAAAATGTAACATTTCTCAGCTTTTGCTGGCAATAACCTTTAGCATAAATTTGGAAGTGGATCAAATATCTAATTTACTAATTCGGTCGCATTAAAAATTCAGAAGCCTTAAACGTGCCGAAAACAGTTGTTAAGGATATTGATTCTAATAAACATCGGAACAATGCAAATCCATTTCTATTACCCTCAGCTAAGCACTGATTGCAGATTGAGAGGGCACAAGTTCACTTCAATAAATAGTGAATTAGAATTGATATTTCAAATGGCGTAGGTTCAGACCAAGAAGGGAATGTGAATTGGGAACATAAATGACTCAGCAATGACCTTATTGAAGGTTGGATCAGTCTCAAAGGGTCGAATTGCCTACCCATTGGACGACCTACTCCAGCTTCCAATTCATATGTAAACAGGCAGAATCTGTTCCAGAAAAACAAATGTTCAACAAAGCAATTTCTCTTACAGAAGGGTAAAAAGCCTGGGATTACGTAATACCTCCGCCTTATTAGAGATTTTCTACCCAGGTTCATCCTCCTTGTGCATCGTTTGCAAAATATCCCAACATTTCGCCATGCATTTCTTTAAAAATAAATGCATAGACAATGTTTAAAATACGATCACAACGAAAACTGCTGTCACTTTAGGAATGGAACAGTATTGTTGCGGAAGGGGGTGGATTAGAAAGTTTGAAAGAAGAAAATTTTAATTATTCTTTTTTAAAATGTTTTACTTCCTGTTACAGTTCCTCCGACCCTCCTGAAAATCATTTCCGTAGAAAGGATTTCAGGGAATTATTTGAAATTCGTGTGTAAAACGATTGCCTTTTATCCGGAGGATTTAGGAATCTCCTGGTTAAGAGATGGTGTCAAAATTCAGGCCGGAATAGAAACTGTGAAAAACAAGACTGTACATGGTCTTTATGCAGTTACCAGTTCGTTGGAAGATGCACAGCCTGTGCCGAACGGTGTCGTTTATACTTGCTTGGTATCTCATGCCTGTCTTAAGGTGCCCACAAGCGTCAGCTACACCTTTAATCGAGGTAAGATTGAAAATTGTCCAAGTAGAGAGTTGGGGGTTGAAGTGGGAATAAGATCCTCAATGCGTATTTCAAGACTTTGGACAGCTGTTCTAATTCAAGTATAGTGCGTGAATGCGACAGTTGTTTATTCTCAAAGCCGCAGCGATGGAAACACTATAAAATATTCGAAGCTGTCTCGCAGGTGCAGGTTGGCGAATAGCTCCCTGCAATGACTGGAAATTGAATGTTCACGTGAAAGCTACTGAAAAGTTGAGGACTTGACAATTTTTGTTTTGCTAAATGAAGCGAATGTACTGATAAAATGGATTATTTCCGTCCAAGTAATTTATACGAGCTGTACATGTACATTGTTCATCCTATTCAGCTGATCTCAGCACAACAATGTCTTTAATCCACACTTCGAAAATTCTGCCCTCTCCATCTCCCACCGTGTCTTTCCTACTTTAAAACGCTTCTTGAACCTTATTTCTTTCTGTCCTAAGATCACTCAATTTTTGGATGATAATGCTCTGTGAAGTGTCTGAGAATTATTTCAAGCCGGTTAAAGGCGCAATATAATTGCAAGTTATTCTTGTTATGTACACTAAAAGTTGCAGTAGGTGTTACCTGGGATGTCCGGAGAAAGGTGTCATTGAACGTACAAACCCATAAGTACTCTGCAGGGTAATGAGGGAAGGATGTTTCCAGCGGTGAAAGGTCTGGTACCAGAGAACCCAGTTTCGGAATAATGGGCAGGTCATTTAAGACTAAGTGAAGAGGAATTTCTTCAACCACAGGGTGGTGAATCTTTGGATTTCTCCAGCCCAGAATGCTGAGAAAAATCAGTGACTGAGAGTATGAAATTCTGCGATTAACAAATTCCCAGAGGTTATGTAAATAGTGCAGAAAATCGCACCGAGGAAGATCAGTCATAACCTAGTTGAATGGCGAAACATGCTCGAGGGTCCCAAAGTCTACCCCTGCTCCGTTTTATTACGATTCTTTGTAACAGCCGCTAGGAAGTGACAACTTTGCCAGATCTCGTAACTGTTGTACATCAGACTGGTTTAAGACAAAGAGTGAATAGGTGCACATTCCTTTAAAATAGCAAACAATGCTCGTAAGCTGACGGGAGTTTGCTGTGCCTTTAAATCATGAAATGCAATCACTCCATAAAATGCATTTCTGATCTTCAGTTGATGTCCTCTGATGCTCATTAAGGCACATATACAGCTGTTCCCGACGAAATTGAAATGGTCTAACCTAGCTAACAGACGAGTTATGCTGAGAGACAGCTTTGCAACTGATCGTGTTGCGCAAGAAGCTCTGCACATGTAACTCACTGTGTTCCACACTCATAGATGTATATCAGTCATAGCAACATGTGCATAAAATGCATCTAAGTAGCAGGTTTCCAGGAATGTTCCGTAAATGAACAGGAGGTGTGGGCTCAATTCCTACTCTCTGCCAGATGTGTGTCATCTCATCTCTAAGCATGTTGATTAGAAAATATCAACGGAAGAATTATTGAACAGGAAGTAGAAGATAAGTCTCTCGTTGTCTGCTGGGATGGTCGTGAGGGTAGAGTGGGTTTTTATTGAATTTTTGCTCCAGAATGATACAGCTTTCCTTCACGACTGCAGCAGAGCGTCGGTCTGGAAATATGTCATGAAGGCACTTCGGCGGGACTGGAGCCCATGTACTCCTACCTCACGAAAAGAGTGCTACCGCTGAACCAACGCTGACATATCTGTATTACTGTCATTATTTAAATATATATTGTACGAAGCCTGAGCCGAAAACTTTCTAATATAGCCAGAATTCTTATCTCAAACATGAAGACTAAAGACAGCAGTTGTGGTGTCACTGTTTTATTCCCAGTTCTGAGTTTCATAGATGAAGAGTCAGAATTCATGCTGCATCGTTCCTGTCAACGGAAGCATGTTTTGGCAATGCAACACGCGTAACCATTTCCAATCACTTCAGTAATAGACGATAAAGTTTTGCTAAAGAAAGTAAATATGTATTGCAACGCGATTTTACTTCATTTGTAATTGAGGGACAATGATGAAACACCATTATTGCCAGAGTCCTCCCAAAAGACACAAGCCTTTATAAAAGGACTTAAAATTCCCCTATTTTAACTGTTGTTTTGAGGTCAGCTGACAGAAAGCACTGATTGGGTTTCTGTGCTAAAAAATTATTGTTTGTCATGAACGGTTTCAAGATACTAGCAGACTATTGCGAATTGTCCACATGTGACTACTAGTTAAAACTGTAACTCCCTTGTAAAACTGCTCCGACACACCCATTCAGACAACCAAAAGAAAGTATGGGTACACAGGTGGATGGAAAGACTGGGAAGACAGTTTATTGACTCCTGTCCACCTGCTGAAATGATCCTTTTGGCTTATCGGGCTTGGTGCTCTTCCATCTTCTTTCTTCAAGTACTTTCAGTTGCTTTCATGAGGCACAGGCCGAGTGACAATTCATAAAGGTTCTGACTTATTAGATTGGCACGAGAGATTACAACAACAAATGAGGGAAAGCACGCAGCTTTCTTCAGTTATGTACTGCTTTTCTAACGGTGAATAAAAGGGCAGCTCCCTCATTTCAGAGGTCTAATTGGTTCTCATCAAACATTCACTCCCACAAGCTGTTCAGCCACCTGGGAGACAAACCCACAGGCAGAGGCGATTGTCATCGACAACTGCTCACCATTCCAGACTCTGTTCAGCCACTTGCTACCAGTTAACTGCCATTTGTACTCCAGTTGTCTGCAGCTGAACTTCCCCACTACAGACACCATGACAGCCAAAGGTGTGCACTAGTGTTTTGTTTTAGGGTGGCAGTCAGTTTTAGCACTGCTACCCAATGATTCATCTATCAAGGGTTAACAGCAGCAAGCTAAATAGTTTTGTTTTGTTTAATTTAATATTCGCTGCGTGGTATACAAAGTCATACGATTACAAAATTGCCTTAAAAGTCACTTTGCAGTCACTAGGCGGAGATGATGGCCTAGTGGTATTAGCGCTGGACTGTTAATCCAGAGACCTGGGCTCATATCCCAGACACATGGCAGAATTTGAATTCAATACATGTCTGGAATTAAGAATCTGTGAATCATTGTCGGTGGCGAGGAAGAACCCCATCTGGTTCACTAATGTCCTTTAAGGATGGAAACTGCTGACATGTGACTCCAGGCCCACAGCGATGTGGTTGACTCCGGACAATTGTGTGTGGTCAATAAATGCTGCCTAGCCAGCGATGCTCTCATCACGTTAATGAGTTTTTAAAAAGCAAAGGTATTTGTTCGTGTTTTCTCAATCTGGTTGAGAAAAGCCACAGACGAAGCTCTTGTTTAAATGTTGAAACAATTAACTCTTTATATCCTTGCGAGTATTTTCTTTGATTTATGAATTAAGTTGTTCATCTCACGAAAAAATCCAAAATTTCTAATACGTTATATTGAGCTTGGTTGTGTTAAGATACTCAGCTGCACAAGATAGCAACGGAGTAGAATGATCCAGCTGGAGCTCCTCTGCTCCGCTCGGTCGTTTTTTCTTTTCCTTTTTATTTCTTCTTCTCTAATCCCTTCTCCCATCATCACACACCTGGCCTGGACGCCAAAGCGGCGTCGGTGGTCAGCAGAGATGCTAGCGGCCAGGGTAACAATGCCAGTGACCAGTGGTCACAGCGGGGACAAATGTCACCAGTGGCCCAAAGTAGGGACACCAGTGCTCAGCGGCTGCAGTGTGAACACCAGCAACTGGAGTGGCAACGCTGGTAAGCAGCAGCCAATGTCAGCACGCTGGCAACCAGTGACCAGAACAGGAATGCCAGCAAGCCCTTGTGCGAAGCAACGAAACCAGCGGCCAGAGTAGATGGCATTTACTGCTGCCATGTCAATGTGTGGTGCAGTTGGTGAATATTTGAGGCTGTGAATTGGGATCAAATCAAGTGGGCTTCTTTGCCTCAGGTGTCGTCCAGCTTCTTGAGTGTCATTAAAAATGTATTCATTCAGGCAAATCATGAGTATCCCATCAAATTCCTCAAGTCTTCCCGGTAGGTAATGGATAGATTTTGAAGAAATAAGAGGCTGCAGAATTCGAAGCCTCCATCTTAGTCAAGTATATGTCTAGCCCAATTCAGTTCCTGGTCAATGTAACCCTTGGTGCGTCAAATGTGGGAAATTCAGCAATCAGGTGCCAGTGATTGTAAAGAGAGATAGTTAGATTCTCTCTTGTTGGAAATGGTCATTGCCTGGTACTGGTGAGGTGTGAATGTTACTTGTCACTTTTCAGCTCAAGATGGGATTGTGCTTTGGTTTTCCTGCACTTGGTCAAGAACTTTTTCATTTTCTGAGAAGCTGCAAATGGTATTGAAAACTGTATGATCATGCACGCTGTTGAGTTTATGTTAGAGGCAAGTTCAGGAAGAAGCAGGCAAGGTGGTTGGGACAGGACACTGTTATGTTGTTGCATAGTAACATCCATTATTGAAATAATTGACATATAAAAAAGCAAATCGCCCTTTCTGCTCGATATGACTCCAACCAATGGTATGTTCTAACGAGCCTCATCACCACCAGCCCTTCACCTCCACATCCCACCCTATTCCCATTGACTCCAGTTTCTCTAAGGCTCCTTAACACCATACTCGGTCAACTCCTTAGTCTTAAGGGCAGACACATTCACATCACATCTGGAGTTCAACTCTTCGATTGATGCTTGAACCAATACTACAATGCAGTCAGAAGTTCCTTCACTGTCACTTGGTCAAAATCCTGGAATTCCCTCCCTTACACTATTATTGCTCGGTCAAATCAATGCATATGGACTGCAGTGGTCCAAGAAGGCAACTCTCCATCACCTTCCCACAGGCAACTAGTGATGGACAATAAACACTGGACCGTTAGGGATGCCCATGTCCCACAGGTGAGCAAAATAAGACCTAGTGGAACTCAAATTGAACCTCAGTGTTTTTGTTATTGAAGTACAAGTTTCACCTGATGAAGCTGTCCCTGAACTTTCTATCTCTTTGTAGAAACTAAACAGTAGTGTAATGGGACGTTAATTGCCCAACGTTTCCTTTGGGTTGCTTTTTGTATATAGGCATACCTAGATCACTTTTCATTGCTGTGTGGACACCAGCATTGTAGCTTAGCACAAAAGGCTTGGTTAGGTTGCCTGCCTGGTTTGGGAAGACACATCTGCACTGTTACTGCATAGATATCATCGGGGCAAAACCCTTTTCAGTATCAATCACAGCGTACACTTGAAACAACAGATATACTCACAGTCTGTTGACATGAAGCATCCTCCCTGCTTCAGTGATGGATATTATGGTCTCCTTATGAGTTTTGAAGGAAAACTCATTGTGCAAATAATAATTTTGTATATAATGGAGAAGGCTAGAAAGTGACTGGGGTTCATTGAAGAGATATAATTGAAGTGGACAATCTGAACTTCTGCCACTTCAGAACAAGTTGCTCCCAAGTGAAATACCATCTGATTTATTACACTATCACATATATCACAGGAAGAGTGAACTTGTATTCACGGTAGTCACAAATCCACAGCTGGAAGCATAGTTTCACTCTATAAAATCCACTGTTGTGCTGCTAACTAATTCACATGTCATGTCTTTGGCATTTGTATTTCCTAAAACGACGCAATAATCACTCACTTCCTGGGGGTAGAAAGTAAAGAGGAACTGAAAGTATGACTAACATTTCACTGGGGTGTAGGGGGTGCAAGCTGGAGAGTATGGTGATCTGTTGATGTAGTAGGCAGTTGGAAGTTCAGGAGACATTTTTGCAGTCAGAAAACAGGTGCTCTGCCAAGCAATCACCCAGTCTGTGTTTCGTCTCCCCAATATAGAGGGGACGATATTATGAGCAGTGAATACAATAGGGAATTGGGGAATCCTCAGTTGAGAAAAAAGTGAACATTTCATAGCCCCCATACAGAAGGTTGCATCATCAGAACAGAGGTGATATGGATGGAAAAACTGGTAAAGTAAAATGGAGTTCTCTGCAGGAATTGTGGTGTCAGGATGTTTTGACCAAGTAACTATGGGAGTCGGTGGGCTTGTAATGAATACCGTTGGTTAGCCTATGCCCAGAAATGGATACAGAAATGTCGAGGAAGGGAAGGCAGGAAAAGATGGGGTAAGGGAAGATGAGAGCAGGATGGAAATTGAAAGCGAAATTGATAAATTTTTGCAATTTTGGATGTGGCAGGGAAGTACACCAATGAAGCCATTGATGAATGACAGAAAAGCTTGTTGGGACAAACCTGATTGGGATCGGTACAAGGAACATTCCATGTACCATTCGCTGGTCTAACTGAACACCAGGCAGATATACTTGGCCAAACCTATGATCTGAGAGGTGTTAAAGGAGAAGTTGTTCAAAGTGAGGTTAAGTTTGGCCAGGCAAAGGAGGGTGGTGGTGGAGGGGAACAATTCTGACTTTTTCTCCAGAAAGAAGTGGAGAATGCTAAAACCACCCAGATGGGGGATAAACATCTAAAGGGATTTCACGTCCATGGTGAAGATGAGGCGTTTCCTGCACAAACTGGAAATACTCAAACTGACGTAAAGTGTCACATCAATCATGGATGGAAGTAGGAAGAGACCTGAAGAGTGGAGAAAACAGTGAGTCAAGGTAGGAAGAGATGAGGTCTGTGTGGCAGAAACAGGAAGAAACAATGGGTCTGCCCTTGTAGTCCTGTTAATGGCTTTAGGGAAGAAGGCAGAAGCAGTCTCTAAAGGTTGGTGGACTCTGTGTTTGATGGCTGTGGGGGAGTGGTGTAGACTACCAAATCGCCAGACCATTTACTTCCTCCCCCTACACTATTCAAACCTCCAGACGTACCTTACAAATAAACCAGTGGTTTACTCACGCTTCACCCATTCCACTATACTATATTCATTGTTCACAATGGGGTCTCTTGTTCACTGAGGAGATAAAACATAGACTTGCTTTGCAGAACACCTTCATTCTGTCCTCAAAAACTGACCTAGACCTTCCACTTGCCTGCCACTTCAATGCACCACCATGTTCCCTGGCCAGCATATCTGCCTTGGACCTGCTGTAATGTACAAGCATGCCTCTGTGCAAATTGGAAGAACAGTGTCTCATTTTCTTCTTGGGAATCTTGTAGCCGCCAGGACTCATAATATCGAGTTCAATAATTTTAAGGCGTGAGCAACTTCTTCCATGTCCTTTACACACCCTTCCAGCCCAGGTCCTGCTAATGACAGAAGCTGCTTTCAGCACAGTCAAATCATTTTCATCTAGTTATGGTCTCTCTTGTCAGTTTTTCTTTCTTTCTGTCATGTTATCATCCATCTCTTCGTCTGACCAAATGTTGTTCTCAATCTTTTGTCTCCATCCCTGCATATCTGCTCACTCCTTTAACAACCCCACAACACGTACCATCAAATTCTGTCATGGGCATGTATATAACTTTTTTTCTAGCTACTATCAGTTCTAAAGAAGGGTTTCATTTTCTCTCTCCAAAGGTACTTCCAGACTGGCTGAGTTTCTCTTGAAATTTCTGTTTCTGATCCATGTGTTTTAACGTGCTTTAAGTGGATGGATTGCGTTTTATGACTGTCTTCTGGGGTGCTTTGAACACTTTGTCATGTTAACGGAGCCAGATCAATGCAAGATGTGTGTATTAATTGTAGTAGAAGTTCTGCATTAAATCAGATGTAGGTAAGGATTTGAAAATTTTGCAGCTGGTGCTGATGCAACATGGCGAGATTAATAACATGTAAGTTTTTCCTCTTAAGAAATAACACAGAGTGAAAATTCCCTAGTCTTTATGTAACTGTTCCCTCAATAAATTGTTTTACCGATCTGTCATTTGATACATATTATAATCCTCGTAAGCGTATGACACATTCAAATAAAAGCTATCAGTCCGTATTCACATTTGTTTGACATCATCATCCTCGGCTACACTTTTGCAACTCATCCTCCTGCTCCTGATTCACAATTATCTGTGTCTAAATCTTAATGGTAAAATATTATTGATCCTGTAGGTAAAGATTATCTACTGATCTGTAGATGGGCAGGTGGCATGCTGGCAATTTTATTATTGATAATCATTTTGACAAGACTCGATTAAAAGGCATCAGCTGGTAAGAACTTCCGTTATTTCATTGAATATTTTTAGTTGCCAACACCCAATGATCCTTCTTCGAAGACAAACAGTGCAGATGAATTGTGATTATCTGCAGACGAATAGTCAGTACTTTCCTACATATTTAAAAAATGAAGTTAATATCACAGACGGTTATTTGATAGGCAATTCAACATGACAATATAAACCAGACTTACTTCACCCCCTCATTCTAACCACTTACTCGATTTACAATCGACCTCCTAGATCTGAAATAGCAATGCAAGTGTGTTCATTCTGAAGAAGTATCACAGGAACCAAACTGTTTCCCTTTCCTCGGAGATCTCCAAACTAATTTCACAATACAAACGAGACTGTAAATTCGCCGTCCCTACAAGAGGAAAAGTCTACTCAAGTGTGAGTAGCGCCAAGGCAGTGCTGGTAATGATAATACATCCCATACTGAGCTGTTCCCCTTGGTAATTCACGTCACTGGTATTGCTTGTGCACTCAATAAATTATGGCCGCAAACATACATATGAGTTAAAAGCACAAGTAGACCATTCAACTCCTCCAGCTTATTCGTGATTTCATAAGCTTATGGTTGAACTGATAGTGTTTGGAATTCTACATTCCCAACTAGCCATAGAAACGTTGGATTTCTCTTGCCTAACAGGATTCTAGGTACTACTACCTTTAAAATATTCAATAATGCTACCACCACCTTCTGGAGCAGAGAGTTCCAAACTGTCACAGTCATCTGAGACAAAAAAACACTCCTCATCTCTGCTCCAGAAGGACAACCACGAACTGGTACACTGTATACCATGGTTCAGGATATGCCCATTCGTTCTTTGTCTACCTTTTCAAAATTGTTCAGGATCTCAGACACTGCAATCAAGACACTCCGCACCCTTGTTAATTCTAGTGGAAAGAAGCCTAGTCTATTCAACTTATCTTCATCAGACAACCCGCTCATTACAGGTGTCAATCAAATATACTTCCTCTGAATCAGCTCAAGCATTTTTTATAGTTTATTGTTATATTTGTGCGTTTATAACTTACATTCAATATGGGTTTCCTTCCTTCAGGTGTAAGAAGACATTCTGTGGAAGTAGATGAAGCTCAACAGCCGGTAAGCTTACCATGTTTCTTCATATGAAGATCAGTTAGGATGGAATAGCAAGAAGTCTTGCAAACATCTAAGAAGATTAATTAAATCATAGACGAAAAAGGGCTATTACGGAAGTTTAGGTCCTTGAAAACAATTATTCAAGCAGACCAGTTCTTCACTCTTTGCCCTTATTTCTGTATTTCTGCATTTTTAATGAGCTGTCTCCTTCCTATTTGAAATTTCCATTGACTATGCTCCTGCCACATATCCAGGAAGTCTATTTTAAAGTACTACAGAAGTTCCCACAAAAGCAGTCCTCATTTTCCTATGATTTTCTGTCAAGAATTTTAAATGTTCACTCTGGATACTGACAGATCCACAATTCAAAACATATTTCATAAAAACTGGAAGACACGTTGATACTGTAAATCAAAAAGAAAATCTGTCACGTATTACACTACACTCCCTTGTTCGCATTCCACAGGGAACATTTCTACAGGGGTTATTCTGGTCCATTCTTCCTTCACGCCCAACACACCCTGCCGCTCACAGCCCCACGGCACGTTACCCCTGCAAACACTGAAGGTGTATCGCCTGCCCATTTGCCTCCTTCCTCCTCAGTATCCAAGGCCGAAACATACCTTCCAGGTGAAGCAGCACTCTACCGGCACTTCTCACAATCTAGTCTACTGTATTCGTTACTCACAATGTGGTCTCCTCTACACTGGGGAAACAAAGCTTAGACTGGGTGACCACTTCACGGTTCATCTATGTTTTACCCACAAAAATGGCCCTGACCTTCCAGTTGCCTGCCACTTTAGCACACTACACTGTTCCCTGGACAAAATCACTGTCTCAGGCTTGTTGTAGTGCTCCAGTGAAGCTCAACGCAAGCTGAAATAACAATACCTCATTATCTACTTGGGGGCCCTGCAGCCATTCGGAATCAATGTTGAGTTCAACAATTTTAGAGCCTGAAATCACCCACGTCTGAGACTCCCGACCAAGATCAAAAGACCTTCATAGAATTCCTACAGTTTGGAAACAGGTCCTTTGTCCCAACAACTCCACACAAATCGAAACCAGGTTCCTGGCGCTGTGAGGCAGCAATGCTAACCACTGAGCCACCAATCCTTGTTATCACATTGTCTGCCATTCCACACTACCTATTGTTAGCCACCAACAGTTTCCATTAAAGCTGGTCACCCGCCCAGCCATATTAATACCGACTCCTTTGTCTAACCAACTGTTATCCTCTTTCCTCAGGCTCTATTCCCATCTATCATTTACTCTTTACATCCACCCCCCACCCCCACTCCCAAATTATCCGCAGAATTTAAGGCAACATTTGCCACGCTACCATCAATTCTGAGGAAGGGTCACCAGCCCGGAAACATTAACGTTGATTTCTCTTCCCAGATGCTCCCAGATTTGCTGAGCTTTTCCAACAACTTGTGTTTTTGTTTACTTTATTGAAACTTTTCATTATTGTGAACAACTTTAACAAGCCATCCATTGGCTTTCTCTGTCCTGTGTGAAACAATCATAAAGTGTCTGTTCTACTCAGGGTAAATTAAGTTCCTCATTCCTGATACTATTCTTGGAAATCTATTCTGCACGCTCTTCTGGCTGTCACATTCTTCCTGTCTAAATATTCTGAATGAGGTAAAGGCAGCCCCTCCTTCTTTGCCTTCCTATCATGTAATAAATAATCACAACAATTTGCTGTGCTTTGGCAATTAACTAGGACTTCCGTTCGTACTGATAAATTAGAAACGAGGAGACACTTTTGATTCTCAAGCTTTATAATTCAAACTGCTCAAAAAATTGGACATTTCCTGGTGCCTAGTTGCTAAATGGAAGCACTAGTATAGCACAATCTGAGAAAGTATGATCACCATTGATAGCTGACGATGGGAACTCCAAATGCTATGGTCTATGTCGAGTTTCAAGGGTAAGCACATATCCTCATGACTAAGAAGGAACCTGGAGTGGGAGGGGAGAATGTTGTTGTAATAGGATCAAATGACATAGATTCAACAAGGACTGATGTTCTGCTGAGAGAGTTTTCATTTTAATGCCGAATAAAACGTGGCAAAAGTATTATATCATATCTCTGAATTGTTCTCTGAGCCACGTGCCAGATGTCATAGGATACAGCAGATTAGATACTTCAGCACATGGCTCAAGCTATGCTGTTCGAAGAAGGGCTGTTGATAAATTGGAGGAAAGGAAGCCATTTCATTTTAATATGCACTGCTTAAACTGAATGGGACCAGTGTCCTGGACAACTGTATAACAAGAGCTGTCATCAAGTATTAAAATGGTGGAGAGGAGGATATGATGAAACAAGATTTATCAACCCAAAGAAATAGAATAAGACATTAAGCCAATAGAACAATGCAGTGATATGGGTACAAAGAAAAGCACAAAGGGACTATGTGTTTAGCATTTGTTTTGCACCTGTGAGTAAAGTCAATGCAGGAATAAGTAGGATAGTAGTGAAATTAAGGGCTCTTTTCTTCTAAATGCATGAAGCAGCTTCAAAAAATTGTGTTAATTATACAAACAGGTACAGTAAATAGTTTTGACTTGATTACGACTGTTGACATATGTCTGCAAGTTAATCAAGGTTGGGAAATAAATAATCCAGGGTACACGCATTTTAAAAGGAATTCAGAATTGTAGATTTGGAAAAAGGTTTGATAGTAAGGGACGATGCAACAACATAAGAAACCCACAAAATAGAATGACTCTCCGTGGTAAACGGAAGTATCAGGAGTCATAAAATTTTAGCGGGAGCAGTTTGGAGAATCCATAACTGAATGAAGTTATCGTAGATTTAACGTTATATAATCAGATATTATTATTTAATAATGTCACAATATAAGGTCTGCTGTGAAGCAGTGATGTGAAAAACATTGAATTCCAAAGAAGAATCATGTATATTAACCTAGATGAAGCGATGACCTCGTGGCATTATCGCTGGACTGATATTCTGCAGACTGATAACATTCCCACAGACCAGGGTTCAAATCCTGCCAGGGCAGATTGTGGAATTAGAATTCAATTTTAAAAATCTGGAATTAACAATCTAATGATGACTATGAATCCATTGCCAATTGTCGGAAAAACCCACCTGGTTCACTAATACCCTCGAGGAAAGAAAGCTGGTATCCTTATCTGGTCTGGCCGACATGTGACCCCAGACCCACAGCAATGTGGTTGATTCTGAACTGCGCTCTGGGCAATTGGGTATGGACAATAAATGCCGCCTAGCCAGTGATGTCCACATTCCGTTAATGAATAAAGAAAAAAATCAATTAATCAATATGAGGCAAGAATAGGTTAATTATAGAATTAGGCTGATAGATAAATGCACTGTGTGAAGTATTTAAGGACACAATTCAAAATACCTAATAAAATCCAATTTGTTGAATGATAAAATCTCAGCAAGAAACATCATCTATGGCTCTGTTAGGAACGTAAATATGGTTTTAGATTTTAAAAAGAGGCTCTTTTGCAAAGAATGTAAACTAGACTGAGAAATTGGGGTGCCTCAAGAACTAAGAAGAAAGCATCGACAAGTTGATAGCGTGGGAAATAATGAAAGTAAAACAGTTAAAAATACAAAAACAGATTGTAAGATCATTATTTATTATACAAAAAGAAATACGTTAGCTACAGTAAATATCAGTACCTCAGAAGAGGAAGTAACAGATGTTTTCACAGGCAATGAAGAAATCTACGCTTGCTATGTTCCAATAAAATCCCTTAATTGCAAAAAAACACTCACAGCAGATTGGGAGCTGGAAAATGTGAACTCACTTTTAAAGATAAAGAAGAAAAAAGACGGAACTGAAGGGCAATTAGCCCAACATCATTACTTATCAAAATTATGCAACATTGTCCTAAATGTGCAGTATGATTAAAATAAGTCAATGTAGTATGACATAAGGGAAATCATTTTTGACAAATAATTTAGATCATGTGGATGCTTTGTCTTGAAAGGTAGATAAAAGGGAACATACATAGTGTGTTGTGATCTCTAAAAGGCACTCAATAAGGTCAAGAGAAAGCTAAGGACGAATGGAGTTCAGGTTATTACATTAATATCGATTGTAGAAGAAGCATAGAGTGTGTGAAAATTAACACTTTCAACTTGGCAGGCTGTTATTACTGCATTCATGGATGTATGGTACTTACAATCTTTTTAAATTCTTCAGGTGAGGAGACAAAAAGTATCATATGTAGATTTTGTGATGACGCAAGCTATGTGAAAAGATATATAGTCAGATTAAGGGTTCTTCAGTTGATTGTAGCTAGAATTCTACACAGGCTTGATGAATTCATGAGATGAATACAAAAAAAACGACTAGGATATGATAGATACGGATATATACTTGCAAGGTTAAGAAAGACTGGACTTTGAATTTTAAAGGGTGTGTGATATTACAATAGGATAGTCTCAAAACAAAAGGGTATGTGTTGGCTCTGCAATAAGTGTTTGATGCGTACAATCCTGAGAAGTCACCTTTGCGCAGAAAATAAATATGCAGTAAATGTGTGGATGCACATAATAAATGGCAAGGAGAAGCTACAAGTGGAAGTAACTTCGACCTCACTGATCAGTAGCTACTTTAAAAAAAATCGTTAAATACTGTGATGGAAAGAAGAGTACTGCAATAGCCGTGGATGATTTTAATCTTAATACAGAATGGACACATCAAATTGACACTTGTAAATACTAATGCTCAGGAAGACGTGGGTACACTTATGCAAGCAACACAGAAAGTCAGCAGGCAGATACAACAATTTGTTAGGAAGTTTAATGACATGTTGAATTTTATTCTGAGAAGCTTGGAGGAAACGGAATAAAGAAATTTTGCTCCAATTTTGCCAGGCTTTGGTGAGACAACCTCTGGAAAATGTGTGCTCTTTGCTTTTAACTTTTAAGGAAGGAAGAAACAAAAAGAGAAATTGCTAGAGAAACATTTCTGAAGAAGGGTCACTCGAAATGCCAGCTCTGCTTTCGCCCAACAGTGCTGGAAGATCTGCTGAGTTACCCCGGCAATTTCTGTTTCGTTTCAGAATCCTAACTTCCACAATTCTTTTGTTTTTTTTTTAATGTAGAATGTACTCAGATTGAAGAATGCACAGTGAACATTCATTAAATTTATACGTGAAATAAGTTTGGTGACCATTGATGAGAGATAGAGTAAATTCAGCCTTTATTCTCTGATGTTTCAAAGGATGGGGGGGGCTCTTTCACTTGGGAAGCAGTTCATAGAGTGCTCTACGAACAATATTTTAGTACAGGCATTTGTTGAATGAGAACAGTTGTTTGATGATTTTGCAATCAACGAAGCCACCAGGGAAAGTAATCATAACTCAAAGGATTTTCACATTCTGTTAGAAACTGAAAATCTTGGCTCTAAAACACGTGTCCAAAGCATAAATTAAAGACAATTGCAATGATTCAAAGACAGAATTAGCTACGTTGTACTGTGAAGATATCTCAGAGGGAATGAGTGTGAAAAGCAATAAAACACATTCAGAATCTTAACGAAGATATTTTCCATCGAGAATGAATACGAACAGCATTGACCAGCCTCAGTTAATTAAAGAACTGAATAGATCCTTATGAAATTCTTCCACTTACTATTTTCAGTTAAGCATTAACCTGTTTCTTTAAGTAGGTTACAAAAGCAGACAAACACCTTTCACGTCAAGATTCAAACAGGACACCATCATAAAATAAAGAGGGAGAAGGACGAACCATTGAGAGAAACCAAACCAATTAAGTAAATTCATAAATAATGGGTACTTTTCTTGTTCCATGTAAATGACTTGAATATTGGAATACAGAATCAAATTTCAAAATTTGCTTGTGAAGGCAAACTTGCAGTGGCAAACAGATGATGGTAGTAATGTTTTATAACAAGATATAGGCTAGTGAGTGGCGAGTGTAATTTAACAAAATGGAGATGATGAATTATTGAGAACGTGTAAAGAGAATCCACATAGCCTTATTGGAGCCTTTTTGACGAATGTGCAAGAACTGACAGGCACAGAAGGTGTTTGTGAATCAATCTTCGAATATGGCAGGACATAATAAGAATATAGCTGTCAAACCTGATGTTTTCATGAAATTCGTCAATGGGGGCATTGAGTACTAGAGTAGGGAAGTAATGTTGAAACTTCATAGATCTGGTTAGGTCACCAAAATAATAGTGATTCTAGTTCTGGTCATCACAATTTAGGAAAAGTGGGTCCTAGAAGAGATTCACGTGAGCTTTATTGGGAAGGTACTCGAGTTCAGAGATAGTAGACATGTGATCCGGTTGGACAAGCTTGGGTTGTTGGCCTTGACTAAAGAAGTTTGGAGATCTGACATAACAGGGATGTACAAGATTATGGAACGTTCAGATAAGGGAGACAAGAGAAACTGTTCCCATTCATTTACAACACAAAGTCTAGAGATCGTTGAGTTCAGGTTTTGGAAAAGAGATGCAGAGGAAACGCAAAGAAGCTTTGTTTAACATGAGTGATATTGGCCTGGGAAATGTATCCTATTAGGGTGGTGGAAGCAGAGACCATCGATAATTTCAAATGGGAAATCAATGGGTACATGAAGAAAGTAAACCTGCAGGGTGACAGTAATAAAATAAGGGAGTAGCACTGAGTTGCCTCAAGAAAAGCCTTCAGACTTGATAAGCCATGTGCTGTCTTCAATATCTCTAAATTGCTCTAATTTAAAATTATTTTCATTTATTTACTGATGGCAAACGGGTAGCAACGGATGAGGGCAACACTTCTTGCCTATCTAATTGATGCTGAGGTGATGGTGAGTTAACTTCTTGAACTATTGCAGTCCATCTGGCGTTGGTACACTCATAATGTTATTAGGAGAATGATTTGATTACTTTGACAAGCAACAGCGAAACGACAGTGGTAAAATTCCATGTCAGTGTAGAAATGGTGATATTCCAAAGCATCTATTACCCTTCTGGGTGGTAGACGTCACAGGTTTTTGCAACACCAGAAACGTATGAGAGGAAATTTCATAGCAGCTTTTATTTACAAGCTCAATTGTCTCAAGTAGTGAGTGACAATGAGCTAACAGGTAATATTAAACATTACTTTCACAGACTGAACAAAAAGGTAGAAAAGACAAGATGACTGTGCTACTTAAAGATTGCTGATTCCAAATCGAAATCATCAAAACCTATACAGCAAGACAATTGTGCGGGATATGGAGGTGTAAAGCTGACAAGAGAGAAGCTGAGAATCCAGAAAAGCAGTCTGACGTTGTGAATTGCTTATATATGGAAGCCGAGCATATCCTATCATACACCATAAAATGGATGTTAATCACTGTTCCATAGCTCAATAGTCATAATGATCTTGAACATTACAAGTAACTTATGTGCATGATGAGAAGAGAAGGTGAAATGTTAATTTTCAGCTTCAGTGTTGAGTGTTATATCCATACATAATAGGTTGTCAAACACAGCTCTCCAGTTTACTGTGTAAGACTCTCTGTTCATCTACTTATTCTCCACTGGAATCTTCTCACTCATTGACTGATATGAATCTCATTACAGTATATTTATCACCAGGCTATGTGAGGACTATTCCAATATCAGATCTTTTCATGAGAAGGGGGGGGTTGGGTTTTCAGGCAGAAAATCAAAATTTGCTGCAGGCCCTATATTCAACAAAGGGCTAATGTAGAGCATCCGTGCAAAAGACGAGGCTGATGCATTTGTGTCCATTTTCAACTAGAAGAATACAAAATACATTGCTAACGTACCCAGCATCGCAAATGCCAATCTTCAATGAACATTATTCCATTCATGTGATATCAATAAACAAATGAAGTCACTGGTTACTGCGAAGGGCATGGACACTGACAACAATGAGCCAGCTGAAGACTTCCAATCCAGACTAGATTTGTCACGGCCAACCTGTTCCATTGCAGCTTCACCACAAGCATCTGACTGGCAATGTGTTAAATTGCACACATATGTCCTCAAAAAGCAGGACACCTCCAGATATGCCAATTGCCACTATATCAATCTACTCTGCACCAGTGGAAAGGTTATGGAAGGGGGCAGGGCTTTGAAAAGACACTTGCACGGCAGTAAACTGCTCACTGGGGCTCATTTTTGGGTTCTTCCAGAGGCATCAAGGTATAATCTCATTCAGATTTTGTTCCAAATATGGACAAAAATACCTGAACTCCGGAGGTGCGGTGAGAGTGAGTGCCTTGAACATCAAGTAAACATTTGACCGAACATGGTTTCACAGCATTCGCAGAACTGGAATCAATGGTGTTCAGAGGAGCAAGATTCCAAGAATTAGAATCATTCCCAGCAGAAAAGATGATCGTTGTTGTTGTTGGAAATCAATCAGCTCAATCCAAGCCCAATACACTAGGATACTAAATAAAAAACGAAACAACTGCAGACGCTATAAATTAGGAACAAAAATAGACGTGGCTGGAAAAGGTCGAGAGGGGTTACTGGAACCGAAACGTTAACTCTGACCATTTCTTCACAGATGCTCCCAGACCGGCTGAGCTTTTTAAGTCACTTCTGTTTTTGTTCCAATACAGTAGTATGTTCCTCAGGGTAGCCTCTTAGCCTAAATATCTTCAAATGATTCGATTATTTTGTCACAAAATAGTCAGAATTTAATGTATTTGTTGGTGATGGCACAATATCCAACATAATTAACAAATCATGCGGTACTTGTTCATAGGCAGCAAGACCTGACAAGTACTGCATTGACTGGTGAATGGCAAATAACACTCGTGCCACAAGACTGCCAGTCAATGGGAATCTCAAACAATAGAGAATTAACCATTGCCCTTCAGCATTTATTGGCATTGCCATCATTGAAAGTTACACTTTCAAAATTCTAGGGTTTCTGTTGAACTGAAATTGAACTCGAACAATTAAATTAGCACTGCAATTGATTGAACAGTTGAGGGCAAGGATTTCTGCAGTGAGTAATTTGCCTCCGAACATGCCAATGCCTTTCCACACAAGGCATCAATCAGCAGCGTCATGGAATACTCTCCATTCGTCTCGGTACGCGCAAATCTGAGAGCAACAAGAAGCTCAACGTCATCCAAAGAAAAGCAGCATATGTCACTGAAATTCAATCCAACACACTCCACATTCAATTCATCCACACTTGACATACGGGGAAAACAATGGGTGCTATCTGAAAGTTGCACAGTCACAAATCTCCAAGGCACCTGCAATAGCAATGTCCAATCCCATGACATCTACCATCTGGAAGGAAAAGGGCAGCAGATGTTGGGGTCATCTGCAAGTTCCTCTTCAAGACACATACTGTCCTGCATTACATTTCTCATTTTACAGTCGTTTGCTCCTGAATCAAAATCCTGGAGCTTCCTCTGAAAAATAGTATGGAAGCATTTACTCACAAAGCACTGTGGCATTCAAAGGCCAGCTCAACACAATCAACAAGGATGATTTGGAATGCATAATAAAAAAAAATTAGCCAGTAATATCCATTTCCCATGAATAAAACGATAGTAATTCTTTCTCAGCTTCTTGCTAAGAAGGATTTCAGCACATTCTTGCATTGTGCAAAGTAAATATCGAGTGAACCATGTCCTACACCAATAGAAGGCACAAGCTAGTGAAACTTGTATGTGATTCATTATTTTTCAGGACCATAATTTTCGCAAGTCATTTCAACTCAATACCTGAAGTCCAGATCAAATTGCATTTTTCTTTCGTAACTATCATGTTCTCAAGATATATTTTGATTCTATTTCAAGAATATGTACATGCGACTGTATGACTGACTGATCGTGAAATAATGACTTAACTGTATTTCTGTCAACTTGTATACCTTTCCTTTTTATTCATTCGCTGGATCAGGGTATCACTGACGAGGCAACATTTATTACCCAGGCTGCAGTTCAGAGTCAACCCCATTGCTGTAGGTCTGGAGTCAGATAGACCAGACAAATATAAGGGTGGCAGTTTCCTTCCCTAAAGGATATTAGTGAACCAGACAGATTTTTCCTGACAATTGATAATGGGGTCATGGTCATCATAGGACTCTTTTTGTTGGATTCAAATTCCACCATATGCAATGGAGGGATTTGAATCCAGGTCACTGGAACACTTTTTTGGATCTCTAGACGGGTGATAATACCATTAGCCCATTGCCTCCCCTTGCTGCTTACAATGTGACCTTTTCTGCACTTGGAAAACCAATCATGGATACTTGATGATTCTGTTGAATTCCTCCACTCTGTCTGCAGTTTTGGTGTTTTCTACGCCAAAAGGTAAAAGTCAACATTGCAATTAATCTCCATTAACTAGTCTATAAAAAGCCCTACGTGGAAGGGAAGAAATGCCATCGAAGATGCCTGCAGAGTCGGGCGCTCCAAAAGGATCTCCTCTGCTCATTATTTTTCTTTCTCTTTCTTTTCTTCTCCCCTCCAATCACGTACCCTCAGCGGCAGTTGTCACCAGCAAGTCCCCAGAGCAGCAAAACCTGGAGTTTGAACCCAGGACCAAGCCGGAATACGAAGTGAAGTTACGTGTCCTGCGCAGCGTGGAGAATGAGCTACTGCGAGACGCGGAGCAATGCAGGACTCGTGAGCCTGGGAACACCGCGTGGTCTGTAAGCCCTGAAGCAGAGGCGGAAAACGAGCCGGTGCACGGCGAGGAATGGGCCGGTACAGCTTGGCGTGCTAGTCCTGTAATATCGCAATGGGGAATCCCAAGTCCCAGCGCGGGGTAAGGGAGGCGAATCCCAGTAAAGCGCCACTTACCTTGGTGCTGCTGAGTGCTGGTGACAAGCGGAATGGACGCTGGTGTGAGGCAGGACCGTCGTTGCACTGGAGCCTGGCGCCAGCTGCTACTGTCTGGTACTCTTACCGGACCCTAATGTAAATCCTTACCTTTCATTCCTCTTGCATAACGATATTTTTCTTGTACAGTAAAACATTTGCACCTTGATACTTGTTCCTAAGAGAGTGCCATTAAAAAGCAGCTATTGTAAAAACTTTTCACAGTACTCCTGTATTTCTCTGCTGGAGTATATGTGACAATAAAATATATTCTATTCTATTCTATTGATAGAAAGCTTTAATAAACAACGATTCAGACTCACCTGTTCATTTCAGTGACAATGCGTTTCCCAAATGTCATGTCTGAAAGTAATCATACGCCACAACCTATAATGCTGTGGTTGCACAGACCTCTACCAATATCAGGTTCCAAAATAATTGCCCGGAGAAGACTTTGACCTTCTGTCAATGGCTGTTGACCATGGCCAACTTGTGTGATGACGGCACCAAAACACCTGACACCTTACCCTGCTGTGTATGGCATCAACGATGCCACATCGTTTAGACTTAAAGGCGGGGTGTCTCACGACATTTCAGGATTAAGGATTAATTTAATTGAATTAGTGTAACCCTATTCAGGCTTGCACTTAGAGTTAGATTTGGCTGTCGATGTTTTTCAAATAAGGATTGGGTTGATAGAATCAATCGAAGTCTGTTTAACCTTGCAGGTAGCATTGAATTTCGGGCACCTAGTTGGGCTGCTGTTATGATAGCAGCTGACTGTAATACTGTACAATTCAGATCTCAGAGTGAAGGCTGGCTTGATAGATCTTCAGTTTTATGTTTGAAGTTTTATAATTGAGATGGCCTCTGAACACAGGAGATGATCCTTTAACTATAAAACACGAGTTTACTACAGAAAAAACAACCCAAATGTATGAAAGACAACAAAGAAAAATCTTTACATAATCAGCCACAGGAAAGTATCAACCCTGGTCCCAAAAATATCCTTTACAGTCACCCATTGCTAGCAAAGTATCACTCCAATCATAACATGTATGTTTCTTACTTCACTGATGATGTCCAATGCATTTCTTTTTGGTGACTTTCACCAGATGTGTTTCTACTCATTAGAGTCACCACAAGACATGCACAGACACTGGCTGCTTCATTCATGCTTTCTAATTGAACATTAAGAAAAGCCCTGTCTACTTCAAATACAAAACACTTTAACACTTATTTGCAGCTCTGATAGCTTGAACTGATACAAACTAAACTAAATTACTGTTTTGCTGCTAGGAGAACTGCTCTTCTTTGGAACTCAAGCTTCTAATAGACAATTGGTTTCTATGTTATAAACTTCAACATATTAAAGCCAAATGCTTATTATGATTCAAAACAATAATAATCAGAATGGTTGGATATCTATACTTCAAAATGTTTCATAGCCAAAACCAGGTTCAGTCTCTTTCCCACCGTTCAGCATTTCTATTGACGCATCTTTAAAATGACGAGAAAGTAAAATGGAATCCACAGTGATGTCGCTGGCATGAACAGCCAGTTTGAACGGCTTAATACCATTGGGAGCCGCTAAAATTGGTAGAATAATCAATACAGCTTTTGGGTTGTGAAATGTACTCAGGCAGTGTTGTCCACTAAAATGCATTCATTTGCTTCCAGAAACATGGCAGATTTGGCACTAAGTCTTGAAGTTCAGAAGAATCTTCTCACGAAATCCATTCATTTATTCACCATTCGTCTTGGTATTCTTCGCTTTTCTACGGATGTCTTTCATCATTCTAAATAATTATCTTTTCTAACTATTGTTCCTGCCTTATGTTATTATCCTTACCTCACAACAATTGCCCTGGATACCAAGGACTCTTAGCTTCTCAACTAGTCTGCCATGTGAGAGCTTGTCAAACACCATGCTGAAGTGCATATAGAGGATATCATCTATATTACCCTCATTTACACACCTAGTCACGTCCTCGAAAAATTCAATCAAATTTATTAAACATGGCCTCCTCAAATTAAACACTGGTGGCTTTCCTTAATTAATCCTTGCCTTTATAATTGAAGATTAATTCTGTCATTCAGAATGTTATTCCAAACTTCCCGGAACACATGTAGCTGGCCTATAGCTTCCTGATTTATCCTATCACCCATCTTGAATAAACCCGCTCTCCAGTCCACTAACATAATCATTCTGTTAGAGCGGATTGAATACTAATGTCAGAGCCCCTGAAATCTCCTCAGTTGCCTCCCGCAGCAGCTTTACATACATTTGGGCCTGGGGTTACTCTGCTTTCAAGCCTGCTAAAATTACAATCGTCCTTCCCTCAGTTCAGAATCTTTATTACCAGTCTGTCACTGTCCTTATCCATATTTCATTTAAATCTTTCTGAATTGTGGTCACTCCCAATGAAATGCTGCCCCACTGCCAGATCTACCATGGCCAGATCTACCCAATATTGTTCCTGAAAATTAAATTAAACAAGCCAGCAGTAGCCACTGCCCAACTCCCCAGTTCCCCACCCATCCCAACTCACTCCGTGTTGGATTAAAAAGCTCTTATGAACACATTTGAAGAATTCCACCTACTCTAAGTCTTTCAGCTTTTATCTACCCCAGCTAACATTGGGGAAGTTCAAATCCCCTACTTTCATTTCCCGAATATTTTTACAATTCTCTCAGATTTGTTGACATATCTCTCTTTCTACCTTTCCCTGACTGACTGGGATCTACAGTACAACCGTGCGCAGAGATACCCATTTTTTTGTCTTTAAGTACTACCTAAATGGACACATTTGTCTTTACGTATGACCCATATGGAGACACTTTAGGAATGTTTCAAGGCATCACCCTCCTTACTGCAGTAACTGACTCTGATTAATGTTGTAATATCACCACTTCTTTTACAGCCCCTTCCTGTACTTGGCTTAAGGATTCTATACCCTGGAATATTGAGTTGCCAGTCCCTTTCTTCCCTCAAAACTGTGCCCATAATAACAATGATATCATATCCTCATGCTTTAATCAAAACCTTCAATTCATCTGGCTTACTCACAAGTCGTTGCATTAAAATAAATGCCATCCAGCCTTTTCACGCTTCCATGTGCATTTACTTTATTGTGTTTGCATTGCCCTCTATACTGTCTTGATTATTCGTCTACACTTGTCTGGGCAACCCCCAAATGTACTTTCACTCCATATCTTGACACCCTACCACATTAGCGCAAACAACCATCAACCACACTAGTAAGCTTCTCTAAAAGTATATTGGTCGTGTTGTTGTTTATGTGACATTCCTGACCCTGGCCCCAGGGAGGCAACACATCATGTTAGAATTAAGTCCATGGTTGTAGAATTGCATGTCTGTAGCTCGAACTATTGAATCTCCTATTACCATTGCGTTCTCTTTCTCCCTTCTTGTGCAACTGGGCACTGGTTGCATTCTCACCGTTTTCCAATGCAGAAAATGCACTCTTGAGTGAGGAGCGCTCTGGTACTTTCCTGGTCTGCCACCCTTCTTTTGACTGATGATCACCCATTGCCTCCCTGATTGCATGTTTATAAGCTGTGAGGTGATCATGTCCAGAAGTGCTACCAACATAACTCTCAGACTCAGAGATGGGTTGTTTTGTGTGCATAAAATGGCGTTCAAGCTCATCAAGCCAGTGGCACTTTGTGTAGAATGCCAGGAGCGTTCATGATTTCGCTCACATTGCAGATGTTGCAACATACCGAATTGATTTCCCCTGCTGAATTGGGAATTATCTTTTATCCACCATAACCCAGAAAACAAAATGGAAGCACTTGGTAGCTTCATGCCTATGCAAGTCAAACAAAACCTTTCCATACAAAAGGTGGATCTCGAACCACTGCTGCAAACTTTGATTATAATACTGTTTCTACGTGGGCATTAAATTATTTGAATGTGCTGATTAGCTGTAACACATGTCATTCCACTCATCTAATCATGATCCAATTCCATCTGTGACGTTTGCACCGGAAAAAAGCACCAGGGCACATGCATAGCAAGGAGAGGAGGTATACGGATGCCGAACGACTATGTCTTTAAGCTTGTTTTAATGGGACGCTTAATGTTTACATTTTGGAAAATCCTATCCGTTGATTGCTCCAGTAGAATGGTTTCATACCTTGGTGTGTCTCTTGGCCTTCTTCTCATGAGAAAGGGGCCATTCGCTGTGGGCCTAGCATTGTTCACATCAAAAAGTTATCGTTTCACTGTCCTGTAGAAGTGTCTACAACTCTGGTTCATGGCCATTTATTTTAGCTCTTTCTCCTCTGCTTGTGCCATGTTTGTTCAGCTAACCAGTCTGTTCTTGCGCAATCTTAACATGCTAGATTACTTCAACTTTTTTTCGGAAGCTAATTTACTTGCTTCAAATAACATGATCCTGAAGATTTTTTTTTTTTGCAGCTGATTTTCTCCCTACTGGCCTGCTATACCTTGTCTCAATCTTAAGCCTACCTCCCTTATTATACCATAGCCTTTTCCTCTTGGACTTACAACCCTACAATGGTCTTAATACTACTACTTAATTCCATTGCTTGTAACTTTCCCTTACTTCCAGTGCTTAATGGCATAATTTACAGACAGGCCCTAACAACAAATAAATTTACCTAATTTCTGTGGTATCACTCTTGTTAT
Organism: Ginglymostoma cirratum; assembly: GCA_024137785.1. Taxonomy (NCBI): domain Eukaryota; kingdom Metazoa; phylum Chordata; class Chondrichthyes; order Orectolobiformes; family Ginglymostomatidae; genus Ginglymostoma; species Ginglymostoma cirratum. Next base: position 7,365,645 of record JAHRHZ010000084.1, read on the forward strand.
TTATCATTCATTCTAGTCTCTCACCTCCATTGTTTGGCATTGTTCTATTAGCTTCCTGAAACTGTTGCCTTTTCAATCCCAACAATTTCTACTTCTCCACTTTCCTTGTGCATTTCCATCTGATCAACTCCCCACAATTAACTGTAGATATGTGATATCATAGGTGCCTGACAGAACTGCTGCTTCTCAGATATTTCATACTTGATACTGTTTTAAATCAGTCTTAAGAGCTGAAATCCTTGCACAATAGTAATTTCCCTCATGCTCGCAGGGTTTTCCTCCAACTTTAGTGATCAATACCACTCGCCCGGCAAATTCTTCATATACCTGGTTAGTTTTCTTTGTTATCACAATAAAGTCTGCTTTGATACCTTTAAGGTCAAGTTGAAAGCATTTGCTATTGCTTTCCATGCTGAAGTTTGATAATCTGCAGATGGTTATTTTTGCAAACGGCTATGTATGTTCATGGTTGTCCATGTCGGAATATCCTATAAAATTCCAATCCAAACATTATTCAACGACTATATTTACCGGGATATCTTCACAAATCAGGTTACATATACTTTCAGTCAATTAATAATAATTAACGTTTCAAACACAAAATAATTTCAGTTCTGATGAGGAGTCACTGGACCAGAAACTTTAGCCAACTTTTTCTTCACAGGCGCTGCCACACCTGCTGAGCTTCTTCCAACTGTTTCTGTTTTTGTTTCTGTTTCCCACCTTCCGCAGTTCTTTGAGTTTTTTTACGACAAAATAATTTCATTTCCCTTCATATTTTGACGTAAGCATCTCGGGATTGACATCGACTTCGCCAATTCTGCTGTGACGAACAGTGAGGTTTTACCTCGAAGCTCTCAATGTGTCTCGATTGGGTAAGGACAATGCGAAAGCTGGGGATTGGATTTCTATTAAACAGCGCGCCTTCAAGGTAAGTTAAATGTTAAAATTGTTTTCCAGCGCTTTTCACTCCGCAGCAGAGAGCTAACAATTGTTACTCTTCAGGCTCCAAAGTCAACGTCATTTATTGGTTTATTTAAAATATTTTTAAACATGTTTACCTATCAGCTTGAAAGTGGTGACATTTCCATCGGCAGACGAATACAATCTTGCAAGGAAATAGCGATCTCCTCTGGTCAGTCTGCTTTAGCATTGAGCGAAGACGTTTCAAGAATTTCCAAGTTTGGGGGAAGTAAAGAGATCACCATATTTCACTAGAAATAACAATCAAAGGAAATTTTCGAATTTGCCTTGATGTGGGGATAACTTTTTCTTACAGAAAAACATATCCATATCACGTCTTTCACACTCACTGGACTTCCCAAAGTGGTTACAGCCAACTTTTTAAGTGCAGTGATAGTTGTGATTTAGGAGACACCACAGCCAATTCGCACACTGAAATCTTCCCAAATTAACAATGTGATAATAACCAGGTAAACGTTTGCTCGTGTGTGTATGTGTGTGTGTGTGTAAGTGCGTGTGAAAGAGAGAGAGACCGTGGGAGAGGTAGGGTGACAGAGAGAGAGGCAGATGCTGACTAAATGGTAAAGATTGAAGATATTCGGCTTAAATCATTCGTTCTACATCAAAGAGGTGATCATAGATACTTCACGTTCACGCACGAGGGTGGATGAGAACTTGGGTTAACGTCGCGAGCGCAAAACAGTGCTTCCGATAGCGTGACTTGCTCGGTCCTGCGCAGGAATGTCAACCTCGATATCTGCTGCTCCAGTCTTGGAGTGGGGCTCTTGCCAAACTACTCCTAAGATAGAACTGAGGGTGCTACCATCTAATGAACAGCTGGCTTTCAAATCTATTTACAACAATAAACAGCTGCGGATGACCTGATCAAGGTAATTGCTACGATGATAGGATCTGACTGGGTTGCTCATTCAGAGAAAAATGTTTCTATTTCTGATCGAATGGTAAACTATATGACGGAAAAGTAAATAGACATCGTGAAATCTAAAATAGAGTTTATGCGTATGAAATAACAATAAATTAAAGGATATGCAAATTGGATTACTCAAGGCTGGTAGGGAGGAGCAAAAATGGCAGAATGTATCAGATGGTCTGAATTCACGGTGCCTGTGCTATCATCGGATGTGATTGTGAGTCATGAAAACAAAACATGGCCAGGTCACGCAATTGGCTGACTAACATCTGTCAAGAAAAGATAAATTAACGTTCAGTCATAGCCCTTCATCACACCGGGATTTTTTTATTTTTAAAAAGTGATCTCAAACTTCAACTCACATTTTGTTTTGAACACAAACATGTACCAGTTTTGTCCTGAAGGATTAAACAAAATTACACCCTGTCAAAGAAATACCGATAAAGAGAGTGATGAAAGACCGATCCTTGATTTGGATTTAAAGAATAATTCTGATTGAAAAGGAAGAAGGGAGTAGCAGAAACGTTTAGGGAGAGAGTTTTCGAGCAGGGAAGCTAGGAAATGACGGCAAATCACCGGTAGGATACAACATTCCACAGATAGGAAAATGGACTGTAGTGTTACTTGACAGTAGGAAATGAGATCGGAAATGACAACGCCAAAAGGAAACTTTATTGAGTACCAGAATTTTAAATTTGTGCCAATAGAGCAAAGGAAAAAATCATAGGTCAACGAGGACTGCGGAGATGTGTGAGGACGACTTAGTGCAGGATCGCCTATGGACAGGAAAAAATTGGAAGCAATGCATTTCCTTCAATTGGAAGTTGGTGGCACAAGGACTGCATTTCATGAAAATAATTAAAATGTAGCTTGTGAGGTTGTATAACTTTGGCAACGATCTGTTTTACATTATTTTTCTCTTAGATGATTGATTCTATTAATTTCTATTCACTAATGTTTGAACTTGAAGGATTGAACTAGAATGACTACAGGTAATGATGCAGACATAGAAGGTAACAATGTCTCCAAAGAAGATAATTCAGGGTATCCCCACAGAAGAAGTAATTTGTGAATTTAATGGAGACATTCTGCTGAGATAGAAACCAGAATTACTCGACTGTTGCAGTAGGACCTACCATTAAATAAATGGAACAGAAATGGGAAGGGATCACATTTTATGAGCGAGGAAATACAACGGCCTCCACGTTCCCATTTCACCTCTCACCATTGCTCCATTTGTGTGATTACTTTGTATGAATAATTTGTATGAATGTAATGAATACTTTTCTTCGGCATTCACAACTGAGAGGAACCTTGTTGTAGAGGAGGACACTGTGAAACAGACTGGTAACATGGTCAATGGCTAGAGGAGGTCGTTGTTAGTAAAGAAGATATACTAGGGATTTTGAGGAAGTTGAAGATAGAAAAGTCCTCCAGGCCTGATGGGATTTATCCAAGGATTCTATGGGAAACGAGGGAAGAGATCGCAGGGCCTTTGGCAATGATCTTTTCATCCTCGCTGTCCACGGGTAAAGAGCCGGAAGATTGGAGAGCAAATGTCATTCCCTTGTTCAAAAAAGGGAATAAGGATAACCCAGGAAGTTACGGGCCAGTTAGTCTTCCGTCAGTGGTGGGCAAATTATTGGAAAGGGCTCTTAGAGATAGGATTTATGGTCACTTGAAAAAGCACAGTTTTATTCGTGATAGTCAGCATGGATTTGTGAGGGGTAGATCATGCCTCACAAACCATATTGAATTCTTTGAAGAGGTGACCAAACACTTGCATGAAGGAAGAGCAGTGGATGTGGTATACATGGATTTAAGTAAGGCGTTTGATAAGGTTCCTCATGGTAGGTTCATGCAGAAGGTAAGGAGGCATGGGATAGGGGGCAATGTGGCAGATTGGATTCAGAATTGGCTGACCCTTAGTAGACAACGGGTGGTAGCAGACGGAAAATGTTCAACATGGTGGTCAGTTACGAGTGGTGTACCACAAGGATCTGTTCTGGTCCTTTTCTATTTGTGATTTTTGTAAATGATTTGGATGAAGGAGTGGAAGGGTGGATGAGTAGGTTCGCGGATGATACGAAGGTGGGTCGCGTTGTGGACAGTATGGAGGGCTGTTCTAGGTTACAAAGGGACATTGATAGGATGCAGAGCTGGGCTGAGAAGTGGCAGATGGAGTTTAACCCTGAAAAGTGTGAGGTGATTCATTTTGGAAGGCACAACTTGAAAGCAGAATACAGGGTTAACAGAAAGATCCTTGGCAGTGTGGAGGAGCAGAGGGATCTTGGGGTTCAGTCCCCTGAAAGCTGCCACCCAGGTGGATAGAGTTGTTAAGAAGGTGTGTTAGCTTTCATTAATAGAGGGATTGAGTTGAAGAGCCGCGAAGTTATGCTCCAGCTATACAAAAGCCTTGTTCGGCCACATCTGGAGTATTGTGTCCAGTCTGGTCGCCTCATTACAGGAAAGATGTGGAAGCGTTGGAAAAGGTGCAGAGGAGATTTACCAGGATGTTGCCTGGAATAGACGGAAGATCTTATGAGGAAAGGTTGAGAGAGCTAGGGCTTTTCTCTTTAGAACGACGAAGGTTGAGAGGTGACTTGATAGAGGTTTACAAAATGATCAGAGGTATAGATAGAGTAGACAGCCAGAGACTTTTCCCTCGGGTAGAGGTAGCTATTATAAGGGGGCATGGTTTTAAAGTGAGTGGAGGTAGATATAGGGGAGATGTCAGAGGTAGTTCTTTACTCAGAAAGAGGTCGGGGAGTGGAATGCATTGCCGGAGAGGGTGGTGGAGTCGGCCACATTAGGGGCATTTAAGTGGATATTGGATAGGCATATGGATGATAGCATAAGGTATGGGTGGAGGGTAGATAGACCTGAGGATTAGGATAAAAGTTCGGCACAACATCGTGGGCCGAAGGGCCTTTACGGTGCTGTACTGTTCTATGTTCTATGTCCTATGTTCTATGTTCTATGTATGTACATGTGTGTGAATGTGGGCATAGCATAAAATCAAGACAGTTGAGAAGTGGAGCGTCTGTAGCAGAGGAAGGTGAACGAACTTAATCCAGGGCTGCAAATTCTCTATCTCTTTGCAGCAAAGTGATCTCATTGCGGAGAACCGAGTGGATCCTGTATTAAGTTTCTCAGTCTTATGAGGTCATATTTTCAATTCCAAGAGACTGCCCACAATCACGATGTGAGTGTCTATGGATCTGTATGCTATATCTATTGGTGTATGTATGCATATGACTCTGCATGTGCCTGTGATTTATTCAACATAACAGTGACCTTACCTCTTTGGCTTTAAAGTGTTTTGACACCTGCTGACTACCATGGTTAAAAATACAAGTCACAATTTGTAACTGCGTGCTTTGTGCGTCTTTATTTTTATGTGATGTTGTTTTTAGTCCGTGCTGAAGTCGATGTCTATATGACTCATGCCACCACCAACTCAGTCATCGTTTCATATTCATTGAGCCACATTATCTTCTGATTCTGCAACGTCTTTCGTTTGCAATCCTCTTCAAAATTTTAAATATTAATATTTAATATTTTAAATGCCTCCAGTACAGGACATTGTCTTTGTTCCAATTCTGACCACTTGTCCAAGTCCAGTTTTCTCCATTCCGCTTTTTGCAATTATGTGTTGAAATACACGGGTTCATATGTCTGGATGCTCATCAAGAACCAAGTCTGTTTTATCTCCTCTTTTAAAACCTGCCTCTTTGAACAAGACGTTTCATCAATAAATTACTTTGGTCCTGCCATAATGTTCCTTGCCAATTGCTTTCATCGTTTACTACTTTGTAGGCGCTATATAAAAGTAACTTTCCGAATCCGTGTGCACCATGATTTTGCTTATGCGTGGGAGTGCCTTCGTTACAATTTGTTCCCTTCATAAATGTAATTTTTATTGGTAACACATTCTACGTTGAAGGAGAGTTCTGACCACGCAGGCAGGATTTTCCATTCATGTTCGAATGAGTTATTATCGCTGCTCAAGTTTAAACAATTGCAACACATTTCTTTTTAAAGAAAGGTTCAGTACAGTTGAAGAGAATGGAAACACTTGTGGTTAGATGTTGAGCTCGTTTCAGGGCGTGCAAATTTAGCAATAGTTGCGTTTTAGCCTTCGAATTGAAAGGAGCGTAATTTTTAAAAATACATTTCAAGCTTGGCAACTTCCAAACAGGCTTCTCCGAACACATTCTGCAAGTTTTATGTTTAGCAACGTCCCAGTGCGCTAACCCTGAAAAATAAACGAAGTCCGAAGCAATCGTGTTGACGTCACATATATTTGAACGCTATCTGTAACTAACTTTAGACACGCGAAGTTCTTTGTCGAAGATCGTCCAATTGAGGGGAACATGAGAGAGGCGGTAATCTCTACAAATTACAGAACGACATTATTCTCTGCATCGATCTCTCCATTATTTTCAGCTGTGTCATCCAGCAAGTTCTGGTTATGCATAATGTTATCCAACACATTAATTTATGTATTTGAACTGAGAGATGTCCTCATTGAAATAACAATGGAGAATTAAGTGAATTGAAACAAAATATGTATTTGTGTTGAGAAAGCAGAGATACCGTTTCGAGTACAGTGACCCTTCAGAACAAAAATGTATTTATATGGGTCATTTCATGATCTCTCGAGATTCCAACAAGTTTAACAACAAATGAAGCACTTTAGTTGTGTTGCCAATCTTCTCTTGTCGTCTTGCCAATCGCTTCAAAGCCCCACAACATCGGCATCACAATTAGCGGTACAAAAAAAAGCACAAAGATCTGCGGATGCTGGAAATCAGTAATAAAAGTAAAAATTGCTCTAAAAAGCAGCGGTTCTGGCAGCATCTGTGGAGAGAAGGCACAGTTGACGTTCTGAACAAGGGTCACTGAACCCAAAATGTCAACTCCACTTTCTCTCCACAGCTGTAGCCAGACGTGCTGAGATTTTCTAGCAATTTCAAATTCTGATTTGTAATTTGTAATTTGGTTTGCGTGAAGTCAGTTGAGGGACGAACTCAGTAGTTAAAACTGTCAGAGTCCCTTTGTATCATGACTGGCTTCCACAGGCCTGTGAACGGTGCATGGTGATGTCAGATCAATATGATCTCAAGAACCAGAAGGAGAAATCCCAGCCGCGATTCTAGGTTCTGGAAGATTCTTGGTTCTCGATTTACATTGGCAACCCCCAGCTATCATAATCCAAGGGAAGGACCGAGACAAACGCCCTCTACCTCAGCAGCATCCCTTTAGTGCGAGCATTGTGGATGAAATCCAACGTCGACTCCAATGTGCAGGAACAGCCGACAGCCGACTGAGGAACTGAGTGTTAGAAATCCGAGATCTCAAACTTACCACCGAGCTCATTGTCTGCAGAGCAAGGGTGGTGCCCGTCCTCCCATATGCATCAAAAACATAGGCAACGAATAGCAGAAACCTCAACTCCCTGAAGAGTTATCATCAGTGCTGTCTTCGTAAAATCCGGCAAACCTATTGCCAGGAAAAGCATAGCAACATGAACGTCTTCTCCCAGGCCAATAAACCCAGTGTCGCGGCATTGGTCACACATCGCCAGCTGCGATGGACGGCCAAGTTGTTCACATGTCTCACACATGTCTCTAAACAAGCGCTCTACTCCGAGGGCCAAGTGAGAATCGCTTGCCTTGGAATGCACATTCTGGAAAAGAAGCATCTGCCAAGGCTATACCATTTGCAAGTGAGTAAAGAACCTGCCTCTGACATCTATCTTAAATCTATCACCCCTCAATTTGCAGCTATGCCCCCTCATACTAGCCGACGTCATCATCCGAGGAAAAAGATTCTCACTGTCCCCCCTATCTAATACTCTGATCATTTTGTAGGTCTCTATTAAATCCCCTCTTAGCCTTCTTCTCTCCAATGAGAACAGACCCAAGTCCCTCAGCCTTTCCTCATAAAACCTTCGCTCCAGACCAGGCAACATCCTGGTAAATCTCCTCCGCACCTTTTCCAATGCTTCCACATCCTTCCTGTAATGGGGCGACCAGAACTGTACGCAATATTCCCAGTGAGGGCGCACTAGCGTTTTGTACAGTTGCAGCATGACATTACGGCTCCGGAACTCAATCCCTCTAAAAATGAAACTTAACACACCGTATGCCTTCTTAGCAGCACTATCAACCTGGGTGGCAACTTTCAGGGATCTATGTACCTGGGCACCAAGATCCCTCTGCACATCCACACGACCAAGAATCTTTCTATTTACCCAGTATTCTGCCTTCCTATTATTCTTCCCAAAGTGAATCACCTCACATTTATCTGCATTGAACTCTATTTGCCACCTTTCAGCCCAATTCTGCAGTTTATCCAAGTCTCCCTGCAACCTGCAACATTCTTACACACTGTCCACCACTCCACCAACTTTAGTGTCATCTGCAAACTTACTAACCCATCCACCTTTGTCTGCGTCCAAGTTATTTATAAAAATGTCAAACAGCAGTGGTCCCAAAACAGATCCTTGTGGCACACCACTAGTAACCGGACTCCAGGCTGAATATTTTCCATCAACCATCACTCTTTGCCTTCTTTCAGAAATCCAGTTTCTAATCCAAACTGCTAAATCTCCCTCAATCCCGTGCCTCCGCATTTTCTCCAATAGCCTACCATGTGGAACCTTATCAAAGGTTTTACTGAAGTCCATGTACACCACGTCAACTGCCCTACCCTCATCCACGTGCTTGGTCACCTTCTCAAAAAACTCAATGAGGTTTGTGAGACACGACCTGCCCTTGACGAATCCATGTTGACTATCTCCAATCAAATTGTTGCTTGCTGGATGATTATAAATCCTATCTCTTATAATCCTTTCCAAAACTTTTCCTACAACAGATGTAAGGCTCACTGGTCTATAATTACCTGGGTCATCCCAACTGCCCTTCTTGAACAAGGGCACAACATTTGCTATCCTCCAGTCCTCTGGTACTAAACCTGTAGACAATGACGACTCAAAGATCAAGGCCAAAGGCTCCGCCATCTCCTCCCTAGCTTCCCAGAGAATCCTTGGAAAAATCCCATCCAGCCCAAGGGATTTATCTACCTTCACACCTTCTAGGATTGATAACACCTCCTCCTTACTAACCTCAATCCTTTCAACTCTAATAGCCCGTATGTCAGTCTTCTCCTCTACCATATTCTCCTTTTCCTGAGTGAAAACAGATGAGAAATATTTGTTTAGCACCTCTCCGATCTCCACAGGGTCCACACACAACTTCCCACTTCTGTCTTTGACTGGCCCTATTCTTACCCTAGTCATCCTTTTATTCCCCACATACCTATAGAAAGCTTTAGGGTTCTCCTTAATTCTACCTGCTAATGACTGCTCGTGTCCCCTCCTTGCTCTTCTTCACTCTCTCTTTAAATCCTTCCTAGCTAATCTGTAACTCTCCATCGCCTCATCTGAACCATCTCGTCTCAATGTCGCATAAGTCTCCCTCTTCCGCTTAACAAGAGATACAATTTCTTTTGTAAACCAAGGTTCCCTTACCTTATCACTTCCTCCCTGCCTGAGAGGGACATACCTATCAAGGACACACAATATCTGTTCCTTAAACCAGCTCCACATTTCGATTGTCCCCATCCCCTGCATTTTGCTACCCCATTCTATCCCTCCTAAGTCTTGCCTAATCGCATTATAATTGCCTTTCCCCCATCTATAACTCTTGCCCAGTGGCATGTTCCTATCCCTTTCCATCGCTAAACTAAACGTAACTGAATTATGGTCACTTTCTCCAAAGTGCTCACCTACCACCAAATCAAACACCTGGCCTGGTTCATTACCAAGTACCAGATCCAGTGTGGCCTCCCCTCTTGTCGGCCCTTTGACATACTGTGTCAGGACACCCTGCTGCACACATTGGACAAAAACCGATCCATCCGACGTACTAGAGTTATAGCATTTCCAGTCAATGTTGGGGAAATTAAAGTCTCCCATAATGACCATCTTGTTCCTTTCACTCCTGCCCAGAATCGTTTTGCTGATCCTCTCCTCCACATCCCTGGAACTTTGCGGAGGCCTATAAAAAAAACTCCCAGCAGTGTGACCTCTCCTCTCCTGTTTCTGAACTCAACCCATACCACCTCAGTAGACAAGTCCTCGTCAAAAGTTCTTTCAGCCACCGTTATACTGTCCTTGACTAACAAAGCCACACCTCCCCCTCTTTTACCACCTTCCCTGATCTTTATGACAGATCTAAACCCTGGAACCTACAACATCCATTCCTGACTCTGCTCTATCTACATCTCCGAAATGGCCACAACATCGAAGTCCCAAAGTACGTTTACAGGTATTCACATCTGCCACTTTGATGAAAGACTGACCTATCTGCATTCATATGTAACACTTCATTACCTCCCTTATGATAAGTTCCAACATCTGTCACACTGATTAGCACAGGCATATGTGAAAGAAATTGTGCACACAATATGCCCCATTCACAAAAACAGAAAGCACACGTTTTTTTCTACAACGAAATGCTCCAATAGCTCTTCTTGAAGTGCTTTCACTGTCACAACGCTGGGAAAGACGGCGGGCAACTAGCAAACTGAAAGAAATGACGCACAATTAGCAATGTGTATCAGTCCAAAAAATCTGAAGGTTATTTTGTTGGAAAAAATATTGGCCAGACACTGGGAGATCATGACATGGAAGCGCACTAAACTGAGAAGGCGGGGATCCATGGTATTTTATCTCTTGCTCAGAAGAACTAGCCCAGGGCCGTGTCCGTTCGGTGGATTAGCTGCGGGAGGCGCAAAGTTATAGGGATAGAGTAGGGGGTGGTGGGTCTGGGTGGGCCCACTTCGGAGGGTTGGTGTGGACAGATACGCTAAATGGCCTTCGTCCCCATTGTAGGAATTTTAAGATTCTATGACGTTTTCGTGTAACTTTATGACTTTGTGGAACACACGGCAAATATTAAATAGAACAAAAGCTAAAAGAGTTTGCGCAGTCTCACACTTCTCCCAATCATCAGGAAGTAGCGCTAAAATTGTCTTGTCTCGAAAATAAAGCCGGAATACACTTCATTCGTCCCCACCAACTGTTCTTCCAAACAATCGGAATATTCTTCTCTCCATCACCACCCACACGTTACTCCACTCTCCACAGCTTCTCTTCCCCACTTGTGTGAATAATAAAACTCAAGGGTAGTGCCTGGAACAAGTAGTTTAGATGCTTTTGACTGGAAGCTAGTCAAAACTGGAAGCTAGAATGATTGTTTTGGATGAATAAACATGCGAGGAATATCGAGGGAAACAAAGAAATGGAGACTGTTTTCACTAAAAGATCTGCCTCCATAATTTTGGTTTTACACAAAAAAAATTGATGTAAAATTTACTTTGTTTTCATAGTTGATCATTATCCCTCATTTGAAAGCTATCTACAACGAAAATGTAACCCTGATACAACCCTGGAATGGAAAAAAAAATCCCAACGTCAACCATGCAAATGCTGTCGATTTTCATCAAACCAAACAAGCAATATTCCCCATTGCAAAGGCAGTTGAGAGTCAACCACATTAATGTGTATCTGAAGACACGCTTCGGCCATATCAGAAAAAGCAAGTAGATTTCCTTCCCAAAAGGACATTAGTGAACCATATTGTACTTCTGGGCTCTCAATGTTACTTGCCACTTATAAGCCCAAGACTGAAAGGTGTTTTGGCATTGCTGCGTTTGGACATGTCCAAATTCAGTTTCTGAGAAGTTGTAAGTATTAACAACTATTCAGCAATTATCAGTAAACATGTGCACTTTTAATTTTATGCTGCAGGGAAGATTATTAAGAAGTAGGTGAGATGGTTGGGCCAGAACATTGGCCTGTCCTGCTGCAATATCCTGGGTTCTGAAATAATTGACAGACAAGAAAAAACGCAATGATCTTCCCTGTGGCAAGTATAAATCCAATCAATGGAGAGTTATATTTACTTTTTACGCCACTCCACTGTGTCTGATTCCCATTGACTTTGCAGTTTGGGTTTCCTTCAGACCATCCATGGTCAATGGCTGTCTTTATATCAAGCGCAGTAGCTCTCATCTCACCTGCGGCTCTGAGACGATGCTTGGGCAAAGCTCAAATGTGCTCCAAGCAAGAGTAGATTTGATGAAATTCACCTTGAACCTCAGTGCGCAGATTGTTGTTGTGTTAATCTCACCTGATAGCACTGTTTATGACACCTTTCAGCTCGTTGCTGAAGATAAGGAGTGGGCTGATGGAGCATTATTTGTCCAGAATTGATTTCTTCTGTTTTTGTCTTAGAGCAGAGGATATTTAAATGGATTACCTTTCAAATTGTTGGGTAGATACCACTGATGTGGTCATGTTGAAACAGTTTGGCTCGGGCCCTTACATATCCTGGAACACCAGTCTTTCGTGTTAATGTAAGGGGGTTGCCACACACCATCATTCTTCCCACTGGCTGTGGAAAGGTACGTTTCAAACAACTGAGATACTGACAACCCGGTCTTGTGGAATAGAAGCTCCGTTCCAAGATAAATATCATGAGCGTCTTCCATTTTTTCATGAAAATGCCTGGAGAGAATAATTGATTTGTATATTTGCTAGAATTGCTAATGTTATCCCCTTGTTTATGAAGGGTAGCAAGGATAATCCAGGTAATCCAGGTAATCCAGGTGGTGAGTCTGACGTCAGTGGTGGGGAATCTGCTGGAGAAGATACTGAGGGATAGGATCTACTTATATTTGGAAGAAAGTGGGCTTATTAGCGATAGGCAGCATGGTTTTGTTCAGGGAAGGCCATGTCTTACCAACTTGGTAGAATTCTTTGAGGAAGTGACAAAGTTAATAGATGAGGGAAGGGCTGGATATGTCATATACATGGACTTAAGTAAGGTGCTTGATAAGGTTCCACATGGTAGGCTGATGGAGAAAGTAAAGTAGCATGGGGTCCGGGGTGTACTAGCTAGATGGATAGAGAACTGGCTGGGAAATAGGAGACAGAGAGTTGTAGTGGAATGGAGTTTCCCAAAATGGAGAACTGTGACCAGTGGTGTTCCACAGGGATCTGCATTGGGAGCACTGTTGTTTGTGATATACATAAATGATCTGGAGGAAGATATAGATGGTCTGATTAGCAAGTTTGCAGATGACACTAAGATTAGTGGAGTAGCAGATAGTGAAGGGGACTGTCAGAGAAGGCAGCAGAATATAGATAGATTGGAGAGTTGGGCGGAGAAATGGCAGAAGGGGTTCAATCCAGGCAAATGCGAGGAGATGAATTTTGGAAGATCCAATTCAAGAGCGAACTATATGGTAAATGGAAAAGCCCTGGAGAAAATTGATGCACAGAGAGATCTGGGTGTTCAGGTCCATGGTACCCTGAAGGTGGCAAAGCAGGTGGATAGAGTAGTCAAGAAGGCATACGGCATGCTTTCATTCATCGGATGGGGTATTGAGTACAAGAGTTGGTAGGTCATGTTACAGTTGTATAGGACTTTGGTTCGACCACATTTGGAATACTGCGTACAGTATTCTGGTCGCCACATTAACAAAAGGATGTGAATACTTTGGGGAGAGTGCAGAGGAGGTTCACCAGGATGTTGCCTGTTATGGAGGGTGCTAGCTATGAAGAGAGGTTGAGTAGATTAGGATTATTTACATTAGAAAGACGGAAGTCGAGGGGGAACCTGATTGAGGTCTACAAAATCTTAAGCGGTATAGACAGGGTGGATAGCAAAAAGCTTTTTCCCAGACTGGGGGACTCAATTACTAGGGGTCACGATTTCAAGGTGAGAGGGGAAAAGTTTAAGGGAGATATGCATGGAAAGTTCTTTACGCGGAGGGTGGTGGGTGCCTGGAATGAATTGCCAGCGGAGGTGGTAAAGGCGGGCACGATAGTGTCATTTAAGGTGTATCTAGACAGATACATGAATGGGCAGGAGGCAGAGGGAGACAGATCATTGGAATATAGGCGATAGATTTAGATAGAGGACCTGGATCTGCATAGGCTTGGAGGGTCGAAGGGCCTCTTCCTGAGCTGTAATTTTCTTTCTTCTTTGTTCTTTGTTCTATATACGATGCACCGTTGGACTTTTGCAGGTGTTCATTGAGGAGTCAGGTCAGGGTTGGGCCATTTGAGGAGGACACTCATTCTTCGTGGTCAAAATGCCACTGCACCGTCGCTTTTCAGCATAAATTGTCTCAAATCCATTGCATTACTGTACACTTCAGGAAACTTGTATTCATGTTTTTATCCAAGAACAGACCCGAACGCAGTTTAATTCTATGACATGCAGTCCTGTGCTGTTAATTAGTTCAGATGTCATGGCTTCTACATTTATGCTTCTGCAGTCTTAAATAACCCTCTTGAAGATGAAACTGTGAGGAAAATTTGAAATAATAGAATTACTCACATTTTATTATTGCAAGAAGCTAGGAGATTTCGATGAAAGTAAAGATCCTGGGGTGTATGCCCATTTTGTGAGGATGGCAGCACAACTGAAACGGTAACATGTATTTTAGACGTCATTAAGAGATGGTGCATAAAGAAAGGAAGTTGCACAAAACATATGTTAAGAGCTATTTAGGCCTCAGTTGGAGTGTTATGTACAAACCTGTAGCCACCCTTAACGTAGAGTTACACGAAAATGGAAACACTGTAGTAGACGTTTGCTACAATGAAAACGGGGTCGTGGGATATACTCCCGTGGAGAGATTGGAGAAGTTAATGCTTTTTTCTCGTTAGAGTCGAGCAGGATGAGGTGAATGTTGTTGGAGTTCAGATTTCACAACAGTTTTAAAAGACAAATTAAAGAAACTGTTCCTAGTTCGTGAATGCTCGGAAAACAATAATAAAAAATTAAGGCGATTGACAAAAGCACTACAGGCTACTGAGAAGAAGTGGGGTACAAAGCAGTACTGCCCCGTTGTTGCCCATTTTCAAAATGTGCCTGGATCAAATGGACGGCAGTGACGAACAGAACTCCTGAATGATAGGCACCTACAGGCCTAGAGCAAAACCATGAAAAGACTGAACAGATTTGCAAACTACGAGATATTGGGCACTCTGAATAACCAAAGTCCCACTTCTCTGTTTGTTGGGGTCCTGATAAGAGTCACCGGACTCGAAACGTGAACACTGCTTTCTTCCCACAAGATGCTGCTCGAGCTTGAATTTCTCCGCAATTTCTGTTCTTGTTCCCACTTGCATTGTTAACTTTTAACTATTATCAGCAAAATGATGATCGCTTTATTCGGCTTCTCCTCGCACTTCCATCTGGAAATGTCAACGGACAGCGTGAATAATATTTGCTGCCTTTCAGGCTGCTAGATTAATAGCTGTAACTGTGAACATGGGTCTGGAATTTCACATCTGTCATGAGTAAAAGTAATATTGTCCTCGGCAGGTTTGGACTGAAGAAAGCGAAGTGAGCAGAATGATTAATTCTAATTGCCGTTCCAGTGATTTCAGCTTGAGATCGTAATGTATTTGTAAATCGCAGCCTAAATATTTTCCCAAACGCACTGACCTGCATGTAAGTGAATGCTTTAGGTGAAGTACTGAAGACATGGCGATGCCTGCGAACTGAATCATTATTTTCAGACCAAGCCAAGACTTGGAAGTTGTTGCTGACATAGTATTCGAAAGCAGTGTACCAGTAGTGTCAGAAACCCATTGTGTTCAGACGGAAAATGTTCAACCAGCAGTGAGCAAGGAACCTTCCACTTCCATTGTGAGACTCAGTACAATGCGTTTTAAGACAATTGAAAATGGCACCATCTGACTAGCTTTTAATTCCTGGTTGAATTTAATTCGAGTACACTATCATGTACGACTTTAAGCTCCTGTCCCAAAGCATTGATCCAGATCTCTGGGTTACGAGGGCAATGACAATACAAAGCACCATGCCTTCTCTTTGGTAGAGAAATGTCAAGCAATATACCTTGGTTTGAGAAACAAGAAAAGTGGCGCAAACAGATGCAAAGTCGTTAAAGATGGCACTGTAAATTGAAATAATTGTTGAAAGGCATAAAGGATCCTTGGTATTACAAATAAATTTTAGAGATAGAAACACGAAAGGAACATCTCCGATTTGGGCGTTACACGTTTGGTTGTGATCTGCGGTACACCGCCTGAAAGGGTGTTGGAGGCAGATACATTTTCATTTGTGGAATTTGAACGGGAATTTCATGATACTTTCAGGATAGTGATAACAACATAACCGTGAGACTAGCTGGGTAGCTAGTGAGCCCGTAATGTCGGTTTGAGTGGACATTTTTGGTAGCGTATCCATTCAATTGAAACTTTAAGACCAGGCCAATCAGCGTATTAAATCCAATCCGCCATTCTATGAACTCACCGCTGTTCTGATCATTCATATTGTGATATCAATAAAACCCAGTCATGGTATGAAAAAAGTGTCATTCCTCGCTTCTTCCATTTGAAAAGATTATTTGGCTAAAAAGCTGCAGAATCTGAAACCTCTGGACAGTGATAATATATAGAGTATTCTCATGCAGGATTTCGAGTCTGAACCAGTCACGATATCTGGCTAGATTATGTATAAACATGAGACATATTCTGCTTATGGGTGTCTTCTCAATTATTATTCGTAAAATAAGATATATTTTGAAATATTCACAATATGGTCTATTTGGAAATACACACAAAATATTCAGTGCTAGAAAAACTTCATTATTTCAGTCGGGGTGCAGGGATTCCGTGACATACAGCAGTCTACTGTCTCCAATTGACTTACTCAGGAATTCAACAGCGGTTAAATCTAATTCCACTCCATGATCTCATTCAGAACATTATCCCTGACCCCATTCATGTTAGCAGGCCTGGGAGATTCAATCTCTTTGATTATCAGTTCAGCATATTCCAAATATTTTGTTATGGGCATGAAACACTTCAACGCTAAAATTAAAAAATAAAGAGCATATGTATTGTCCCTGTACGAATGTAACAACATCACGGATACAGTCAATGAGGACGTACTCTATAAAAGTTATTGCTATGCCGTTTCAAGATCAGTAACAATTAGCTGACGGAAATTGTCGTGCAGCTTAGTTCTTCACCTCCGAAATTTCTGTAGCAATTGTGGGAAGCATAACAAAAAAATTGTGGCACTCGTTGTGCCTGTGTAAGGAGATTCATCTTTGCTCCAATGATATCTATTTTTACATCTTCAGGAGTTCTTTATTGTAAGTCTGCACAAGCACAACACTGTAATACTCACATGTGAATAACTCGTCAATTACTGGGATTTCATGAGAGGAAACAATTGAGCTGATCAATCATTCTTCAACAATCAATTTGCCAGCCGAACTATGCTGCCTCAGATCGAGCCAAAACTAATTCCACTTGTCGATTGCAATATTAAATATCCCACAGCTGTGGTTAGTTTTTATGATGGGCCATTTATTAGTATAAGTTCCAGGACTCTGTCCCGATGTTAGGTTGCCTTGCGTTTCCGAGCAACACTTGTCACCTCAGGGGTTGTTGTGCTACAGTATTAGTATCCCCACTTCCGAGGCAACAGACCACAGTGCAAATCCCGATAGTTCTTGTAGTGGATTGCAGCATCTCTAAACGGAATGAGTAGAAAATACCAAGACTTGCCAACTTTCCCACTCCCCATAAATTGAACAACGAGGATTCCCTCAAGGGTAATTAGGGATGAACAGCCATTCTTTCTTCCCTTAATCGTTGTAAACTATTTTTAAAAGGCAAGCAGAGGAACTGAATCACATTTTAGTGATTACAAAGAGACGAGAGATTCAATTGAAAGTAAACGTCTGGGGTGTGTTTACAATAATTTGAAGGTGGGGGGACAAGTTGAGTTATACTAAACATGAACTATCCTCAGCCTGGAGTCTTATGCTCAACCCTGAGGGATGTCAAGACCTTAGAGGATACTTATTGGAATGATATTAGGGCTGAAGAACTTCAGTCATGAAGAGAAAGTGGTTCTCTTCTCCTTAACAGAGTCATATACATAGAATCATATATCACAGAAACAGGCCGTTAGGTCCACCGAGTCAATGCTGTACATAATCCTAAACTGACATAGTCCCACCTGCACACACGTGGCACATATCCCTCGAAACCTTGCCTATTCATGTACTTATCCAAATGTCTTTTAGACATTTTAATTGGATCCACATCCAACACTTCCTCAAGAAGTTCATTCCACACTCAAACCAACCGTTGTAATAAAAAAGATGTCCCTCGTGTTTTTTTTAATCTTTCTCCTGACACCTTAAAAATGTGCCGCCCAGTTTGCAAATCTCCCACCCTAATGAAAGGACAAATACCACTCATTTTATCTATCCTCTAATCATTTTATACACTTCCATCACGCCGCTCTCCATCAAGAAGGTTTGCTGCATTCATGCTTGTGAAAAGTTTTGATGGCATAAACTGCCATAAAAGTATTGATTGCATAAACTACTGAAATAAGCTGCGTCCTTTCAAATAGACAGTTATTGGACAGATTGTTTAAAAACAACACCCAGAGGCGTTTCACCTTCACAGTAGCATTGAGTTCTGGCCGAGACTTTCGTGCCGAGGAACGACTCCTCTGATGCTGGTTACCACCGAGATTCCTCAATGTGTTTTGTCTACTAATTCAGGTCTACCAATTCAAATAATTTAGTCACAAAACTACCAGCTGCAACACGCTTAACGCTGACGAAACCTGGTCTTACTTTCACAAAATAAAAACCGAAAGAACTGCGGATTCTGTAAATCAGGAACAAAAACAGAGTTGCTGGAAAAGCCCAGCAGGTCTGGCAGCATCTGTGCAGGAAAAAAAAACAGACTTAACGGTTCGAGTCCGGTGACCCTTCCTCAGAACTGGTTCTGCGTTCTGAGGAAGGGTCACCGAACCCGAAACGTTAATTCTGCTTTTTTTTTTTCCTTCACAGACGCTGCCAGACCTGCTGGGCTTCTCCAGCAACTCTTTTTTTACTGTAACAAAAGTTCCCTTTCTCCTTCCATTTGGTTAAATGGGGCTGTTCTAAGAGATAAAAGGTACTGCAGATGCTGGAGAATCCGAGATAACAAGGCGTGGGGCTGGATGAACACAGCAGGCCAAGCAGCATCACAGGAGCAGGAATACTTGACATTTCGGGCCTAGACCCTTCATCAGAAA
>JAHRHZ010000084.1:7385103-7483889 GCA_024137785.1 Ginglymostoma cirratum
ATGAAGGGTCTAGGCCCGAAATGTCAAGTTTTCCTGCTCCTGTGATGCTGCTTGGCCTGCTGTGTTCATCCAGCCCCACGCCTTGTTATCTGGGGCTTTTCTAAGCTTGTTTCTCCTCGCACTTCCATCTCCAGGTATCGCCAAACACAGTGTTGGGGATATAACTTGTGTATCATGTGGACTAACAGCTTCAACTGAAAAATAATTGGAAATGTCTTTCTGTTTTTTACCTCCAGCCAAAAT
This sequence comes from Ginglymostoma cirratum, assembly GCA_024137785.1. Classification (NCBI taxonomy): domain Eukaryota; kingdom Metazoa; phylum Chordata; class Chondrichthyes; order Orectolobiformes; family Ginglymostomatidae; genus Ginglymostoma; species Ginglymostoma cirratum. The sequence continues at coordinate 7,385,347 of JAHRHZ010000084.1, forward strand.
AAAGTTCAAACTGTCCTCATCAGCTCTGAAGTGGAGAACTGGAGATGAATATAATTATCAATCCAGTGATTGCTGCTGCAAAACCCATATGTTTGAAGGTTGTTAAAGATGACGGTGGTATGAAACTCAGAGATCCCAGGATAAGCAGTTGCTTACGTGAAGACGAACAGCTTAGATAAAGAAGCTGGAGTACTGCAGCCAGAAGTGATATTTTCAGCAGTAAGCTAACACTAAAAGGCAAGTGTTGATAAAGGAGGTTTTTGCAACACAACCTGGTGACTGAAAACAGAACAAAACCGCTGATCTTCAGATTGAAACATTTCAGCAGTGCGTTAGGATGGGTTCTCTGACTAACGAACCCCCACGGAACAGTACAAACACATCGAATAAGCCACATCAGTCATGTGGTATCGCATGTTATGGTCTCATGTTTAATATTTCTACCTATGAAACTCATTTGTTCCTACTCCCCCACCCGGCCGGTCAGAATACTGCCCTCGTTTACATCAAGCAGCCCACTCTTTTATCTCATTTGCAAAATGTTGGTGAGAGCAACAATTCTGTTCATGGCTTTTCTGGGTATGACATGTTCAGGTACTCTTAAACGTTACTAACTGCTTTTTGGAATAACTTAGAATGTAATTCATATTTACGGCATCTATGCATTGCAAATTTAGATGCCCTGCTTCTCCAATTCAATGCGCGTCATCATTCTCAATTGTTCTTGTATTTCATTCCTCCGTTGTTTTTCCATGTCTTCTGTCTGCAATTAGTACCATCGCTTTCACTTTTTTTTTCATAGACGCGAAAGTAACTTCGAGCAAAGTAGATCAGTTTCCGAAGCTCTTGAAGGCGGCCAGAGGTGACAATGTTTCCATGTTCTGTACTTTTCCCATATTTGAAGAGGTTCCTGAAGTATTTTGGTGGAGACACAACGAGGAATTGTTTTTGGAACCAGACAGCAGAAAACGTTTTGATGTTCAGAAAGGAAGGGGCTCACTTCATGTTTTCAATGTCGCTCTTCCAGACTCCGGAATGTATCATTGTAAGATAAAATATCAGCAAACGACACTTCGAGCTGAAGGTGGATCATTGCTGACAGTGTGCGGTAAGTAAAACTGCATCAGGTGCAGGCAGTTTATGTGATCTGACTTTTTATAATTACAGAAAAATCGAGTGATAGCATATTAGCTTCACACTTTTGGCTGGATGTCGTCCCCGTTGACCTCGCTGTTCAACAGCTATTGATTTGCTTCGCTTGTTGGCGCCATTTCTCAAGATCAAATCCACTGCTCATTGTGATCATGGTGTGGAAGTGCCGGTGTTAGACTGGGGTCGACAAGGGCAGAAATCACGCACCAGGTGATAGTCCAACACGTTTATTTGAAAACATAAGCTTTTGGGGCCTCAGTCTGAAGAAGGACTGAGGCTCCGAAAGCTTGTGACTTCAAATAAGCCTGTTGGTCTATAACCTTGTCTCGTGTGATTTCTGTATTTGTCATAATGACATTGTACTGTGCTATGAACGTAATGAGTGTCTTTTAGCTGCCGGAACAGTTGATATTGAGTCAAGAGAATGAAACAGGATAACTGTTGAAATCTTAGGATGAAGTTAATTCATGGAATAAGATAAAATGAAGAACTGCAGAAGCTGGAAATCTGAAACAAAGACAGAAATAGCTGGAGAAACTCGGCATGTCTGGTTGTATCTGTGTGAGCTGACACAGAGTCCAGCGATCCTTCTTCAGAATAGTTCTCGAACAGGTAACTCACTTTTCTCTTCACAAATACCCTCAACAGAAAAGGAAGCAAATTTGGGACTGATTTGCGGAGGAACCTCTTCACGCAAAGGTTGTGAATCTATGGAATCCCCTGCCAGTGATGCATTGGAGGCTACCTACCTCGTTGGATGTTTTAAGACAAAGATAGATGTTTGAATACTCAAGAAATTAAGGGTTATGATGAATGGACGGGTAAGTGGAGTTGAGTCCACAAAAATATGAGCCATGATCTTATTGATTGAAGAGCGGGCTCGGCGGGTCAGACGGCCTACTGCTACAACTATTTCTTATCTTCGAATGTGGTCAGACCGACTGAGTTTCTCCAGCAATTTCCATCTTTGTATTATAGGTTCCCTATGGGTGTGGAAACAGGCCCTGCCGCCCAACAAGTCCACAGTGACCCTCAGAGCATCCCACCCAGACCCATTGCCCTATAAAAGCACCTAATCTACACATCCCTGAACACTGCGGGTAATTTAGCATGGCCAATCCACCGATCCTGCACACCTCTGGACTATTGGAGGAAACCAGAGCACCCGGAAGAAACGCAAGCAGGCACGGGGAGAATGTGCAAACTCCACACAGACAGTCGCCCAAGGATGGAATCGAACCCTGTTCACCGGAGCCTGCTCGATTTACCTCTAACCAAAATAATGTTGCTGAGATGTGACAGTGGAAACAAGGTTAATACAAGAACAATGTACCCATGTATTGAAAATTTAGAATGCTAACAGAAATTACTTGAAACGTGTCTGAGCATCTACAGAGGTAATACATGCACAAGAATTAAAAACAAGAGTGGGCCATTCGTCCCTCAAGTTTATTTGGCCATTCGATTAAATTATGGCTGATCTGATTGTGGTGTCAACCGCACATTCCTGTCCACCTTGATATCCTTGGACTTCCTCATTAATCAAAAACGCAATTGATGTTTCAGGTCATAATCTTTCATCAGAATATTTTTAGAACCTCCTACATCAATTCTTTTCTACATGGTTACATACAGCACCCAATCAGCGCCTACAAGTTGCATTTATTTTAAGGTGAATGATAATATACCACAGCCATCAATATTCACCAAATACAAGATAATTTTTCGACCTCCAAATTGCCGATTGAAACATGCTGTAGCAAATCCTTCAAACTTTGAGATGGATAGCAAAGAAAATTAATACTGTGGATCAATGGAATAGAAAAACATTGGACAAAGGGAGTTGAGATATAGTTCAACCATCACCTAAGTGAACAGTGGAGTAAGTTCAAGGATGGTATTGCTTAGTGTTTTGGCTGCGCATTTTCTCAACACTGAAATGCCTTTTTTTTTAAACAACCAAATTACATGATTCAGCGTGATGGCAAGCATTGATCTGGCTCTCAGAGTTTGATTATATCCCCAATCCTAAAGCTTTCAAGACAGTAAAATTACCCATTGGCTCTGTTGACTCTGCAGTTCGCCAACTGGATCCTCTCTGATGTAGGCACAACAGGCAATGTGAATGAAGAACAGTACCAAGCATATCTAAAAGCGTTCGTGCTCCTGCATTCGTAATTTATTATTTCGATGCAACGGGACTTAAGACAGGAGAACAAGATAATATTTTTTCTCCACGAGAATTCTGTGACATCTGAAGCAGATTCATGGCGAAAATGAAACATTTCTCAGCTTTTTCTGGCAGTAACAGTTAGCATAAATTTGGAAGTGAATCAAATGTCTAATTTAATAATTCCCTCGCATTACAATTGAGGAGCCAAAAATGTGTAGACAACAGGTGTTAAGGATATTGCTTGTAATAAACATCAGAACAATGTAAACCCACAAATATTATTCTCAGCTAAGCACTGAATGCAGACTGAGAGTCCATAAGTTCACTTTAGTAAATGCATCATTTAGAATTGATATTTCAAAGAGAGTAGGTTCAGGCCAAGAGGGAAAAATGAATTGGGGACATAAATGACTCGACCATGTTCTTATTAATGGTTGGATCAATCTCAAAGGGTCGAATTGCCTGCCCATTGGACGCCCAGCTTTAGCTTTTAATTCTGATGCGCCCCCCCCCCCCAGGCAGAATCTGTTCCAAAAAAAAATTCAACAAAGTGATTTCTCTTACAGAGCGTTGACGTCTGGGATTACGTTACACTTGCAATTTATGACAGATTTTCTCCGCAGGTTCATCCTTCCTGTGCATTGTTTGAAAAACATCCCAACATTTTTGCCATGCATTTCTTTAAAAATAATAACAAAGACCACGTCTAAAATACAGTAACAACGAAAACTGTTGTCACATTAAGAATGGCACAGTATTGGTGTGGAAGGGGGCGGATTGAAAAGTGAAAGAAAAGAATGCAAATTAACCTTTTTTAACGTTTTACTTTCTGTTATAGTTCCTCCAACCCTCCTGAAAATCATTTCCATGGAAGGGATTTCAGGGAATAATTTGACATTCGAGTGTAAAACGACTTCCTTTTACCCAGAGGATTTAGGAATCTCCTGGTTGAGAGATGGTGTCAAAATGCAGGCCGGAATAGAAACTGTGAAAAACAAGACCGTGGATGGTCTTTATGAAGTTACTAGTTCGTTGGAAGATGCACAACCCGTTCGGAGTGGTGCAGTTTATACCTGCCTGGTATCTCATGCCTGTCTTAAGGTGGCCACCAGCGTCAGCTACACCTTTAACCGAGGTAAGATTGAAAATGTACCCAATACGGAGTTGAGTGCATGGTGAGAGGTAAAAACTTAGATGTGCATTCTTAAGGCATTGGACTAACTCTAACTCTAAGACGTCGAGTAAATGTGCATGGAGTTCATTCTCAATGTCAAAGAAATTGAAACAAAGTAAAATATTCTGAGACGTTTTGCAGATGTAGCAGGGCGACTAGTTTCCTAAAACGTCCTGAAACGGAAAGTTGATGTGAAAACTACTCAAAAGTTGACAACTCAACAGTTTTATTATGCTAAATGAAATCAATGTGTCGATAAAATTGTTCCTTTTCACTTGAGTAACTTATGCAACTTGTACATGTGTGTCGTTTATAAAACTTAGCTGATCTCTGCCAACAATATCTTCAGTTGCCTGCAACCTACACTTGGAAAATACTGGCCTCCCAGTCTCCCGTTGTGTCTTTCCTTCTTTAAGGTGCCTTTTGAACCTTATTTCTCTCTGTCTTAAGATTACTTTATGTTGAGCGGACAATGCTGTGTACAGTGCCTTTGAATTATTAACTTGGTTAAAGGCGCAGTTTGATTACAATTTCTGCTTGCAAATAAGAGTTGCAGTAGGTGCTTTCTGAGAAGGCTGGAGAAAGGCGCCATAAAGCATACAAAATCCTTATAGGTGTTGACAGTGTGAATGAGAAAAGTGTACTTCCGCTGGCGGACCGCCTAGGACCAGAGAACACAGTTTCAAAATAAGGTGAATGGGAATTTCTTCATCCAGAATCTTTGGAATTCCCCACCCAGAAAGCTGGGAAAACTCAGTCACTAAGAGTATGAAATACTGAGATCGACAGAGTTCCAAATGTTAAATGAAATGTAGGTAGTGCGAGAAAATAGCACCGTGGAAAAACAATCATGATCTAATTGAATGACGGAGCCTGTTTCAAGGTCTCAGTGTCTATCCCCGCTCCTGTTGTCTATGTTCCTTTGTAACTGCCATTAGGGGATGAAAAATTTGCCAGATCTTGCAGCTGTTGCACATCAGTCTGGTTTGAGACAATGAGCAAATAAGTGCAAATTCCTTTACTCATAGCAAACAGCTCTCCTATACTGAGAGAACTTACCCATGCTTTTAAGTCATGAAATGCGTTTTCTCCATACAATGCTTTACTGAGCTGCAGTGAATGTCTTCTGGTGCACGTTAAGGCCCTTGCACAGCTACACCCCCACTCCCACCCCACCCCCACCCCCCATCAAATTAAAATGGTCCAACTTTTCTCACAGTGGGGTTATCCTGGGTGACACCTTTGCAATTTATCATCGTGTGCATTATGCTCTGCACATGTGACTCACTGTGTTCCAAACTTGTTCACTTCCTTCAGGTGTTCATCCTGTAGGACAAGGTAGCACTCTTCCAATGATCGTTGGATATGCAGGAGGAACATTTGCAATGTTACTAATCTTGATCGTCTTCATTAGACTGAAATTGAAGGCATCAGCTGGTGAGAACCTTCCATATTTCGCCGTGTGCTCTTTATTTCCTTAGACCCAGTGTAAAAAAGCATTAAGAGCAGGTGAGGAATCAAGGGCTGTGGCTTTAAATTTTGGAGTTGAGAATCTGAGGCGGATATGAACTGCAAATATTTCACCTTCTTATTCGAACTGGACATTCGGTTTGTTCACCTCCGTGTTGCTCCAGTCGAAATTATGTGTTTTCTATTATTGTTCAGTGCGGATCCAGTTCCCAAGGAAGAAACTTTTATAAACTAGATTTTAGCATTTGGCATTAAAGTGGATGTTTTCGAACTAATAATCAGATATGCGCATCATTAGAATTTATTTCCATTGTAATTTGTGGTGCAAATGGGCCGCCGACTTGCACTTTGCACTATCACACAGAGACTAACTCTGCATCATTGAGTGCAGTGCAACTTGAGCAGTGAGCAGGTAAAACACAACGTACTACTGTCGGTACAGCTGAATACCTTCGAACTGTGGTTTTCTGTACTATACATATAAATTAAATGTGTCTAACAGCGAAGGCATGACATTAGATTTGTTGATACATTAATTCTATCATTAACAGTGCATTACTTTGCTTTGTATTAGGCAACAGGAGAAATTCGATGGACGCAGGTGAAAATGATGAACAGGTAGGACGACAATATTCTTTCAATTCCAAACAAAAATCGTAAGGGAGGTCGGCACATAGAAAGGGTAGCAACGAATTATGCATTCAGTCGAAATCATTTAGATTTCATAGAACATCGAATTCTATAGCCCAGGATGAAGCTCCCGTACTTCTGCCACCTCGATGAGATAATAAATCAATTTGTTCCACTCTCGTGTTTTACCTGTATATCTCATTTTTCGTGTCAATCCAATAACTTTTTTGAAATTTCCTATCGAATCTCTTCCAGTCACTGTCTCAGTTCGTAGGCAGCTCACCACAACGGGCTGCAGAGACAAAACAAAGCTCTCCACAGATTATTTACCTATAATACCGAAAGCGTGTCGCCTGGATCCGAAACAACATATCCATGAAAATAGTTTTGCCTCATTTACTTCATCACAGACTCTGAAAATGTTAAACCTTTATGTTAAACCTCCCCTTAAATGTACTTGATCTAAGTAAAATAATCATTTCCAGTCTCCCGAACATCATTGAAATCCCTGAAAGCTGGGACCCTTCCAGTAAATCTCTGCTATATCCTCTCGAAAACCTTGAGATTTTCCTGAAGTCGTGCCTGGAGTGGGACACAATATCTCAGGTCTTTTATGAACTATATTCCTTTGTTAGTAGTTCTGGGAGCAGAGTGTATGTGTGGGGTCGGGTGAAGTGAAAATAATGGCTTTGGAGGTGTTGCGAGAGGGTTTTTGCCAAGAACATAATTGTTGGTCGCTATTTAGAGGATGTAAGCTTCCAGAAATGTTATAAGAACAGCCTAAGGCTTCGCTGTCAGATCTCCTAATAGATTGCGCTAACTATGGAATAAGAAAACCGCCATCTCCACAAAAATGTCAAACAGAGCGAGATAAATAAGGAAATAATAAATGTCTACTGGTCATCAGTTAGATGTTAAAATGTAGTTCAATGAATTAAACGCCCTGGGTTTCATATTTAAAATATTATTCTCGACTACATTGGTGAGATATTAGATGCAAATCACTGACAGTTGACAGGATGCAATTGCGACTTTGCTTGATTGACTACTGCCTGAATGTTAACAAGTCTGGTATTCAGTTACAGTTGGTGGTGGCTGGCTGCATAATCAAACTTGCTGCTAATGATATTTCTTACCTCATATTCTAGCTTAGACAAGAACCAACGAAAGAAAATGTCGCTTATGCTACTGTAAACTTAAAAGCCAAAAAATATGCCGCCAAACCCAGGCTCAAGGAAGAATATGTTGTCTATTCCCAGGTAAAATGAAAGAATTGTCAAATATAAAACGACCATGTCTCTCTCATACGAGGTCAACATAGTGAAAATTGAGTTAATTGCAAAAAAAAAAGACACTGTACAATACAAAGGGAACGGGGTGCTCTAATTTTGACTTGATGAAACAGAACATGCGGCAGTTATCCAGATGCCAAGGTTCATAATGTGACGACCCGGGTTCAAACCTCACAAGGGCAGCGAATGGAACTGAATTGAGTTGATGAATCTGGAATGTCAAACCTCACTAGGACAGCTAATGGAAGTGAATTAAGTCGATGAATCTGGAATGTAAAGCTAATCTCAGTAAACTTTAATCATGCGAACTGTCATTAATTGTTATTGGGAAAAAATTCCCTGTTTCACTTGTGTGGAGGATTGGCAAGACCGCTTCTGGAGCATTGTGCACAATACTGGTCACCCTTTTCATGGAAAGGTGTTAATACATTGAAAGCAGCTTAGAGAAGGCTTACTAGGCTAATGCCTGAAATGAGCGGATTCCCTTACGTGACCTTATGGCGATAAGACATGGTCTTCAGGGAAGGAAGCTTGCCATCCTTACCTGCTCTACCCTACATGTAAGTCCAGAATCACGACAATGCAGTTGATTCTCAACTGCTGTCTGGGCAATTAGGAATGCGCAATGAATGCTAGCCTAGCCATTGATGGCCACAAACTATGAATGAACTAACAAAAAAGAAGTAAGCCATTTCGATCAGCGAATCTGCTCCACCATTCAATAAGGTCAAGCTTGATCTGACAAATCTCCACTTTCCTGGCTCTTCCCGAAAACACTTTATCGTTCACTAACTAAAAATCTATTTTGGCCTTGAACATTTTTAATAACCCAACCTAGGCAGCCTTTGCAGAAAATAATTTCACATACTCACTGCCCTCCAAAAGAAGAATTTCCTCTTCATCTCAGGTTTAAATATGCAACCACTTATCCGAGGATTATGCCCTCTGGACCAGGACTCTGACATGGGGAAACAAATTGTCCTCATCCATCAAGTTAAGTTCCCTAAGAATCTTGTACGTTTCAGTCAGGTGTCATTCTTATAAATCCCAATGAGTACAGGCCCAGCCTACTCACCACTCCGCAAAAGAGATTTCCTTCTTACCTTCTTTACCAGTGAACTTTCTCTGGATATCCTGCAATGCCAATATATCTTTTCTGGGATAAGGGGAAGAAAACTGTTCAAGTATTTCAGCTACGGTTTAACTTGAGACTTGCATGCTTTTAGCAAATATCCCTTCATTTATATTCCATTCTCATCGAAAAGTAGGCCAGTATTCCCTTTGCCTTCTCGACTACCTGCTGTAATTTGATGCTAGCTTTTTGTAACTCATGCACGAGGACTCCAAAATCCCTCTGCTCCGTAGATTTCTGCTGTCTTTCTGCACTTAAATAATACTCAGATCTTCTATTCCTTCTCCCAAAGTGCATAACCTCACTTTTTTCCCATATTATATTCCATCTTCCATAATTTTGGCCATCCTCGTAACTGGACTACATCCCTCTAAAGACTTTTTGTGTCATCCTCACCGCTCATCGTCCCACCTACTTTAATGTTAACCACATGCTTGGCCATTGTACGTGCACTTTCCAAATCCAAGTCTTTAATGTTTACATTTGGAAAATTTGTGGCCCTACCACTAATCTCTATGGCACTCCATGAGAACCAGATTTCCATTCTGAAAATTCCCTCCCTCCCCCCATCCAAAACTCAGAGTCTCCTATTACTTCGCCAATTTTCTATCCACTTTAGTGTACTGCGCCACAACCATGAGTTTTTATTTTATCTTATTAGGCGACCTAATGTGTGGCAGCTCTGAAAATATTTTCTGAAAATCCAAATATGTTAAATACACTGCTTCTCATTTATCTGCCCTCCTTCTGACCTCTTGAAAGAATTTCTGGAAGATTAATACTGGTGCATCCACTATCGTAGTTACTTCCCTAGCTATCCTAGGATGCATCCCATCAGATCCAAACTTATTAGTCTTATGTTCCATTAGTTTTCCAGATGCTTCTTCTCCAGTGATAGCTGTTGTATTTAATTCTTCTCCTCCATTTGCCCTTGAATATTTAATACTGTGGAATGCTGTTAGTGTCTTCTACTGTGACAATTGATGCAAATTATTCATTCAAGTCTTCTACCATTCTCTGGTTCCCCATTGTTCTTTTTCACGCCTCCTTCTCTTTCGGGGCCTATGTTCAATTTGGCTTCTCTCTTCCTTTTCAAAAGCTATGGAATAACTAACAGGTATGTGTCTTCTGGAGTTTAGAAGAGTCAGAGGCGACTTAATTGAAACATATAAGTTCCTAACAGACTTGACCAGGTGGATGTGAAAGAATCTTTCTTTTTAATGTGAGAATCTAAAACTGGAGGCCGTAGTTTAAAAATGAGGGATCACCTATTTACAGCAGATACGAGGACATTTTTGTTTCTCTCCTCCGGTTGTAAGTCTTTGGAATTCCCTTCCTTAAATAGCAATATATGCAAAATTTTTAAATGTGTTTTAAGGCAGGGATAGGTAGATTCTCGATGACACAGTGGGTGAAAGATTATCGGGGGTTTCAGGGACATAGAGTTCAGCACAAAATCAGGTCAGCGACTACCTTATTAAATGGTGGTGCCGGCTTGAAGGACCAAGTGGCTTGCTCTTATTTCTTACTTGCTTGTTGGTAATGTCCTTTCGGGAAGAAAATCTGCTGCTCTTACCTGGCCTGGCCGACAAGTGACACAAGACTTTCATCCAGGTGATTGATATTTAACGATGATTAACATTTGATGTAGTCAACCATACACTCAGTTCAAAACAGTTAGCGATGGGCAGCAGTTGTTGACATTGTTACTGCCATCTTTATGCCATGAAAACAAAAGACAAAATTATGCCAGTGTTAGGGAATCGATGTCTCTTCTGCCGATTTGTTCGGGAAAAAAAATCAAGAGAGATATCAAACGGTCAGCTGGCTCTTACTATCAGTTTTAGACTGGAGTACAAACAAAACCAACAATATTTAATTTTATGGATTAGCAGTAAGAATGACAGCCCTGAACTGTAACTATAGAAACTCACCTGGGAATAGTGGCTAATATCGATTTTACAGGAAAAGTACGGCACCAAGAGCAATCTGCATTACACCTATCCTGTTGAATCCAGCACCAGGACAAATACAAAACCAGACAGGCAAAGCAGGCTACTATCTATAGCCAAGAGCAGCTACATCTTCAATGTCGTTTGGTACCACACTAAACAGTAGGGAATTGAAAGCTCAGGGATTTAACCTACCAACTGTATTGGGCCCGACCATTTCAGCCAAGGCTCACCATATTCACCCTAGGTCCCAGGGTTCTGAAAATCAGCAGCGGTGGGGTAAACGAGGTTGGAAATGTGACTTGAGGCCTTTCCATGGGATAACCACATCAAATCGACTGTCAGGGCTCAGAAATTGAACCTTGAAAGGGATGTTTTGCAATACCAGAATTCCAACCACATTTAACACGCTGGCATTTGATTCCTTTCTATTTTAAAGAAGTAATAACCTGCTGTTTTAAATGGGCAATGCTAATATTCTGACTTATTTTACGAGAAGTTTAAAGCATAATACCAAGAATTTTTAGGCAGGGCTGTAGAATGGAGAGAGATCGCAGGTTGAAGACAATACTAAATTCGGTTGCAATCTGAAGTTGGTACCTGATGAGAGGAAATTCCACCAAAGCCTTTTAATAAAACCTCGACTGCCTCTCACAATAAGTTGACGATGGCCTAATGGGTGATATTAAATTTTACATTCACAGATCAAGAAAGGAAGCAGAAATAACAAACTGATTTACACGGCTCTGTAAGTGGCTGATTCCAAGAAATCATCAAAACCCAAACTGCAAGACAATTCCACATTACATGCAAAAGTAAAGGTGACAAAGTAGGCGAGAAGCTGAGAATCTAAATATATTGGGAAGGTGGAAGATATCAATGGATACAGGTCTAGAGTATTTGATTAATCATCACACAACGTGCTCAAATCACAATTGACATTCATTGCAATCAGACAAAGAACCAATTATCTGGAATAGGTGTCCAATAGGAAATGCTACATGGAGGAATTGTTGGCCAGTCCATTACAAAACCAATCCAATGTCGGGCGCTTCCCACGCTAGGGAAAAGTTTCCAAAACCATTTTCAACTTGACTCAAGTTGAAAGTTAAATTCAGACCAAGAGCTCAAGTTTTCAAACCTGTACTTGTTTGTGCATTTCAACATTAACTTTTACTTTGTAGGTTGTTTGTTGATTTTCACAAATATGATTTTAATTCCGTTGGTGGACTAGTTCCTGTTTGATCTGAAAGCAATGATTCACGACAAATGATCTTGTTATTTAACTTTCTCGGTCATGGGATAGGTAGGCAGGAGGAACGCCACTGCACCCAAAACTCCACAACTTGCCCCAAAACCGTTTTCTTTCGTTATTCGAGTTCAAAACAATCAGTGCAGGCTGTTTTCAGTAGAGAAACATATCGTTCAGGCATGTCGTTACGGAACATTTTGATAGATGGTGATGGTGATAGGACCACTGATTTTGAAAATTCATAAGTCTGCATGCATCAATTCACTGCTTCAAAGTTGGCAGGCCTCTTCGCCTAGCAATATAAGTGGTTTGTCAGAGTGAGGGATGAGCAACAGGAATTAGAGCGTGTAAGCCACCGTCTATCACTTCTTGTGGTTTCTCGAAGTTACAACCAGTGATCTGTAGTGTCTTGCTGCATTGCACTTGATCTAAACGTAAATCATGCTTTGTGCTTAATATACAATGTAAATTATATTTCACATCATTCTGAATATTAATAGAATCTTTCTAACTTTTCTATACACTATCTATATACAGATCTCTCGAGATACCAAAAAGCTGTAACAGACAGTACATAAGAATGCATAATTACATCCATCAGTTTCAATGCAGTTGGTAAAAATAGTACATGTCTACAGCAATTCTAGTTAAACAAATAAAACAAAGAACTGTAGATGCTGTAGCTCTGTAACAAAAAGAAACTACTGTCAAAACTCGGCAGTTTTGGCAGCATTTGTGGGGAGAATGTGAAGTTAACACTTTTTGTTCAGTGATGATCCGGTCATCTGTTTTGATGAAGACTACCTGAATTCTAAATTTCTGAGTAACACACAGCTTCTGCTAGAGTTAATGTTCTACAGACCCTATTGGCCTAAATAAGTTCAAAGATACATCAAAAGACAAAACAGATTTCTCAAACTCTAAGTAAAAAACAATGAAGTAAGATTCTTTTTCTAAAATCTATTTTGGGATGCAAAATGAATCGGGAAATTCTCTTTGCCACCAAGAAAATCACAACGGACATCTTCCTTGAATTGATGCAGTCTGTGATGATTCCAATTTTTTGAAACATCAAACGCCTCTTGCCAAAAAATGGATGTGACTCATTTTCCATCGTCCAGATGGAAGCAACTCCGATAAACATAGCACAAACACAAAACAACACAATAAAATTATATTTATTCACGCTCACACATTCCTTACACAGCACACATTCCTCACACAGAACTTAAACAATGTACTTTCAAACTATTTCAGCCCAATCACATTCTTGATAATGTGTTCACTATCACATTTCCAGCTGTATAACTATGGTTGAATCAATATGTCCCATCAGAATGATTTTGAATTTCAAGTCATAGATTTCTTTGCAGATGGTAACAGAATGCGATAAGTATATACTCGTGATTCTTTACAACCATGATGGACATTGACGTTAAGTTGCCAAAGAGTCAACAATAATCATAGTTTCCTTCTCCAGTGTTGAGTACTTCGTCTGATTGCTTTTAGAAAAATGTCCCACTCTGTTCTCTATTGACAAATTCATCACCTTGTCATAAGCCTGCGCTTATTGCAAAGTTTTTAGCATTAATTTCCATCTGAAACGCTTTGTAAAATGGGGGGCCGGGGTGGTTACACTAATTTATTTGTTAACATCACCTTCAGATTCTTTCTGTAACAATTCTGCTAAAGGTGCAGCTGTTGTGCTGATGATTGACACAAATATTCATTGAAAATCGCAGATTCACAAAAATTTCATGAACTCTGTTTGGTTTTAGGAATGGGGAATTCTTTGAGAACATTTACTTCCATTGTTCTTAATTTTCAAGTTGCAAACCTCTCCTCGTATTTCAGTTATACTGCAATCCAACTTCATTTCAGTTTATACATCCAAATACAAAAACTGTGTGGTCTCTTACAGTAGTCATATCATTGTTTCAGATGAAATCAGTTGCTTCAAATTATATTAGTTACACAATGCTGATTTTTTTTTTCATATTCTAAGTAAACTCAAGGTAACAGGATGACATTGTACTGTCTGTATATAACGCCAACTATTTGTTCCCTTCATTAACCTATCCAATGTCGCTCAATAACTTTATTGGTTTGCCTTTTTTATTAGAAGCCTAATGAACTACCTTTACTTTGAAGTAAACTATCTGGACTATCCAATAGTTTAATTTTGTATAACAGTATCAAATAAAAACTTTTTTTAATGATCTGAGTTTTCTGTTCCTTACTACAAGATTACAATGCAACATTCTCCACTTACACTACTGCTACAGTTTTAATGCTCATTTCCTTTCCTGATGCATGTCTTTTTTAAAGATTCCTTAGGCGCCTATTGTTGCAATTGGTCTCCTATTTCAGCTTTAGTATGTCCTTTTCTACTGTCATAGAGGAATATTATTTTCTTTCTGTGACATTTGAGTTCTAGCCTTTCTCTTATCTTGCTTGGAATCCTTCCATTCATTCCCTAAAGCTACCTTTTCAAACCCAAATAAATATCTTCTTCAAATTTCCTCGTTGATTTCCATATGACAAATATCCTACAAGTCATAGGCTGTGTACAACAGCATGGGTACATACCAGGACTGCTGTTCTCAGACTTTTGATATTTGAAGCTCGTCTAAGTAAGACTTTGTTGTGGCAATACTGTTTTAGAATTCCGTATTTATGATTTTCTTTGAGTTCTCAAAATCTTTTCTCGAACTTCGGTGAGACACAGTATCAATCCCAATGTTTTTCCTTTCCTACAATTTCTACAAATTCCTGATTAGGTTTGTTTCTAATCAGCTTGGATGTTAATTAATACTTTCAAGCTCATGTACGTTTAGTTTTTTTATCTAGTTTCATGCTCTGTAAATTGTTCTTCTGACAAACTGACATACATATTTAAAGTGGTATCTAGCAAAATATTCTGTAACATTCAATTCCAAGAATCCTTCAGCCATTTCATATTCCAGGTTAAAAACCAAAAGAACTATGGATGCTGTAAATCAGGAACAAAAACAAAGTTGCTGGAAAAGCTCAGCAGGTCTGGCAGCATCTGTGAAGGATAAAACAGAGCTAACGTTTCTGGCCCGGTGACCCTTCCTCAGAACTGGGGTATGGAGATTCAAAAGTGGAACGCTCATTCAATGTTCTGAATTCCTCTAAAATCTTGGCTCTGGATTTACATTGGGAAATGTGGTCAATTTTCCATGGGAGAAAACATCGTAGCTTAATGCTTGCGACTGTCCCTTCATAATAAGATGCTTCATGTGCATTCAGTTCGATAACTTGCAAGAGTCTTCGGGAAATGCTAAATTCCAACTAATTTTGTATATGTCAGCTATATCGCCTGGGTGAAATAAGTATATTTTATTCTTATAGAGCACTTCATTAACTTGATTTTGAAATATTGCTGTTTAAGTAGAAACAGATTTCTTCATGACAAAATCTTATCACCAGGAGTAGATTAAAGAAATCACATGCATACACTGGCAACGTTCTCGAAAGCCTTCACAACTCTGAAGTACTTTTGAAGCTTTGACAACAGTTGCAGTTTAAAGATTTATGAAAGACAAATAGCAACCTGGTGAGTGACGTGCACAACAATTAGATAATCTGGAAATGCCTATTTTGAACAGTGTCTGTCACAACACCAAAAGAGCACTTTGATGCATGTGAAACAATATCTATTATATGAGAGCCTGAAAAGTATAATTCAGGGGAAAGGCGTTTGTGAACATGAGACCTTTTTTTATTAACTCTTTGGCAAGGCACATGGTCACGGCTGGCTAACCAACATTCATTGCTCATCCCTAGCTACGCTTGAGCTGCCTTCCTGAACTGCTGCAATCGACGTGCTGCGGGATGATCCAGAATGCCCTTAGGAAGGGAATTACATGATGTTGAGCCAGTGACAGTGAAGGAATGGTGATATGTTACCAAGTCAGGATGGTGAATGGTTTGTTGGGGAACTGGCAGGTGTCCCCATGTATCTGCTGCATTCGTCCTTCTCGATGGGAGTGGTCCAGTGTTTGGAACATGCTGTCTGTGGGTCTTGGATGCATTTCTCCATTGCATCTTGTAGATAGTACGCACTGCTGCTACCAAGCATTGGTGCAGTGAAGGGAGTAGATACTTGTGTATACCATGCCAATCAAGTGGGTTACATTGTTATGAAGAGTAGACTGATTGGAAGGGGATTAGCATTGTGTATTTGTCCGTTTTTTGTGTGTACAGGAGATACCTAGGAAATGTTCTACATTATCGGTTAGATGTCAGTGTTGTAGCTGGACTGGAAGATCTTGGCTCTAGGAGCAGCATATTCTAGAGCACATATTCAGTACTGTAGCTGGAATGTTGCCAGGGTCCGTTGACTTTACAGTATCCAGTGCCTCCAACAATTTTCTTGATACCACGTGGAGTGAAACGAATTGGCTGTCGTCTGGTGTCTATGATGTTGGGGGCCATAACAGGACACCGAGATGGATCATCCACTCAGGACTCCAACATGACGATTGCTGTGAGTGCTTCTGTATTATCCTCTGCACTGGTGTGTTAGGTTATTTCAACATTAAGAATGTGGATTTTGTGGAACTTTCTCCTGCACCCGTGAATTGTGTAATTGTCCACGACTATTCACAACTGGATGCAGCAGGGCTGCACAGCTTAAATCTGCTCCATTGTTGTGGGATTATTTAGTGTTGTCTATCACTTGCTGCTTGTGTTATTTGGCATACAGATAGTCCTGCTTGGTAACTTCACCAGGTTGACATTTTATTTTTAGGTGTGCCTGGTGCTGCTCCTGGCATGTGCTCCTGCACTCTCCATTGGACCAGTGCTAATCCACTGACTTGATGTTAATGGATGAGTCGGGGTTATGCCAGACCATAACCAAGTTGCAAAAGTGCTCGAGTGCAATTGTGATGTTCTTGGTGGCCTACAGCTCCTCGTGAATTCCCAGTTTTACAGCTGTCCCATTTTTCATGGTGATTTTGCCACACAACATGGTCGAGGGTATTCTCAATATGAAAGTTGGATTTCATCTCCACAAGCACTGTGCGGTAGTCACTCGTACCGATCCTGCCATGGGTAGATGCATCTGCAGCTGGAAGATAGGTGGGATGAGATCAGGTCTGTTTCTTTCCCTGTTGGTTCCCTCATTATCTTCCGCAGCCCCAGTCTACCAGCTATGTCCTTTAGGATCGGGCAAGGTTGATCAGAAGTGCTGCTTCAGAGCCATTCTTGGTGGTCAAAATTTTAATCCCCCACCCACAATATATGTTGTACCCTTGCCACCTTCAGTGCTTCCTCTAAGTATTCTTCAACATGGAGGAGCATTTATTCATCAGTCCAGAGAGGACAGTTTGATAATCAGAAGAAGGTTTTCTTACTCATGATTAACCTGAAGCCACGAGACTTCACGGGGCCTGGAGTCAAAGTTGAGGATTCCCATGTCAATTCCATCCAGGCTGTGTACCACAGTGCGACCACATCTCCTGGGGTCGGTATTGCCAAAATATTTTTCGAGTGTAGCCGCTATTGTAGCAAGCTGTTAAAAGTTTCAGAGAACCACCGTGAATGCAGACAATCTCCAATTGTTTTCGTAGTGTTTGGGAAGGGAATAATCATGGGTTCAGAAACTAACAAAAGCTTCCTCCTATTTCTCCAAATGACGCGTGAGATACTTTTGCCACGGTGTTCTCATTGAATCAAAACTCTATGCAAAAACAAATGTTGTTTTATATTGCTTAAGATTTAATCTGGACTTCTTCAACATAGGAATTACTGTTCATCTCTATAAAACTACAAAGTCAAACATTTTATGCTGGAATCGATACTTCTAAGAAGTGCAGCTAATGTGAATGTATTAATATTTGTAAGCATGATTCGAAGCTACATGGTGTCCACCATTTCAATCCTGCACTTGACCTTCACATTGACCTCTCAGCGCTCAGAATGTCGCTGTGCTCCAATAAAGTTCATTGGAGATTTTACATACTTCCAGACATTATACGGAGTTTAACAATTCTTGAAAACAATCTTGCATTTTGTTACAGTTCTTTTCGAGCAGTGTCCTTGATCAATGTTATATAATCCGTTTCATTGTTTCTTTTCACCCATCACCACTATCTTTCGCTCTGTCTGAGTAACTTTCCAATCTTTTGATCTCGTCTGTTTTCCACCCATCATAGACCTCATTTTTCCACTCTCTGTCTCTTACACTTCTGTACTTTAGCAAGTTCTAATCAAAGAACGCAGTCCTTGGAAATTTATTCTGATTTTTCTTCCATCTGCACTGACTGACATGCTGACGGTTTGCAGCTCTGGTACATTGCATGCATCAGGGAAATGTCACTTTCTCATATATCAACTGCAAGATGTAAGATTCCAGATCTGTTATGATTTCATTAAGTGGAAGAAAAACTGAGACTTAAACAGAGAAATGTTGTGCCTGTGCGACAAAGCATAATCCAATCTTCAATTATTAATCCCAATGTGATTCATAAATATTGTCAATAGAAACTGAAAGATCATGAATTTATTTCAATTGTTTAATCTTTAATGTCATGCCTAAATACACAGGATTTCAATTCCCTCGATCCAAATTTACCTTTGCATGTGATGTTGTGGATATCTGACATTGTGCCCTTTGATCCTTAGTAACAACTGCCTGTTGGAAATTATCATGCGGCTTTTTTCTTCAACATGGAAATTTCTGCAGCATTTGCAGGAAGCATCTCAAGCAATTTTGACACTCATTTGCATCTGTGTGTGGGGAGTCGTCTCTGCACCATTGATGTCTGTCATTAATTCCTTCATAAGTTCTTTATTGTAAGTCGGCACAAGGATAACAGTGTTACGCTTAGATGTGAAAATCTCGTCAATTACTGAGATTTCATGAGGTAAATAATTGAGCTGACTAAACATTCCTCAACAATGAAATTGCCAACCGACATTCACTGCTTTGGATCAAGCCAAAGCCAATTGAAATTCCACCTCTGTCTTGCAATGTTACAGATCTCACAGCTATGACTAGTGTGTAATGGACCATTTATTATTATAACTTACAGAGCTCTGCCCCTAATTAGTTAAAACGTTAGGTCACCTTGTGTTTCCGAGCACCACCTGCCACCTCAAGCGTCCCTTTGTGGTGCAGTGATAATGTCCCTACTTTTGGACCAACAGGCCATAGTCACACAAGCTCTAGTAATGTATCATAACATCTCTAAACAGGTTGATTAGAAAATGACAAGACCGACCACCTTTCCTCCTCCACATTAAAATGAACAATGAAGATGTCCTCAAGGCCAATGATGGATGGAAAACAATCCTGCCTTGCCCTTAATGCTCATAAACAATCATTTAAAAAAACAAGCAGGGGAATAACCCACGTTTTAGTGATTGTGAAGAGAATAGGTTTAATTGAAAGTGAAGTTCTGGGGTGTTTCTACAATACTTTGAAGATAGGAGGACAATTGGGACATAAAATATAAGGCAAGTAAGTTGTGCAAACCATGAACTAGCTTCAGCGTGGAGTCTTGCACTAAACCTTCAGAGACCTCACAGAGGTGTTGGATGATATTTATTGGGAGATATTAAGGCTGACGAAATTCGGTGATGGTGTTATTACCCTTGATCGATAGGGTTAGCGGTGTTCAAGGCTATGAAAACTTTTAATGGTGTAAACATAAAAGGTTTTAATGGTATAAAATACTTAGGATAAACTACATTCTGTCTGAAGAATCGGTTATGAAGTAGATTTTTAAAAGGCCCAGTGGTATTTGAATTTCACAGTTGATGCCAAAACATTAGATGTATTCAAGAGGCGGCGAGATATAGCACTTGGGGTGAATGGGAACAAAGGTTATGGGGAGAAAGCAGGATTAGGCTCTCGAGATGGACAGTCATGATCGTGATTAATGGCGGAGCAGACTCAAAGGGCTGAACGGCCTCATCATGCTCCTATCTTCCGTGTATCTATGTTTCTGTAGCAGATCGAGAGGACACGCGTTCATCTTAGTAAATGGTTAATGTAGAATTGATATTTCAAGGGGGTGGGGTTTCATACGAAGACGGGAATATGAATCGGGAATACAAACCGCTCAGCCATTATCTTATTGATTGTTAGGTCAGGCTCAAAGGATCGAATGGACTACCCTTTGGAACGACCTACGTCAGGTCCTAATTCATATCTTACCTCCAGGCAGAAACTCCTTTAGGAAAAAAAATGTTCAACAAACCTAAATTCACTTCCAAAAGGGAAAAAAAAGAAACTCGGATTATACGGCACCTGCACTTTATCATAGATGCTCCAATTAGGTTCTTTCTCGTTTTGTATCGTTTGCAAATCATCTCAACATTTTGCCCAGCGTTTTTAAAAAGGAATGCAAAGACGAAGTTTAAAATACGATAACAAGGAAAACTATTGCTGCGTTAAGAAAGGAACAGCATAACGTGGCGTTGAGAGGAGGGGTGGGGGGAACAAAAGAGAATGTACGTTGACTTTTAAATCATGTTTTACTTTCTGTTATAGCTCGGCCAACTCTCCTGAAAATCATGCCCGCAGAAGGGATTTCAGAGAATTATTCGAAAATCACGTGTAAAATGATGGCCTCTTATCCGGAAAATTTAGGAATCTCCTGGCTAAGAGATGTTCCACAAATTCTGGCCGGAATAGAAACTGTGAAAAACTAGACCGTGGATGGACTTTGTGAGGTTACTAGTTCTTTGGAAGAAGCACAGCTTGTGCAAAGCGGTGTAGTTTATACCTGCCAGGTATCTCATGCCTGCCTTTAGGTGCCTGTAAGCGAAAGCTACACCCTCATTCGAGGTAAGATTGAAAATATTCCCAATACGAAAATGGAGGGAGTGGTGGGGGAAAGCTATTAAATGCGTATGCTTAATTAATTGAACAGCTGTTCAAACTCGAGGGTACCATGTGAATGTGACCAGTGTCCTTTCTCAATGCAGCAGAAATGGAAAGACCATAAAATATTCTAAGGTCACTTGCAGGTGCAGGAAGACGAATAGTTCCCTGAAATTATCTGAAATGGGAAGTTGATGCGCAAACTGTTTAAAAGTTGAGAACGCAACAACTTTTCGTATGTGAAATGAACATACAAATGAAATGGATCCGTTCCACCCGAGTAACTTACACAACCTGTACAGCATCTGTCAGACCTGCTGATAGTTTCCAGCAACTTCTGTTTTTATATTGCTTATCCTGTTCAGCTGATCTCCGCCTACAAGATTTTCAGTTGCCTGCAACGTCCACTGGCAAAATTCCGACCTCTCTAGCTCGCGCTGCGTCTTATCTTCATTAAGACACTTCTTGAACTTCATTTCTCTCTGTCCTAAGATGACTTCATGTTCGGCTGATAATGCTCTGTGAAGTGACTTAA
This sequence comes from Ginglymostoma cirratum, assembly GCA_024137785.1. Taxonomy (NCBI): domain Eukaryota; kingdom Metazoa; phylum Chordata; class Chondrichthyes; order Orectolobiformes; family Ginglymostomatidae; genus Ginglymostoma; species Ginglymostoma cirratum. The sequence continues at coordinate 7,406,969 of JAHRHZ010000084.1, forward strand.
AATTATTATTAACCTGGTTAAAGATCTAATATAATTCAAGTTGTTCTTCTTACATATCCTAAAGGTTGCTGTCAGTGTTGTCTGGAAAGCTGGAGGACAGTGTCGTAAAGCATTTAAAAATCCTTAGAAATCTCCACAGGATAAACGAGAAAAGGATGTTTCTCCTGGCTGATGGTCTAGAACCAGAGAACACAGTTATAAGCTAAGATGCAGGTCATTAGAACTGAGGTTACAAGGAATTTCTTTAAGCAGAGGGTGGTGAATCTTTTGAATTCTCCAGCCGAGACTGCTGAGAAAACTCAGTCACAGACAGTATAAACTACTGAGATCGACAAAGTTCCAGAGGTTAAATGATATATAGATAGCGTGAGAAAATAGCGCTGAGGAAGATCAAACATGATCTCGTTGAATGCTGGAGCATGCTCCAGGGTCCCAATATCTACCCCTATTCCCGTTGTTTATGTTCCTTTGCAACCGTGGTTTGGGGTTGAAAGCTTTGCCAGATCATGCAGCTGTGGTTCATTAGTCTAGTTTAAGACAAATGAGTAAATAAGTGCCAATTCCTTTACTCATAACAAACAACCCTCCGCAGCAGAGAGAAGGCTGTCGTGGCTTTATTAAATGAAATGGGTTTTCTCCACAGCTGCAGTTGATGTCCTCGGATGTACATTAAGGGCCTCGTACAGCTATTCCCGCCGATATTAAAACAGTCCAACTTGGCTAACTGTGAGGTTATCCTGGATAAACATTTGTAGTTTGCCATCATGCATGATGCTCTACGTTTGCGATTCCTTGTGTTCCACACTGCGTATCTGTCATAGTAACATGTGCATAACATATATCTAGACCCCAGCCATCCGGGAATTGTCCGTTAATTCTAAATCCCATCTTTTTTGCAGGTGTTCACATATGCAGCTTTAATAAAAGAAAGACTGACACACATTCATATGTCACATCTCGTTACCTTGCCAATGAACAGTCCAAACATGTATCACACTGATTGTTTTTGGAAACGCAAATCTGGAAGAAATTTTGCACATATCATGATCCACTCACAGCAGCAGAAAAACACATGGTTTTTGACTACGACGAAATGCTGGAAAGCACCACAACCAGGGGCGGCTTTTAGAAGTGCAGTCACTATTATAACACAGAGAGAACCAAAGAGCAAAACTGAAAGTAGCAATGATGCAAAACTCCAGAAAATTTGAAGTTAGTTTTATTTTTGCGGGAACAATGCTGACCAGACTGCACATAGCAGTTTCAAGACTACTTGACAAGGCAGAGATCCCTGGTGTTTTGTCTCTTGGTCAAAAGAATGACTCCAGAAGGGTTGATGAGCAATTCTGAGATAAACTGCGCATGAGTGGTTGCATTGCTGTCATATCAACTTTAAACCATGACGATAATCGATTATATTAAAACTAAATGTGCAACTTTTCATGTACAACTGCTCTGATTCATTCAAAAGTTCTGTTGCTTCTGTATATATTTGTTCATTTCAAATTTTATTTTGCAGAAAATGTTAAATAGTGAAATACACTGGAGTCTATACATGAAGCAATGTAGAGGAAACCAAAACTATATGTTAAATATATCCAAAAGATTATGAAAACCCTCTTTGTTCTTAATAAACGTAATTTGAAGGTAATGAGGAACGCTTCTATGCCACCGTTCGTGACCTTGATACCTTGCAAAGTATTATAATAAAAATAACTATGTATTCCAAAAACGTAAGCACTGAGGAAAAGACAACAGCTTGTCTTGAACAGAATCCCCCAAACGTCACTGTAGTAATTATCAGGTGATCATATTTAAGCGAGGCTGGATAAGCACGAATTATGAGGGTTTTGTGGTGCAGTAGAAGTACCCCTAAGCCATAGACAAGAGGTCTGGAGTCAAGTCCCACTCTGTGCCAGAGGTGTGTCATGTGAACTCTGAACAAGTTGGTTAGGAAATATCTAAGGGAGAATTGTTGAATAGGAAGCCATGGAGATGAGTTTTGTGATGGGATAGTTGCGAAAGTGCAATGGGTTTTCGTTTCATGTCATTTCCAGAATGGTACAGCTTTCCCTCAGGTCTGCAGCAGAGTGTCAGACTGGAAATATGTCTCGAAGGTACTTCAGTGGGATGTGAGCGCATAAACTCCTGAATCACAGAGAGTGGTACCACTGAGTCAATGCTGACATATTTGCGTTACTTGTGCTATTGCCATGCTATGTGATCTATGTTGCATGAGGCTCGAGCTGAAAACTCTCTGTTATAGTCAGCATTTTTATCTCAAGCACTGAGATAAGCTATAGACTCTGATTTATTGGATTAGAACCACAGCTTACAACAACAAATGAAGGAAAGCAACGTGGCTTTCTTCATTTTCAACTGGTTTTTAAAATGCAAATTAAATGGCAGCTCCTTCCTTTCGAAAGTCCAATGACTTCTCACCAAACCTTTACCCCCACAAGCTGATCAGCCACCTGGGAACCAATCTCACAGGCAGGGACCGTTGTCATTGAAAACTGGCCACCATTCCAGACCCTGATCAGTCACTTGCTACACTTTGAATGCAATTTGTTCTCTGGCTTGTCTGTAATGAAGCTTTCCCCACTGCTTGACTAAACAACAGTGGAAAGGGCACTTAAAGTCAGTGTGGGTCACTTGTTTTTAAAAAGTTCAGCAACCATTTTCACAATCCACAGTTCCACCATTTCAGAGCACAATCAAAAACACGAAAAAACTGGAATTTAAAAAATGCAATTAAACCTGTTAGGTTGGTAATACTACTTTATTGTGTAAAACCAGAAGTTATAGTAGTGGACAATTTGATCCAAATATCCACTTTGCTGGTTATGTTTCTGTCCATTCCCTGGCATGTTTGCTCATCTAAATATCCCATCCGAAGCGTTGTCCAACATTCCCCAAAATGCATCCGTACTACTTGTTTCATCTACTTCTAGTGAATTCCATTCTTACTATACCTGAGGGATTTGGGGTGGAGAACAGAATAATACGAACTGGAGGGAAGCAGATTTCATGACAGATGATGATGTGCACAAATGTTCCATTTTGGGGATCCAGTCAATTTTGGCATTGCTTCCCAAAGATTCAGCAATCGACAGTGGGCATCAACAAACTAAATAAGGTTTTTTTGTTTCACTTAACATTTGCTGTGTAGTCTACAAATTAATAAAAATACAAAAAATCATTTGAGAGTTATTTATATCGATGACACTATTGTTAAAACTGTGATATTAGTTGATGTTTTCTCAATCTGTTTGAAATCATAAAAAGCTAAAGAATTGGATTTTTTTTAAATGTTAAAACAATTGAATATTTCTATCCTTGAAAGTGTTTTCTTTGATTTATGAATTAAGCTGTTCATCTCACTAAAAAATCCAACATGTCAAATATGTTATTTTATGCTCGGTTACATTAAGAAACTGAGCCATGTAAATACACTAACATTTATATCTAGTCATCAAATGGGCACGTAGCAAAATATCATGCATAAAGTAATCATCTCTGATGTCACTCAATTCCAAAATATGCTGGAAGATCATACTTATTGTAAATCCCTGACTGCACTGAACTGTCTCAGAGAATCAGTGCAGTCAATTCTATTTACTGTACCATCATGTTGTCAGCAAGGACTTGGATCCAGAAACAATGAAGGAAGCGTGACTTGGTTCTAAGTAAGAATGGTGAATGACTTAAAGGGGAACAGAAGACGGTAGCCTTCCCATGCACCTGTCATCCTGCTCTTTTGGTGATAGAAGTAGCAGGTTTCGATGGTGCTGTCAAATAAGGCTTAGTAGGTAGTTGCGAGAGCAAATTACTATGGATGTTCGAATCTGAACCGAAGACAACAAATGCTGGAGAGCACAATGGATCAGGCAGCATTCATAGAGGGAAAGCAAGCTAATATATTTTGAATCTAGCTGACTCTTCATCAGAGTTGAAGTGAAGTGTGGGGGGTGTGGAATTTATGCAATAGTGGAGGGGAGGGTTGGAATGCAGGGGAAGAAAGGATGCTGATAGTTCAGAGTAACAAATCAGAATGTGTGAATGACAGAACAATGGTGTGTCCAACTGCCAGACTGGAAAGAATGTAAGTAGCTGTCAAGTGTCTTGTAGATGGCACACACTGTTGCCATGTGGATGAGTGGTGGGAGTAGTGAACGTTTACAGTGGTGAATTGGGTTCAAAATAAGAGTGCATCTTTTCCCCAGATCACTTCCAGTTTCTTGTGTGTTGCTAGATATGGAATCCTTCAGGCAATTGGTGAGTATTTCATCACAATTCTGAATTATGCCTTGTAGACACTGGACAGATTTTGAGGAATTAATAGGCTGCAGAACTCTGAGCATTTGTCTTATTCAAGTATATGGCTGGCCCAGTCAGTTTCTTGTTGACATAACCCCAGCATGTTGTGGGGAATCCAGCAATGAGCTATCAGTGAATGTTAAGAAAGATAGTTCAATTCTCTCTTGTTGGGAATGGTCATGGCCTGGTACATGTGTGCTGTGAATTTTACTTGTCACTTATCAGCTCAACATAGAATTGTACTTTGGTTTTCCTGCACTTGAAAAAGAAATATTTCATTTTCTGAGGAACTGCAAACGGTGCTGAAGATTCTACAACTATCAGTGAACATGTGCACCGTTGAATTTATGTTGGAGGCAAGGTCACAAAGAAACGGGCAAAATGGTTGGAAGAGGACATTGCCCTGCTGTTACACGGTAACATCCAGTACTGAGATAATTGACATCCATAAAAGAAATCTTCCTTTGTGCTAGATATAACTCAACCAGTGATAGTTTCTAACCACCTTCATAACCACTGACCCTCCCTCTCGCCATCCTACCCTATTCCCATTGACTCCGGTTTCTCTCGAGCTCCTTGACAGTATTCTCGGTCAAATACTATCTTAATGTTAAGGGCAGACACTTTCACCTCACATCTGGAGTTCAGCTCTTAGTTCGATACTTGAACCAATGCTACAGTGCTTTCAGAAGTCCCTTCACTGTAGCTGGGTCAAATTCCTGTAGTTGCCTCCCTAACGTATTGTGGATCGATAGAGAATGCAGTGATTCAAGAAGGCAACTCACCATCACCTTCTCAAGCGCATCTAACGACGGACAATAAACACTGGACAGCCAGCGACAGCCACATGACACAAGTGAACAAAAAAAAGACCTAAAGGATCTCAAGTCCAACCTCTGTGAGCAAAGTACTTTTGTGCAAATTTCGCCTGATGGCACTGTACATGAAATTTCATCTCTTTGCTAAAACCAAAGAGTAGGGTGATGGGACGTTAATTGCTCATATCTCCTTTGACGCGTTTTTTGTGGAGACGGCGTACCATGGTCACTTTTCACATTCCTCTGTTGACATCAATTTTGCAGCTTCACAGAAAAGACTTGGCTAGTGGGCCTGCCTCCTTCAGGAAAACAAATCTAGTGTTGCTGCAAGAATGCCGTCAAAGCAAAATCCTTTTCAGTAGCAAACACAGCACACACTTCAAACAACTGATGTACTCACAACCAGTTGATATGAAGGGCCATCTCCGCCCCGGTGATGGATATCATGGGGTCCTTGTGATTTTTGAAGGAAAAATCATTGTGAAAATAACATATTCATATGCAAAGGAGAAGGCGAGCAAGTGCTGGGCTTCATTGAGGGGGTATATTTGAGGTAGACAATCTTCACTACCAAACTCCTGCCATGCAGTCGCTCCTTCAGAACAATTTGCAACCAAGTGGAATAGCATCTGATTTATTGCACTATAACTTATGTCACAAGAAGACTGAACTCGCATCACAGCTATTGCAAATGCACAGTTGGGAACGCAATTTCACATTATAACATCCACTGTAGTTCCCCGAACTATTTCACATGTCATGTCTTCAGCATTTATGTTTCCTAAAGCGCCACAGTCTTCACTCAATTCCTAAGGCTAAAACCGTGAACAGGAGCTGGAAGTATTATTCACATTTTACTGGAGTGTAGGTGTCGTTGGCTAGGAAGCATGGTGGTCCGTTGAAGTGTGTGGGAGAGAGGCACCCCACCCCCGCCCAGGGACAATGACTCAGGAGGTAGACGGGATTCAGGCTTATTCAAGCAAAAACCGGTTAATGCAAGGAGAGCAAGAAAGGATCTTCCCCAAATCTGGCTTTGACAAGAAACACAATCGTTCTTTTCATCTTCGGATCAAATTTGAAGATCGATCAATGACACACTCGGATTTTATAATAAAAAGCAGTATTTTTAATCATTTTGTGTTACAACGATCATACGCAATGTGGTTACTATACCCTCCTATCCCCTTCTATGGGACCAGACCTGGAAAACACCTGATCAATTATGGGTATTCCTTTCGACAACCCTAGGTTGTCTTAGTTTCTTTTAATGATGGTTAACAATTGTTAGATTTCTAGGCCTTGACATCTTTCCATGTTGAGACTAGAATTAATCATTTGTCGTAGTTTAGTGATTTTTCAAAGATTTTTCTTTGAGTTATGATTTCATTATTTCTGCTATATTTGTTACAAATCTTTCAAATGGTCTTCTTTGAATCTCCTTATCGCTTTCTTTCCAATATTTGGAATGTTGCCATTCAGATAATGCTTTCTTTTACCTGTGAAAAACCCCCTTCTCATAGGCACTTTTTTTTGCTGAAGTAGGCTTTTTAAATTTCAGCCATTATCTATCTCTAAAACTAGTTAGTTCAATCAGCTTTTCTTTACATTCAGGCCATTTTGTGCCTCTTAAAAATAGGGACAGCTCCAACGAAGTGGTAGGTAGTTGGAAGCTCAAGGGACATTTTTACAGACAGGATGTGAGCAATCTGTAAAGCAGTCAGCTAGTTTATGTTTCTTTACCCAATGTAAATGCGACTGTACTATGAGCAGCGAATACGATACACTAGATTAAGTGAACTGCAGGTAAATCGCTGCTTCACCTGCAAAGTGTGACTGGGACCTTGGATAGTGCAGATGGATGAAATGTTGCACCTTCTGCGATTGCATAGCACAGGAATATGGAATTGTAAGGGAGTATTGGCAGTGAAGGATGAGTAGACAATGGAGTCAAAATGCTAACAAATGAGAAGAGGAAATATGTGTCCAGTGGTGGCATCCCACTGGAGATGTTTGAAATGGTGACTTATGATGTTTCAGTGCAGGAGGGGTGGAAATTAAGGACAAGAGGACCCTATCGGTATTGTGGGAGGGAACAGGGTGGGAAATAGGTCAGATATGGCTGAGGGGCGTCTTAACATTGGTAGCAGGGAATCCTCAGTTGAGAAAAATGGTGGAAAATTTAGACACCCCATACAGATGGTGGCATCACCATATCAGATGTGATGTAGAAGGAGAAACTGGGAGAATGGAACGGAGTTTCTACAGGAATTGGGTTGTGAAGATATTTAGTCTCAGTAAACGTGAGAGCTGGTGGGTTGTGATGAATAGCCATGGTGAGTTAATGAATTGGAAAGAGTAATGTCGAGGAAGGGAAGGGAGGAGCCAGTGGAAGATGACAGCAGGATAGTAATTGAAAGCAAAATTAATAAATATTTCCGATTTTCGATGAGAGAGGGAAGCAGAAGCAATGAAGTCATCGATGTAACAGGGAAAAATGTAGACAAACCTGAGTGGGATTGGAAAAACGAATGTTTCATGTATCTACAAAAAGACAGTTGTTCAAAGTGAGGACGAACTTGTCGAGGCAGAGGAGGGTGATGGTGGATGGGAACGGTTCAGGCCTTTTCTCCTGAATGAAGTGGGGAACCATAAAACCATTCTGATGCGGTAAACATATAAAAGGATTACATATTCATGGCAAAGGTGAGGCAGTTGCTGCCCACAAACTGGAAATTCTGAAACTGATGTAAAGTGTCACATGATTCGTGGATGTCAGTGGGAAGGGACCTGAGAAGAGGAGAAAACATTGAGTCAATGTAGGAAGAGATGAGGTCTGTGTGGCAGGAACAAGCAGAAATAATGCATCTGCCCTGTCAGTTCTGTTGGTGAATTTGGGGAAGAAGGTAGAAGGCATTGGTGGCCAATGAGTTTGAAGTCTGTGCGGGGAAGATTGCCAGATTCTCAGCCCACTTACTTCCTCCATCCTAGCTCTCCAAGTCACCAGGCACACGTTCCAATTGAAGCAGCGATTTATCAACGTTTCATTCGATCCAATCTACGAAATTCACTCCTCATAATGTGGTCTCCTGTATACTGGGGAGACCAAAACGCAGACAGGGCAACTTCTTCGCAGGACACCTTCATTTTGTCCTCAAAAATGACCTCGACCTTCCAGTTGCCTGACACTTAAACATACCATCATGTTCCCTGGCCAACAGTTCTGTCTTGGGCATGCTGCAGTGTTCCACCAATCCAGTTCAAACTGGAAGAACAGCATCTCATTTTTCGTTTGGGGATCTCGCACCCTTCAGGTCTCAATATCAAGTTCAATAATTTTAAGACCTGAAATACCTTCTTCCATTTCCTTTACTCACCCTCACACCCCAGGTCCTGCCAATGACATGAGAGGCTTTCAACATAGTCAACCCTTTTTCATCTAGGTATGGAACCCGGTGTCAGTTTGTCTTTCTTCCTAACACGTTGTCTTCCATCCCTTTGAAATAAAATGTATCAGTCCCTATTGACATTTATTTGATGCGATCACCCTGGGATAGTCCTTTACAGATCGCACCCGCCCCCACCCCACCCCCGCCAACCACGTGTTTGATCCACAATTTTCTATGTCTAAATCTAAATGTGCTATGAAATTTCTTATTCAAATGTTATTGATCCTTTTGGTAAAGATCTCAATTATCTGTTCATCTCTAAATGGGCAGGTACCATGCCGACAATTTTGCAGTTGATAATCATCTTGACAAGACTCGAATTAAAGGCATCATCTGGTAAGAACTTTAGCCATTTTGCTGAATATTTTTTAGTTTCCAGGACCTATGATATTTGTTAGATGACATAAAGAGCAGATGATTAATGATTTACTGTACAGGAATAGAAGGCACTTTCCTACATCTCTAAAGAACGAATTGATATCAAAAGGCATAACATGATTAGCAGTTCAACATGACAATATAAACTGGATTGATTTCACCCCTTCATTCGAACTGTTTACTCATTTTATAGCCGACCTCCCAGTTCTAAAATTATTATTGTGAATGCATTCATTTTGAAGTGATATCAGAGTCTCCAACCTGCTTCGCTACACTCCCAGACTGTCTTTCCAAAGTAATTTTGCAACGCAAACTAGACTTCAATTCACCATCCCACAAGAGGAAATGTCTGCTCTGTTATGGGTAGCGCCAAGGCAGGGCTTGAAAAGATAATATATTACATACTGTGTTGTAACCCTTGGAAATGCAGGTCACTGGTGCTACTCATTAAATTATTAACACAAGCATACATCTGAGTTAAAAGCACAAGTGGACCATACAGCTATTCATGCAGTGAAGTAGGTAACAAAGAAAAGCACCGTGGGACTATTAGTTTAGCATTAGTTCTGCATCTATGAATAAAGTCAGTATGGGAATGAGAAGCATAGCAGTTAATTTAATGGCTGTTTTCTTCTAAATACTTGAAGCATATTCATTAACCTTGATGTGATAATTACACAAATATAGGTACTGTAAATGGTTTTGATTTGATCACTATTATTTAGATATGGCTTCAAGGTGATCAATGTTGAGAAATAAATTTTCCAGGGTAAACATATTTTAAAAGGAATTCAGAATTGTAAAAGAGGAGGGTGGCCCCGATAATACAGGATGATGCAACACAAAAGTGATAAATCACAAAACACTCCATGGTAAATGCAAGTGTCAGGATTCAGACAATGATATCGGCATCAATTTGTAGGATACATAACAGAAATTATACTATGGGCCAAGCATCGAATTAAGACTTCGGAGCTTGTCACAAGGGAAACGTATTAATCATGGATGAATTTTGCCTTCACATAGCAGTGTCAATTAAATTGGTAAGGATGATCTGGAAGAGAACTTCATAGAATGTCTTTGATAGATTCTGGCAGCAGCCCATTTTACAACTTCCCCTGAATGAAGTCATCGTAGATTTAATGTTATATAACAAGGTATTATTAATTAGTAAGGTCTGGTGGGAAATAGTCATCCCAAAGCCATTGAAGTCCATGTTCGGTTTCAACGTTACAATCACGAAGAAAAAATCATAATGTTAAAATCAATTACCCAAGTACGAAGTGACAATAGGTTGATCACATAATTAGACTAATATTATGACGATAATTAAATACACAGTGGAAATGAGTTAAAGGGACAATTCAAAATATCCAATAAAATTAAATCCTTCGAAAAAGAACAATGCAGCAAGAAATATCGTCCATGGTTGACTCAGGAAGTTAAATATGGTTTTAGATTTTAAAAAGAGCGTTTATTTTACAAAGAATGGAAATGAGACTTAGAACTGAGGGTGCATCAACAGTTAACAAGGAAGCATCGAAAAGTTAATAAAATGGAAAAAAGAAAGTACACTGGCTAAGAACATAAAGCATATTTTAAGGGCATTATTAAGTATACTAAAAGAAAGAAACTTGTGAAAGTAAATATTGGCAGTAAATAATGCAGATACAGGGATAACAGCAATTTCCACAGGGATTGAAGAAATTTATGCGAGCCATTGTCTAACAAAATACCTTCTTTGCAAAAGCATTCACATCAGACTGAGAGTTCGAAAATGTAATCTCACTTTCAAGGAAAAAAGTGAAAACAGGGAACTGCAGGGCAGTTAGCCTAACGTCATTCCTTATCAAAATTCTGCAATATAATATGAAAAGTATAAACAATGAAATTAGAAATGTGTAGTTCGATTAGAATAGGTCAACATAGTTTGTCAAAAAAGAAATCATGTTTGACAAATATTTTAGAGAATTTGGAGGTTTTATCTTGCAAGGTAGAGGAACGGGAAAGTACATGTATAGTGTGTAGAGGTATCCAAAAGGTATTCAATAAGGTCGGGGGAAATCCGAGAACTGATTGAGTTCAGGGCATTATATTAACACTGAAAGCAGATTCTTTAACAGATAGGAGGCAAAGAGCGTGTGCACACTGAACATTTTCAAGTAGGCAGTTTTGCGCAGTTGATAGAGTACTTGTGGATTGGGAGACAGAAAGTTTGAATTTCATGTTTATAAAATGCTGGGGGAAATGCATTGCATAGTCCCTTTGAAAGATCAGGTGGGTGTTTTTTCCGTGTCTAGAGGTATAAAATGGAAGTCTGCAAGCAGTAGCTTGAAAATTTGCAGGTACACAGACAGCACTCAAATTGAAACATTTGTATCAAAAGACCGTACAGTTAGGACACCAAGCAGCAGATTTTACCAAGGCAACAAGTTTTTTTTTTCTTAATTTAGCCAATCAATTTGAACCAGGCACTCAGACACCAAAAAAATCAATTTTAAATCTGATGGCTTTGACAACAAAGGACCAGTCCTATTGTTAAACATTGATAATGTCATCAAAGGTATAAAAGAAGGGGGCATATGGACAACGACTCGAGAACTAACTGCCATCCGCCAGAGCTAGCAGTTCTCTGCTCTCAAGAGAGAATCACTGGCTCCCATAGCCTCAACTATGTCTTAGACAAAGCACCATCTAGATAACAATGGTACCCACAGCACAACTAGTTAACATTCCTGACAGAAGAATGAACAGAGAAGACATTCCTGACAGAAGAATCAACAGAGAAGGCACAGAGCATTCTGGAAGACAGGTAGCCTGACTGTAATATCAATAAACTAAATACTATTACTTACGTTATATAAGTGGGATATGTATTTATTGGAGCAGCACAACATTAGAAACTTGCTTTATTTGGGAATAGTTAGTAGTTGGAAGTGATTTATTCAGTTTGTGAATTATTTAGTTCAATAGTTTTGCTCAATGTTACGGTTAGATAAATCAGTTGTTACTTGGTGATTTTAAAGTGAGTGCCAGGGAATTATGTTCTTTAATCATTAGAAGTAGCTAAAAGGCAGGTCACACCACTTTTCGTATACCTTTTACAGATTATAGGGTGAGGTGTTACTGTTTGGGTGTTTCAATTTTCGTTGTCAGAGGGGGTCAACCTCCGCTTTATAAAAGCAAGGTGCCATACTGCAAGCAAGAAAATGCACGATCTGCAATATACTTAAATTATTTATATAAAGAGACAGGGAGCAATATATCTGTGTTTTCTGATGTAGCAAAACTAGACGAAAAGGTACATAGTCAGATTAAGTGCTCTTTAGTTGAATCTAGCTAGAATTTATAACAAGCTTGACGAATGGATCATGTGAATACAAAGGAACACCTATGATGTGATAGACATTACAGAGACATGGTTGCAAGGTAACCAAGACTGGATATTGAATGTTAAAGGGTGTGTGACATTACAGCAGGATAACATCAAAGTGAAAGGAGATGTCTTGGTTCCGCTAATAAATGAATGATCAGTACAGTCATGAGAAATTACATTTGGTCAGAAAGTACATATACAAAAATTCTGTGGGTTAAGATAAGAAACAGTAAGGAGAAGAAGTTACGAATGGAGGTAGTTTATAGTCCATAAATCTGCAGCTACTTTTAAAGAAATTAATACATAGAATGAATGGTAAAAGAAAAGTACTGCAATAGTTGCAGGTGAGTTTAGTCTCAATACCAGCAAATTGTATATGCTGACACTCAGAGAGACATGGGTGCACTTATACAAGCAACACAGAAAGACAGAATGCAGATACAGTAAGTTGTTAGGAAGGTTAAAGAAACATTAAATTTTATTCTGAGAGGCTTAGGGCAAAAGGAAGAAAGAAATCCTGCTTCAATTCTGCCAGGGATAACAAGGTGTAGAGCTGGATGAACACAGCAGGCCAAGCAGCATCACAGGAGCAGGAAGGCTGACATTTCGGGCCTAGACGCTTTTCTCTCCCAATTCTGCCAGACTTTGGTTAGACAACTTCTGGAAATTGTGCACACTTTACTTTCAACTTCAAGGAAGGATGAAACAAAAACCGAAATTTCTAGATAAACATTTCTGAAGGAGGTTCACTGGACCCAAAATGCTAACTCTGCATTCTCTCCGCAGATGCTACAGACCTGCTGGGTTTTTCCAGCAATTCCTTCTTACATTTCAGATTGCAGTGCATGCATTTTTTTTTTGTTTTAAGTAGGATGTATTCATATTGGAGACTGCATGGTGAACCTTCAATAAATTTGTCCCTGAGATGAGGTAGGTGACTAATAATGAGAGGCTGAGTAAATTCAAACTTTATCTCGGAAGTCACAAAGAATGAGGAGCTACTTGACTTGAGAAGCAGTTCATAGGATATATTCATGACAACTTCTAAGAACAATGTTTTGTGGAGCAAAACAATTTATTACAGGTAATGTTGAATGAGAAAAGTTTTTTGAAGATATTGCAATAAATGAACCACCAGGAACGTAATCATAATATAAAGGATTTTCACATTTTTTTGAAATTTAAAAACCTTGGGTCCACGAGCTGAGTCTGAAACTTAAATACAAGGCAATTGCAAAGATGCAAAGACAGAATTTACGAAGTTGAACTGGGAAGTAATCTCAAAAGCAAAGATCTGAAAACCAGTGCTACACCAGTAAACTCTCAACGAAGATATATTCCATCGAGAATGAAAAATTCTACAAATAGTATGGACCAGCTGCAGCTATGTAAAGAAATTCAAAGATCTATATGAAACTCCTCTACCCGCTGGTTGCATTTAAGCATTAACCTGCTTCTTTAAGTAGGCTATACTAAGAGACAAACACCTTTCAGATCAAGATTCAATCAGACCACCGGTAAAATATAAGAAGGGTAAAGGTGGAAACACTGAGAGAAACCAAACCAATAAAGTAAAACTGTAAATAAAGTATGTTTTTGTTATTGTTCATAAATGACTTGGATATTAGAATACAGAATCAAATTTAAGAATTTGCTGATGAAGCCAAAATTGGAGTGGCAAACAGAAGATTATCTTCATGGATTATAACAGTATGTAGGCTAGTGAGTGGCAGGTGTAATCAAGTAAAATGAAGATGATGAATTGTCAAGAGTGTGTAAGGAGAAGCAACAAGGGTAAAGTTTTTGACAAGGTTCCACATGGTAGAATAACTAATAAAGTTAGGCCACATGGAATTCAGGGTGAGCTTGCCAACTGGATAAAGAATTGGCTTAACAGTAGAGACAGATTGGTGATGGAGAATTGTTTTTCGAGCTGAAGGCCTGTAGCCAGCTGTGCTCCACAGGGATCAGTTCTGGGTACCCTTTTATTTGTCATTTATATATAGATTTGTCTGAAAATGTAGAAGTCATGGTTAGTAAGTTTGCGCACAATACCAAAACTGGTGGCATAGAGGACAGTGAAGAGGATAATCTAAAATCACAAAGGGATCTTGATCAAAAGGGTGAATGGACTAAAAAAATGGCAGATGAAGTTCAATCTGGATAAATTCACGATATTTCATTTTGATGCAACGAACAGGGTAGGGCTTATTGGTAGGGCGTTCAGTGGTGTTATTGAACAGAAGGGTGCAGGTACATAATTCTTTGATGTTTGTGTCACATATAGACGTTCTTTTTGCAAACTGATATACACATTCACAGTTATACATATCAAAACATCCAATAAAATTTAATCCAAACATCATTCATTACTTTATTTTTCAGGCTTTCTTTGCAAATCAGGTTAAATATCCTTTCATTCAATCTTCTAAAATAACAATTAACGTTTCAAATACAAAATAAGTTCAGTTCTGAAGAAGGGTGACTGGCCGAAACGTTAACTCGCTTTTTCCCCATAGATGGTGCTGGACCTGCTGAGCTTTTTCCAACAATTTCTGCTTTTGTTTCTGATTTCCAGCATCCGCAGTTCTTTGCAGGATTTTTTGTTGCAAAATCATGTCATTTTCTTTCACATTTGGGGATCAACTTGACTGATTGAATGTCCTGTCCACCTACTTCGCCAATTCTCCTGTGCTAAACAGCAACATTTTACCCTCAAGATCGCAATGTGCCTCGATAGCGTTAGGACAACCAAAACCTCCAACTGGAATTCTATTAAACCCCGCCCCCGAAGGCAAATTAAAAGTAAAAATTGTTTTCCAACGCTTATCATTCCGCAGTGCAGAGACGTACAGCTATCAATTGTCACTCTTCAGACTCCAAAGTTAACTTCACTTATTGGCATTTTTAAAATATTTTTAAATATGTTTCTCTATTAAAGGTTAGATGCGCAGTTATGACCACCGTACATCATTGCTTTGCAATAAATCATCGAAGTGGCGTAAGAAGACAATCCACAACTTATCACTTGAAAGTAATGACACTCATCACTTATCAAGTTATAAGTGAGGCAAGACATGGTATACATTTCCGTCAGGTTACATCTGCAGACAGAAACTAATTTGCAAGGAAATACCGACCTTTTCTGGTCAGTTTGCTTTAGGGAAATAAACAGGCCATACAATATTTCATGTTGAAATAAAAGTGAAAGGAAATTTTTGAATTTATTACTTGACAGAAAAATTCCAACTGCCTTGATATTGGGCTAATGTTTCGTTACAGAAAATTATATTCATATCATGTCTTTCACACTTATTGGACTTCCCAAACTAGTTTACAGTCAACTTCGAAAGTGTAATCATAGCTGTGATGTAGAAGACGCCGCAGCCAATTCGCGCGCACTGCAAACTTCCCGAAATAGCAATACGATAATGACCGGATCGCTCGTGTGTGTGTGCGTGTGCGTGTGTGTGTGTGTCTGTGTGTCTGTGTGTGTCTGTGTGTGTGTGTGTGAGAGAGAGAGAGAGAGAGAGAAAGAGAGAGAGAAAGAGAGAAAGATTCTGATCAAATGGTAAAGATTGAAGGCACTTGGACCAACTCCTTTGCTCTACTTCAAAGGCGTGACATTGGATCCTTCACGTTAACACAGGAGGATAGATGGGAACTTGGCTTAACATTACCTTCAAAAATCAATGCTTCTGACAGCAGGACTTTCTCAGTCCTGCATTGGAAACTCAGCCTAGATATTGCTGATCTCGTCCGGAAGTGGAATTCTCGCCAACCCTGTCCTGATACAGGAATGTGGTTACTACCTTCTGATCAACGGGTGGCATTCAAATCCACTTAAAGAAGAATGAAAAGCTACGGGCGACCTGAGCGATCTAATTGATATCATGAACGGATCTGACTAGATAGATCATTCCAGAGAAAGTGTTTTCGCTTGCGGTAGAATGCAAAACTAGAGCACATAAACATAAACAGTCACAGCGAAATCGAAAAGAAGTTTAATATGCAAACGAAGCAGAAATAAATGAAAGGATATGCAAATTGGATTAAACATACCAGGTAAAAAGGAGCAAAAATGCCAAAATATATCAGGTGGGCTGAACAATCTAGGCTATGCTGTAGGTTTATTGTGATTATCAGTCATGGAAAACAAAACGTGATTTGATCACACAACGGGTTGACTAGCATCTGCCAAGAAAAAGTAAATTAACAGTTCAGTCATTGCCCTTCATCAAATCTGGAAAAGTAAGAAAGTGATCTTCAACGACAGCTTACATTTATATAAAGGTTTTGAAACACAAAGATGTAGCAGTGTTTGCTGAGGACTAAACAAAACCGCACGCTGTCAAAGAAATGCTGATAGAAAGCGACGAAGTCAGAAACCATAGGACACCAGGTTATAGTACAACAGGTTTATTTGAAAACATAAGTTCTCTGAGCCTCACTCCTTCTTCAGGTGTCAGTGAGACAGGTAGTATCAGATGTAGAATTTATAAGTAAAAGATCAAAGTGTCACACCTTTGATGAGGATGCATTACACAAATCTAAGATGCTAATTCTTTAATCAGCTAGAAGGTTTCAATTGATTAATATGCAAATGTGAATCCCTGAATTCATTTCAAGTCAGTCCTGAGAGTACTAAAGGTTGTATCAATGTAAAGAAGAGGTAATATATTACGTCAGACAATGCATGGTAGGTGTGAGGCCTTGATTAGAATCTGTATGTGTTATGGTTTGGAGTCAGGCTGGTTTTATTTCTAAAGTTGGAATTTATAAAATTCCAATTATATAATATTATATTATAATATTTTATAATATATTATATTTTATATAATTTTATAATTATATTATAATTTTTATATTTTGTTATAATAAAATTATAAAATTGTTGCCTCCATACAGTTTATCATGGGCACGTGGTTGGTTTGTCATGTAATACACATTATAATTCTTGTACACATGCTAACCTTTGAAATAAAAGGTATCAGTCCCTATTGACATTTATTGGACGTGATCGTCCTGGGATACTCCTTTGCAGATCGTCCTCCCGTGTCTGCTCCACGATTCTCTCTGTTTAAATCTCGCTTACTCTTCAGTTTCTTATTCAAATATTATTGATCCTGTAGGTAAAGATCTCAATTATCTGCCGATTTCTAGATGGGCAGTCGGCATGCTGGCAATCTTATTATTGATAATCATTTTGACAAGACTCGAGTTAAAGGTATCAGGTGCTAAGAACGTTTGCCATTTTGCTGAGTAATTTTGTTTTCCAAGACACAATCATACTTGTTAGAGCCATAAAGAGCAGTTGAATAGTGATTAAATATAGAGGAATAGTGGGCACTTTCCTATATCTTTCTATACTGAAATTGACATTACAAGCAGTTACGTGATTGACAATTCAACATGACAATATAAACCAGATTTAATTGAACCCCTCATTCGAACTATTTACTCGAATTACACACCGTTCTAAAATTGGAAGTGCAAGTGTATTGTTTTTAAAGTGCTATCAGAGTAGCCAATTGAAATAACGGCGCAGAGGCTGGTACCCTGTCACCGAGTCACGCATCGTTTACATGTGCACAGTGCACTAGCTGTGGCCATCAGCACAGAGTCAGTCCTGGCTCCAAACACTACGCCAACCTGTTTCATGTTATTCACACGTTTATCCCCAAAGTAATTTCGCAATGCAAGCTAGACTGTCAATTCACCGTCCCAAAAGAGAAAGGGTCTACTCTGTCGTGAGTAGCGTCAAGGCAGGATTTGGAAAGACAATATATACTCTGCACAGAGCTGCAACTCTTGTTAATGCAGGTCACTCTAGACTAAAGGAGACTATTACTACTATGTTGGTCTTTGAAAATAACTATTCAATCAGCTCAGTTCCTGACTCTTTCTCCGTACCCCTGCTTTTGCGTTTAGAAGATAATCTCTCCTTCCTTTTCGCTTTAAAAAAACATTCTATTGACTCTCCTTCTGCCGGATACTCAAGAAGTGCATTTTAAAGTCGAGCAGCGGTTTTCACAAATAAATCCTCGTATTCTCCTAACTGTTCTGTCAGAAATTTTAATGTACTCTCTGGATACTGACCGATCCACAACTGACATTATATTTTACTTATTTACTTTATTGAAACTCTCAATATTGCGAACAACTCTAAAAAATCATCCACTGTCTTTCTCTGCCCTGCAAAAATATAAATTATCTAGTCTACCAGTGTAACTGAGGCTAATCATTTCTGATACTATTCTCATTAATCTCCTCTGCACGCTCTTTTGGTTGTTATATTCTTCCTGCATACGGATTCTAAAAGAGGTAAACGCAATACGTACTTCCCTACCCTGCCGGTAGCTTTAGAAGAATCAAAGCACTTTTCAGCGCTTTTGTAATTAACGAGGGCCTGCTCTCTGGCAGATAAATTAAACACGAGAAGTGAATTCTGATTCCGAGCCTTTATGATTCAAACGGATATTAAAATAAGAGATTCCCAGGCGATAAAATTGCTAAATTGAAGCAAAAGCAGAAGTCGCTGGAAAAGCTCAGCATCTGTGAGGAGAAGTCAGAGTTAACGTTTCGGGTCCAGTGACCCTTCATCAGAACGACTAAGTTGAAGCACTTTTACAGCACAGCCTGCGAAATTATGATTCACCTTTGACAGCTGACGCTGGGAATTTCAAATGCTGTTCCTGCCGAGTTCTAATTATAAGGTCATGAGTAGGAAAAAACATGGGGTGGAAGGGGAGAATCGAGTTTTCACGGGAACCAATGACGTAGATTCAACATGCAACGATGGACTGTTCAGAGAGTTTTAGAATTAAACGTCCAAACTAAACGAGGAGAAAGTATCAGGTAATCATCTCTGAACTGTTTCCGGAGCCATGTGCCAGTTGTCATAGCATATTCAGATTTGAGACTTCAACACATGGCTCAACCTATATTGTTCGAAGAAATGATATTGATCTTTTGGGAGGCAGGGACAATTCCATAACGACAGCTGCACTCAGGTATTAAAATTGTGGAATGAAGAATATTGTGAAGCAAGATTTGGCAATCCAAAGAGATAGAATACGGCATGAAGACAATAAAACAATACGGTGATGTAGGTATAAAAATGTAGAATAAGATTGTGAGTTTAGCATTAGCTCTGCATCTGTGAATAAAGTCAATGTAGGGAAGAAAAATAAAGCTGTGAAATTAAAGGATCTTTTCTTCTAAACGCACGAAGCATCGTCAAGAAAATAGGTTTGTTGATTACATGAATATAGCTATTGTAAATAATTTAAATTTGATCACTGCTATTGAGGCATGACTACAAAGTGATCGACATTGGGAAATAAATATTGCAGGATACACACATTTTAAAAGAAATTCAACATCGTAAAAAAAGGAGGCTGACTTTGATAATAGGGGACGATGCAGCAACATTACTAAGAAAATCACCAAAGAGAATCACTCTCCATGGTAAATGGAAATATCAGAAGTCAGAACATGATCGCTGGACAAGTTTGTCGGATCCATAACAGAAAATATACCGTGGACCAACAATTGAACTAAAAATTTGCAGTTTGCACGAAGGAAATATATTTATCATGGGTGAATTTAACCTACACATCAGCTGTGTCAATTAAATCGGTAAGCATGGTTTGGAAGAGAAGTGTGTTTGTTCTATAATAGTTTCATGCAGCAACACACTTTAGAACTGCATCTGAATGAAGTTATCGTACATTTAATGTTGTATAATCAGATAATATTAATTCATAATGTCACAATGTAAGGTCTGCTGGAAATAGAGATCATAAAACCATTCAATTCCATGTTAGGTTTCAAAGTTACAGTCAGGAACAAGAGTCGTAAATGTAAACACAATCAACTACAACAGTATAAGGTGAAAGTAGGCTGATTAAGTAATTTAACTGAATATTATGCTGCTAAGTAAATGCACAGTGGGAAGGATTTCAAGACACAAATACCCAACAAAATTCAACTCGTTGAATAATAAAAACTCAACAAAAACATCATCCATGGCTCACACAAGAAGTTAAATATTGTGTTTGATTTTAAGAAGTGGCTTATGTTTTACAAAGAATGGAAACAAACTTACAATTAAGAACGAACAAGGCAGCATCGGAAAGCTGATAAAATTCGAAAAAAATGAAAATAAACTAGCTAAAATTATTAAAACAGGTTGTAAGCGCATTATTAAGTATACAAAAAGAAGCTTGCCAAAGTATATATTAGTACCTAAGAAGCAGAAACAACAGAAATTTTCACAGGAAATGAGGAAATCCATGATATAGCTGTGATTTAACAAAATTTCTTATTTGCAAAAACATTCACATCAGATTGGGAGCTGGAAAATATAATTTCACTTTCAAGGAAAAAGAAAGAGAAAACAGGGAACTGCAAGACAGTAAGTCTGACAACATTCCTTATCAAAATTCTGCATTGTATTCTTGAAAGAGTGTAAACAATACAATTAGAAATGTTTTACAATTAGAAATGATTTCTGATGAAGGGTTTAGGCCCGAAACGTCAAGTTTTCCTGCTCCTATGATGCTGCTTGACCTGCTGTGTTCATCCAGCCCCATGCTTGTTATCTCGGATTCTCCAGCATCTGCAGTACCTTTTATCTCTGATACAATTAGAAATGTGTAGTATGTTTAGAACAAGTCAACATAGTCTAACAAAAGAGAAATCATGTTTGTCAAATATTTTCGAGTGTTTGGAAGCTTTATCTTGCAAGGTTGATAATAGGGAACTTTTATATATTATGTGCAGGGATTTCCAAAAGGCATTCAATAAGGTCAAGAGAAAACTAAGAACTGATCAAGTTCAGGATATTATATTAACATAAATAGAGGATCGTTTGACAGGTAAGAAGAAAAGAATGTGTGCAAACTGAACATTTTCAAGTTGGCAGGCTGTCATTACTCCACCCAAGGACCTATTCTATTTACAATCTAAGTAAACGATTCACATTCAGAGAGAGAATAATTGATCTACATTTTCTCATGATGCAATGCTGGATGGAAAGGTACACAGTCAGATTAAGGACCCTTCCGTATAATGTAGTGACAATTCGTCACAAGTTTGATGAATTGATCATATGAAAACAAAGAAACAATTATAATATGATAGAGATTGCAGAGACGTGGTTGCAAGGTAACTAGGACTGAATATTGCGTGCTAAAAGGTGTTTTTACATTAGGATAGCATCAAAGTGAAAGGAGATGGTCCTGTTAATGAATGAGTAATCATTACACACGTGAAAAATTGTCTTTGTTCAGAAGTTTAATTGGCAAAAAATCTGCGGGTGCAGTTAAGAAAATGCAAGGAGAAGAATTTACAAGAGGTAGTTTATAGTCAACCAATCAGTAGCTACGTTTAAAGAAATCAATAAATGCTATCAATGCTAAGAAAACAAAAAACTATTGTAATAGGTGTGGATGACTTTAGTCTTAATATTTAAGGAAGGACGAAATAAAAACCGAAATTGCTGGAGAAAAAATTCTAAAGAAGAGTCACTAGATGCAAAATGCTAACTGTGCTTTCTGTCTCCACAGATGCAGCTCGGCCTGTTGAGCTTCTCCAGCAAGTTCTATTTTTGCTTCAGATTTCCGGCATTCACGTTTCTTTGTTTTTTTTTGTTTAAGACAGGATGCATTCATAATGGAGGCTACACTGTGAACCTTCAATAAATTTGTCGCCGAGTTGAAGTGAATGTCCAATGATGACAGTCCGAGTAAATTCAGCCTTTCTTCTCTGAGGTTGTAATGAATGAGAAGCTATTCGACATGAGAAGCAGTTCATAGGATGCATTCATGACAGTTTCAAAGAAAAATAATTTGTGGAACATATTTAGTTAATACAGGTAATATTCAATGAGAAAGGTTGTTTGATGATGTTGCAATAAACGAACCACAAAGGAAAGTAATAGTAACATAAAGGATATTCACATTTGGTTTGAAAACCAAAAACTTGGTCTAAAACCTCTGTATGAAACTTAAATAAAATACAATTGCAAAATTGAAAAGACAGAATTGGCTAAGTTGAACTGGGAGGGTATGTCGAAAGGAAAGACTGTGAAAAGCAGTGCTATGCATTTAAATTCTCAGCAGAGATGTATTTCATCGAGAATGAAAGATTCTACAAACATTATGGACCAACTGCAGCTAAGTAAAGACATAACAGATTCCTATGAAATTCTTCTGTCTGCTATTTTCATTGAAATATTGACATTTTTTTTGAAAATGTTACAACAGCATACAAACAATTTCTCATCAAGATTCAAACAGAACAGCAACACAATATCAGAAGGGAGAAGATCGTCCAAACGTAGGAAAGTAGTGTTGAAAGTTTATAGATCTGGTCAGGTCACAACTAGAATACTGAACCTAGTTCTTGTCATCACAGCTGAGGAAAATTGGGGTCTTGGAGGGGATTCACGTGATATATTAGGAAGATACTGAAGTTCAGAGATGGCACATGTGTGATCCTGTTGGAAAAGCTGCGTTGTTGGCCTTGATCGAAGGAGATTCAGGGTATAGCATCATACAAGGTCTTCTAGATTATGGTAGATATAGATAAAGTAGACAAGGAAAATCTTTTTCAATTAATGAAGAGCATAACATCCAGGGAACACACATTTAGGATTTTGGAAAAGATATGCAGAAGAAATTCAAGGAGTCATGGGTGATATTGGATATACAGCCCATTAGGGTGATGGAAGCAGAGACCGTAAATGATTTCAAAAGGGAATTGGAAGGGCAATGGAAGAAAATGAACTTGCAGGGCTGCAGCAATCAAATAAGTCAGTGGGCGTGGCTGAGTGGCCTCAGAAAAAGCTTTTAGACTTGATACGCCAAATGCTGTCTTTAGTACCTCTAAATTGCTCTAATTTAAAGCTGTTTCCATTTATGCACTCATGGCACGCGGGTAGTACTGACGAGGCCAACACTTCTTGCCCATCCTAATTGATTTTGAGAAGGTAACGGTGAGTTACCTTCTGAAATTATTGGTGCCCATGTGATGCTGGTACACGCATATTGCTATGAGGAAAGGAGTTTGATTACTTTGACCACAAACAGGCAAGCAACATTGGTATAATTCTGACGCAGTATGGACATGGTGACATCCCAAGGCATCCATTGGGAGAAATAGTGGGTTTAGGAAACACTGTCAAATTGGGAACTGATGAGACGAAATTTAACAACAGCTTTTATTTACAACCTTAATAATCTCAAGCAGTGAGTGACAATGGACGAACAGTTGACATTAAACATTACTTTCACAGACTGAACAAACAGGTCAAGATAGCAAGTTGCCTTCTGCCACTTGAAACTTGCCAATTCCAAAAAATATCAAAACTTGTCTATCAAGACAAACGTGCAGTATATATAGATTTAAAGATGACAAGGATAGAGAGAAGCTGGGCGTTCTGAAGATATCCAAACATATACCATAAAATGGATGTCTATCACTGTTTCATTTATTGTAGCTAACAGTGAAATACTGACGTGCACATTGCAAGTAATTTGTACATGATGAAAAAGGAGGGTGAAGTGTTAATTTTCACTTGAGAGTTGAGTGTTACAACTGTACGTAGTATATTCTCCAATACAGCTGTCTAGTTCACTCTGTAAGGCTCACTATTGGTACGCTTATTATAGACTAGATGCTCCTCTCTTACAAGACTTACATCAATTGCATTGTAGCCCATTTATCTCCAGCCTATGGGACACCTATTCCAATATCAAAGATTTTCATAGGGAGGAAGGCTGGCTTTTCAGGTGAAAACTGAAAATTTGCCACAGATCCTACGTTCAACAAAGGGGTAGCCTATAGCATCAGCGCAAAAGACAAGGCTGGTGCATTTGTATCCATTTTCAGCCAGAAGAGTGCAAGGTACATCGTTAACTCATCTTTAAGTCCCAGCATCACAGAGGGACTTAACGATGAGTGAAAGATGTACCTTGCACTTGTACATTACTTGTACCTTACCTTGTACATTATTCTGTCCATGTGACATCAACAAACAAAGGAATTCTGCAAAGGCAATGGACCCTGACAACAATGAGCAAATTGAAGACTTCCAATCCAAGCTAGATTTGTCCCAACCTACCTGTTCCACTGCAGCAGCTGATGAAGGGTTTTGGCTCGAAACATTGACTTTCCTGCTCCCCGGATGCTGTGTTTTTCCAGCTCCACATTTCTTGACTCTAGCTTCCAGCAGCTGCAATCCTTACTGTCTCCCAGCTAAACCACTGGCATCTGACCAGCAATGTGTAAAATTTCTCACATATGTCCTGTCCTCAAAAAGCAGCATATACCCTATACAGCGAAATGTCACTGTGTCAGTCTAGTCTGCACCATTGGAAAGTTTATGGAAAGGGCTAGTATTATGAAAAGACACTTTCTCAGCATTAACCTCCTCACTGGACCTTATTTTAGGTTCTGCCAGGGACACTAAAGTCTGAATTTCATTTCAGTTTGCTTCCATTGATAAAAATACCTGAACTCCAGAGGCAAGGTGATAGTGGCTGCCCTTTACATCAAGTAAGCAATTGACAAAATATGGTTTCAAATAGCACTCGCAAAATAGGAATCAATGGTATACAGAGGGGAAAAAACGCCGGGAATTGGAGTCACACACAGCAGAAACGATGATCATTGCGGTTGTGAAAATCAATCAGCTCAGTCCAAGTAAAATACTGTAGGAGTTCCCTAAGACAGTATCTTAACCCAACCATCTTTAATTGATTCAATTGCCTTGTCACCAAATGGTCAGAAATTAGCATGTTTGCTGGTGATTGCACAATCTTCAACAGAATTTACAAATCATACGGTACATGTCCACATGCAGCAAGACCTGGATGGTACTTGGCTTGGATTGATGTGTGGCAAATAAAGTTCATGCCACAAGAGTGCTGACAATTGCAATTTCAAACAAGACGAATTAACAACAACAGCAAAAACAAAGTTGCTGGAAAAGCTTAGCAGGTCTAGCAGTATCTGTGAAAGAGAAAACAGAGTCAATGCTTTGGGCCCGGTGACCCTTCCTCAGAACTGAGGAAGGTTCTGAGGAAGGGTCACCAGAACCGAAACATTAACTCTGTTTTCTCCTTCACAGATGCTGCCAGACCTGCTGAGCTTCTCCAGCAACTTTGTTATTGTTCCTGATTTACAGCATCCGCAGTTCTCCTAGTTTTTAAGACGAATTAACAATTTCCGCTCAACATTTATTGGCATTTCTATCATTGAGAGCCCCACTGTCAACATCCTGGGATTATTGTTGACCTGAAACTGAACTGGACCTTTTAAATAAATACTTGTATTGCATGATCATTTGAAAGTCAAGGATTTCTGCCGCCAGTAATTTGCCTCATGACATGCCAATGCCTTTTTCACCATCCCCAAGGCATATGTCAGGAGCGTCATGGAATACTCTACATTTGCCTGGATAGATGCAGACCTGACAGCAACCAAGAAGCGCAACGCTATCCAAGATAAAGCAACCCATGTCATTAGCATCCAATCCAACACCTTCCACATGCAATTCCTTCACATTTGACATATAGGGTAACAATATGCACTACCTGCAAGTTGCACTACAACAACTGTCCAAGGCACCGCCAAAAGCAACTTCCAATACCATGAGCTCGACCATTTGGAAGTACAAGAGCAGCAGATTCTGGGCCACCTGCAAGTTCCTCTTCAAACCGCCCATCATCCTGCATTGAACTTTTCCTGCATTGTTCCCTCATTTCTTCCTGGATCTAAATCCTTAACTTCCTCTGAACGATGACATGGGAGTACCTACATACAAAGGACTGCAGCAATTAAGTGTCAGCTCACCACAAACTGCAACAGTGATTTGACATGGACAATAAGTACAAACGGAGCAAGCAATGTCAATACCAAATGAATTAAGCAAATGTATTTCATTCTCACGTCTCTTGTTCAGAAGGAATTGAATTCATTTCCTGCATTGTGCAAAGTAAATATCAGTTGAATGATGTCGTACACGAATAGAAGGGCAAAAAAAATTTGCGGTTCATTACCTTTCAAGACCGTGATTTTCACCATCAGCCATCAACAAGCACATAGAGCTTGACCCCATTTACGCTCCACTTTGAAGGAAAACCGGAAGTGAGGTAATCCTGCTCAACGGATTCCAGAGTTTAAATAACAGGCGGGAAAACGCAACGGCGCTTCATCGGAGGCTGCACTGATCGTGTTACCCAGCAGGGTAATGAAACGTCTGCGGAAAAACAACGAAGCAGCTCGGCGAGCCAGCCAACCACAACATCCACAACCCGAGCTACAAATCTACTCTAAAACCTCATTTTTAAACATGTTTACCTCTTAGAGGTTAGACAGCGGTTATGACCATAATACGACATTGATTGCAATAAATCGGCAAAGTTGCCTCAAAAGACAAACCACGATTTACAACTTGAAAGTAAAGATGGCATACATTTCCGCCGGTTAAAACAACTGCAGAACAACACTATCTCGCAAGGAAATAACGACCGTATCTGATCAGTCTGCTTTAGCATTTAGCGAAGACATTTGAAGGACTTGCCATTTTGGGGAAATAAAAATGCCACAAACTATCTTACGACAACTAAAAGTCAAAGGAAATTTTCGAATTTATTAATTACAAAAGGATATCATCTGCCTTCATATCGAGCAAATGTGTCGTTACGGAAAAATATATTCATATCGCGCCTTTCAAACTCATTTGAACTTCCCAAGCGGTTACGGCCAACTTTTTAAGTGTAGTTACAATTGTGATACAGGGGACGCCACAGCCAATTCGCCCGCACTGCAAACCTCCCAAATTAGCAATGTGATGATGTCCAGGTAAACCTTTCCTCGTCTGTGTGTTTGTGTGTGTTTATCTGTGTGCTTGGTTTGTGTGTCTGCGTGTGTGTGTGAGAGAGAGGGAGAGACAGAGAGAGAGAGATGCAGACTAAATGGTAAACATGTAAGACAGAGATAGTAGGAAGAGCAGATGCTGGAGAATCTGAGAAAACAGGTTGTAGAGCTGGATGAACACAGCAGGCCAAGCAGCATCAGAGGAGCAGGAAGGCTGACGTTTCGGGCCTAGACCCTTCTTCAGAAATGGGGAAGGGTAAGAGGATTCTGAAATAAATAGGGAGAGAGGGGGAGGCGGATAGAAGATGGGTAGAGGAGAAAATAGGCGGAGAGGAGACAGACGGGTCAAAGAGGAGGGGATGGAGCCGGTAAAGGTAAGTGTAGGTAGGTAGGGAGGAGATAGGTCAGTCCAGGGAGAACGGACAGGTCAAGGGGGCGGGATGAGGTTAGTAGGCAGGAGATGGGGGTGGGGCTTGAGGTAGGAGGAGGGGATAGGTGGGAGGAAGGACAGGTTAGGGAGGCGGAGACGAGCTGGGCTGGTTTGGGGATGCGGTAGGGGGAGAGGAGGTTTTGAAGCTTGTGAAATCCACATTGATACCATTGGGCTGCAGGGTTCCCAAGCGGAATATGAATTGCTGTTCCTGCAACCTTTGGGTAGCATCGTTGTGGCACTGCAGGAGGCCCAGGATGGACATGTCGTCTGAGGAATGGGAGGGGGAGTTGAAATGGTTCGCGACTGGGAGGTGCAGTTGTTTGTTGCGAACCGAGCGTAGGTGTTCTGCAAAGCGGTCCCCAAGCATCCGCTTGGTTTCCCCGATGTAGAGGAGGCCACAACGGGTACAGCGGATGCAGTATACCACATTAGCAGATGTGCAGGTGAACATCTGCTTGACGTGGAAAGTCTTCTTGGGGCCTGGGATTGGGGTGAGGGGGAGGAGGTGTGGGGGCAGGTGTAGCACTTCCTGCGGTTGCAGGGAAAAGTGCTGGGTGTGGTGGGGCTGGAGGGGAGTGTGAAGCGGACAAGGGAGTCCTGGAGAGACTGGTCCCTCCGGAAAGCAGATAAGGGTGGGGAGAGAAAAATGTCTTTGGTGGTGGGGTCGGATTGCAAATGGCGGAAGTGTCGGAGGATGATGCGTTGGATCCGCAGGTTGGTCGGGTAGTACGTGAGGACGAGGGGGATTCTGTTTTGGTTGTTATTGCGGGGAGGGGTTGTGAGGGACGAGTTGCGGGAAATGCGGGAGACACGGTCGAGGGCGTTCTCGACCACTGAGGCGGGGGGGGCGGGGGAAAGTTGCGGTCCTTGAACATTTAAGACACTTGGGTTAACTCCTTAGCTTGACTTCAAAGCGGTGGCATTGAATCCTTCACAATAACACAGGAGGGTGGACTGGAATTTGGCTTAACATACTATCGGAAAAACAATGTTTCCTACAGCAGGACTTCCTCAGTCATGCTCTGGAACGTCAACTTAGATATCTGTTGCTCTCGTCTTGAAATAGGACTCTCGACAATCTTGTCTTTAGACAGGTGTGAGGGTGCTACCATCTCACCAACGGCTAGCATTCAAATCAATTTGAAGAACAACGAAATGCTACGAGTGACCTGAGCAAGCTCATTGGTACTATGAAAGAATCTGGCTGTGTGGATAATTTCCAGAGAAAATGTTTCCGCTTGTGATAGAATGTAAAACAACAGGAGATAAACATGATAGTCAGAGCGAAATCGAAAAGAGAGTTTATTTTGCCAATAAAACAGAAATAAATGAAAGGAGTTTCAAGTTGGATTAGACGTGGCTGGTAAGAAGGAGCAAAAATGCCAGAATATAACAGATAGGCTGACTGGTGTTTGCCTAAGCTGCAGGCTATAGGCGGTCGTCAGTCATTTGAAACAAAACGTGATCAGATCATAAAATTTGCTGACCAACCTCTGCCAAGAAAAGAACTAAATTAACGTTTCAGTCACAGCCCTTTGTCAGCTGTTGAAAAGTAAGAAAATGAACGGAAATGATAGCTTACATTTATATAAAAATTCTGAAACGCAAAGATGTAGCAGTGTTTCCTGAAGATTAAACAAAACCACACCCTGTCAAAGATAAAAAGAGAGGAATGAAAATCGATTGTTGAGATGGATGTAAAGAATTCTGATTGAAAAGGACGAATGGAGTAGCAGAGACTTTTAGGGAGATCATTTTGGAAAATGGAGTCCAAGCATTGGCGGCTAAGGGCCCAGTGTACACAATGTTGGACACATAGGAGAATAAGGAGTAAGATTGTTGTCTGAAATAATTCTGAGGTAGGGTATGACAAGACGAAGAACAAATTTAAATGAATATCAGAATTTTAAATTTGAGCCAATAGCGCATAGAAAACAGTTGTGGATCAACAAGGATCGGGGAGATGGGTGAACAGGAATTTGTGCAGGATCGACTATGGGTAGCAGCATTTCGGATGAAAGTCATTTTCTGCAAATTGGATGTTGGTGGTGGTGCAAGGTCGGCATTTGGTGAAAACGGTTAAAATGTGAGTTATTTGGTGCTGTAACTTTGTCAACAGTCGGTTTACATTTTTTTCCGATTATTGATTTCTTTAACTTCTATTCGCTAATTTGGAATTTAGAGGATTGAGGAATGATTAATACAGATAACGCTGCAAAGAAAGAAGGAAACAATCTTTCCAATGAAGAGAATCCAGCGACTCCATCATAGAGAAAATAATTTGTCAATTTAATTAGGCTGCTGTGCTGGGACAGAAACCCGATTTACCAGAGTATTGCGGAAGGACCTGGCTTGAAATAAGCGGAAGAGTAATGGGAAAATAGCCACGTTGTATGAGCGAAGAAATACAATGGCCCCTGCGTTCCTATTTTACATTTTACCATTGCGCCATTTGTATGTACACGTGTGTAAATATGTGCATAGCACCAAGTCACCTGTGACAGTTGCGAGGTGAAGCGGCGTAGCAGAGGAAGGAGAAGGAAGCCAAGACGGGGCTGCCAATTCTATTTCTCTTTGTAACAACGAGCTGTCACTACAGAAGACAGAGTTGGTCACTCACCTGAGGTCACATCTAACCTGACTACTGCCATTCTGGATTCCAAGGGACTGCCCACAGAGAAGATAGGCATATCTGCGCATCTGTATGCAATATCTGTTGGTATACATGGACACATGAATTTTCGTGTGTCTGTGAAATCTTGCAACATAACAGTGGCTTTACCTCATTGGTTTTCAAGGGCTTTAGAATATCCTGACTGCCATTGTTCTAAACACAAGTCCTATTAATTTTAAGTGTATATGAACTTATGTGCGCGCGGGTTTTATGTACGAGTCTTTAACTTTATGTGAATTTTTTCACGGCATGCTGTGGTGTATGTATACATAACTCATCCCAAATCCAATTCGTTTATTGTTTCATATTCGTTGAGCCACATTGCCTCCTGATTCTGCAACAGCTTTCGTTTGAAATCCTCTTTAATATTTTTAATCCCTCCAATCTCTGCTTTAATTCTGACCTCTTGTCCACGGCCAACTTTCTCCATTCCACCTTTGACGGCATGTCTTGAACTACACGTTGGAAGCTCGTCCCAAACCAAGTCTGTTTTCTCTCCTATTTTAAAACATGCCTACTTGACCAAGCTATTTTCTCTAATTCATCACTCTGTTCACTCCATAACGTTCCCTGCCAATCGCTTTGAAATTTTACTACTTTGCAGGCGCTATATAAATGTGACTTCCCATATGGATATGTTGGTTTGATTCTGCTTACGTGTGAGAGTAACTACGTTTCCATTTTTTCCCTTTATAAATGTAATTTTTATTTGTAACACATTCTACGTTGACGGAGAGCGCTGACTACCCAGGCATCTATTTTCAATGAATGCTTCGGTGAGCGGTTATCGCTGCTCAACTTTGAGCGTTTACAACACGTTTATTTTTAAAGAAAGGCTCCTTACAATCGAAGAGAATGGAAACACTTGTGGTTAGATGTTGAGCCCGTTTCAGGGCGTACAAGTTCAGCAACACTTGCATTTTCGGATTCGAATTGAAAGGAGCGTAATTTTTGAAAAAGAATGACAAGCCTGACAAGCGTCAAACTTCTCCGAACATTTTGCATGTTTTACATTTAGCAATGTCGCAGTGCGCTAACTCTGAAAAATACATGAAATCCGAAGCAATCGTCTTTACCTCACCTATATTTCAACGCTCCCAGAACTAACTTTAGACACGTGTAGCTCTTTGAGCATGTCCTATTTAAGGGAGTGGGAGAGAGGTGGTAATCCATAACTTACAGAGAGCCATCATTCTGTTCAATGATCTCTCCATTGTTTTCAGCTGTATCATCCAGCAAGTTCTCATTGTGCAAAAAGATAAACAAGATAATAGATTATATATTTGAACTGAGAGATGTCCTTACTGTAGACTGGTAACAGCACTGGTGAATTAGTGAATTCAAACAAAAAATGCATTTGTGGCGAGAAAGCACAATTATCGTTTCGAATCCGGTGGCCCTTCAGAAGAAAACGCATTTTTATGGCTCTCTTCATGACCTCTTGAGATTCCAATAAATCTTACAACCAGATAAGCACTTCAGTTTTGTTGCCAGTTTTCTTATGTGGAAAAAAACGCAGTCATTTTACTCGCAGCAAAGTCCCACAACAGAAACATCACGATTCCCAAAGTTCTAAGGATGCTGGAAATCAGAAACACAAACAGAAATTTCTGGAAAAATAACTCAGCAGACATGGCAACATTTGTGTAAAGAGAGCGGCGTTGACATTTCGGATCCAGTGAACTTTGTTCGGAACGTCAATTCTGCTTTCTTCCCAAAGATGTCTTGGGGTCTTATCTATCTTCATACTTTTTAAGACACACAACACATCTTCCTTTTTAATAGCAACTTGTCTTAGAAACTCGACACTCCTTTCCCTCCACTAATTCCTTCTCTGGTGAATACCGACACAAAGTTTTCGTTGAGGAACTCACCTACCTCTCCTGGCTCCACGAATAGTTTCCCTCCTTTATCCTT
The DNA here is from genome assembly GCA_024137785.1 of Ginglymostoma cirratum. Lineage (NCBI taxonomy): Eukaryota > Metazoa > Chordata > Chondrichthyes > Orectolobiformes > Ginglymostomatidae > Ginglymostoma > Ginglymostoma cirratum. The sequence goes on from JAHRHZ010000084.1 coordinate 7,439,220, forward strand.
CAGTGGGCCAACCCCTTTCCCTGGCTACCGTCTTGCGTTTTATATGTGTATAAAAAGCCTTGGGATTCTCCTTAATTCTGTTTGTTGACGACTTTTCATGAAACACTTTTAGCCCTTCTAATTCCTTGTTTATAGTTCTTTCCTAAAGTTCTTTCCGACTTTCCTTATATACTTCAAGGGCTTCATCAGCTCCCATTCTCCTAGACCTCATGCATGCTTCCTTTGTCTCCCTGACTAAGATCAAAATATCACTGGATATTCGAGGTCATGTAACTTGTCATACCTATTCTTCATTCTCGCAGGTTACTGAACTCTTATCAACTGCCGTTTGAAATACTCCCACGTGTCTGATGTGGATTTACACTTAAACAAGTACCTCCAATCAAAATTCTCCAGTTCCTCATTAATATTGTTGCAGTTCGCCTTCCCGCAGTTTAACACTTTCACACGAGAACTGCTGTTCTCTCTATCCATGAGCATCTTAGATCGCACGGTATTATGCTCACTACTCCCAAAATGCTCACCCACTGTAATGTCCTTCACCTTGCTGGACCCATTTCCCAAAACTAGGTCCAGTATAACAGCTTCTTTTGTTGGACTGTTGACATTTTGTTTCAAGAATCCCTCCTGAATGCCATTGGGAGGCCTGTAGTATAACCTCAGCGTTGTGATTTCACCTTTCCTATCCCTGAGATCCAAACATCATTGCCTCGCTGCAGGAGTCCTCCGACATATTCTCCTTCAGAGCAGCTGTGACATTCTCCTTTATCAGTAATGCAACTCCCCTAACCCTTTTACCTGCCTTTCTGTCACACTTGAAATTGATGATGCTTGGACCAAGGCTGTAATGTGCTCTGAGGAGGAGTAAATTGGTGAAACTCAAATTGAACGCTACTGAGCAGATTATTGTCAAGCAAGTTTCGCCTCAAAGCACTGTGGATCGCACATTTCAGACCTCTGCTGAAATAAAGAGTAGACTGATGGAAAGTTACTTGCTCAGATTTGATTTCTGCTGCTTTCTTTTTCTGGACTGGACATTAAAGTGGGCTACATTACAAACTGTTGGGTAGATGCTACTTTTTTGATTGCGCTGAAAGAGCTTGCCTGGGGCACTTTCCGCAACACGCGTTTTTCCTGTTGATGTAAGGACGTCCACAATTTTTGCAGTAGCAGTGGCCAGGTACGCCCAACAATTGAGATACTCACAACCTGGCGTTGTGGAGCTGCAGTTCCGCTCCAGCGATAAATTTCTGTGACTGTTCCGCTTTTTTAAAATGAAAACCACTAATGAGGATAACCGATTGGTATGTACGGCGCACTGCTGACCAGTTACTGGGGATGATCGAGGAGTGAGGCCGTGTCAGGCATTTCAAGTAGCAATCATTCTTCATGATCAAACCGTCACTGCACTGTCGCTTCTTCAAGTTGAGTCGTCTCAAATTCGTTGCATTATCATTCGCCTCTCAAAAGCCTGAAAATTGTATTCATGTTGTTATCCAAGAACAGCTATGACATCCAACACTGTGTCGCTAATTAGTTCAGATATCAGGACTTCTTCACATGCATCCGAAACAGCGGCAGTCATAATTAACCTATCTAAAGGTGAAACCGTGAGGAAAAATTTAAATGATGGAATTACTCACATTTTACTATTGCAAGAAGATCCGAGATGTCGGTGGAAGTAAACACTTGGAGTACATGTACATTGTTGAGAGGGACAGGGCAAATGAAAAGGCTGAAATACAACGAGGATTCCTGACATTATTATTAGAGAGATGATGCATTAAGCAAGGAAGTGGCACGAAACATTTGTTAAGAACTATTTAGGTGTTAACTGGAGTTTTCTGTACAAACCTGCAACAACCCTTTCGGGAGAGTTTCACGAAAATGGTAACACCGCAGAAGATGTTTGCCAGAATGTGAACAAAGTCGTGGGATTTAACTATGCGGCGAGACTGGAGAAACAAAGGTTTTTCTCATTACAGTCGAGGATGATGAGGCGGATTGATGCCATAGTCCAGAGATCACAATAGCTTAAAAGGCAAATTAAAGGAAACTGTTCCCAGTTACAGAAGGGCCGAAAATCAAACAACAGAGTTGAGGTGATTGACAAGAGCACTCGAGGCTAATGAGAAGAAGCGGCGTACAATCTAGTCCTGTCCCGGGTTCACCCATGCCGTGACGAACAGAACTCCTGAATGATATGCACCGACAGGTTTAGAATTAAGCCAATAGAAGACGGAACAGAGTTGGAAATACCAGAAGCTGAATACTGTGAATAAGCAAAGTGCCACTTCCATTTGATGAAGAGTCGAACTTGAAACATTAACTTTGCGTTCTTCTCACACATGATTCCAGGCCCTGATTTTTTCCAGCAATTTTGCATTGTTATCTTTTCTTTTAATCGCTATCAGCAAACGATGGTCTCTTTATTCCGCTTCTCCTCGCACGTCCATGTGGAAATGCCAACACACAGGACCCTGAATAATACTTGGTGTTTTTCAGGCTGCGAAATTAATGCTAGTAACTGTGAACCAGATGAACAGGGGTCTCGAATTTCATATCTACCGTGAGTCAAAATAATATTATATTCTAAAATCCTAAAGCGGAGAAAAGGAATTCATCAGGGTTAATAGTCCTAACTGCAATTCCAATTATTACTGCTTGACATCATCATGGATTTGAAGATCCCAGGTTTAAATATTTTACCACTCTCATTGTCTTGCATATAGGTGAATACTTTAGGTGAGTTACTGGGGAGGTGACCATGCCTGCGACTTGAATCGTTATTTTCAGACCGAATCAAGGCCGGAAAGTTACTGTTCATAACTAATCGGAAAGCATTGTTCCGGCAGTGTCAGAAACACATTGTCTTCAGATGGAAATTTCTCAACAATCAGTGGTCAAGGAACCTCCCACTTCCCATACTTCTGGGACTCAATATTCGTCATGTGATGTCTCAGGTCATGGTCATAGGCTTGATAAGTTTTTCCGACCAAACCATTCAGGACACCATCCTCATTTACAACAAGAAACCCACGAACTTTTCTTTTATGTCTATGTTCATGACTGTTACAGTACAGTACATGACTCTACTTGGCATAATTTGGTCAGGTACATTTAGTTACTGTATGCTCCTATATTAAAATCCGTTATATCCTATTTTACAAGATAGCGCAATGGTTCTGCTTTGTATAATTAAACATTGTGCTGCTCCACTTCGATTGCTATAACTTTCAATGGCTCTTGCATTTTACTTCGTGAAGTTCTTTTCCTGGTATATTCTTGCTAAGCAGGGGACTGAAAGTTTGTCAGCATAAGAGAAGGCGGATTTGTAGCTACAATTAGAACAGCCATTAATGAATAGCCGAGTAGGTGCGAAGGGCAGAATGGCCTATTCTTTCTCCGTGTGGTGTACGTTGGTTTGCAGATATTATCATCGCTCTTCTTTCTTTTCTGATAGCCGCTGAAGCAACTTCGGGTAAAGTGAAACAGTTCCCTAAATTTTTGAGCGTTAACAGAGGTGAGAATGTTTCCATCTTCTGCACGTTTCCTATCTTTGAAGAAACTCCTGATGTTTATTGGCGGAGACGGGGTGAGGTGTCGGTTCTGGAGGCAGACAGCAGAAAGCGATTCAACGCAAAAAGGGGAACAAGTTCTTTCTCAGTCCTAAACGCTAGTGTTGCTGATGCCGGAGTGTATTTCTGTGAAGTTAAGCACCAGCGAAGGTCGATTGGAGATGGGGGTGGCACACAACTGACTGTTTATGGTAAGGATCATTGTACCGGACAGGCTGCTTCTCAGTTTTATTAGATACTTGCAAAGTTTTTATATCGCGGGACGAAGATTCTTCGAATTGCTTTTACGTGGGTTTGTACTTTCTTTGTCACTGAACTCGTGTTAAATAGCAATTGATTCACTCTCGCAATTTGAACACTTATGTCTGAGACCAATTTCACTCGCTTGCTCTCCTGATATTTGAAAGGGTTCTACTTCCAAAGAGTTTTATTTTTGTCCAGTTGCAACTATTATCAAACCAAGATACCGAAATAAAATAAAAGTTTAAATTTAGGTTTGAAATGAATCAATGTGCTACGAGGACAAAGTCCCTTCTCGCCAATTTAACGGGGCCGATGTGCGACAGTGGGAACAATTCTAACATCTCCTGGGTCATATCTTTTGCCCTCCTTTATTAACTCAAATCCAGGGCTAAGGAATGATAGCATTCTGATTCTTGACTACGCACTTAATGCAGTTCTGTTGGCCATAAAATCTAATGAATCTTGCAAATTAATAATGACTTTAACTTATATTTGGAAAATTTCTGAAAAGTATGCTCGGAAAGAAAACATCGAAATTGTTCTCAAGAGTTTCACAAAAAATGGAAAGTTAACAAGGCCCCATATATTAGGTTACATGACGCCTATACACTGATTCGCATCTGTTAGATATAAAAATAGGGCTGATAAAAGCAGAGGGGAAAATGAGCCCAGTAGACAGAATGAACTTCGAGAAGTTCAAAAACTCTGGAATTATATAATGCCTCAGAGTTAGAATTTTCCATGTTGGATTCCGCATCTGTGCAGTTGTTATGAACTTCACACTAATCCGTAATCCATAAAAGCTACGGAGGAGGTGATGGCCTCGTGGTATTATGGCTAGTGTATTAAACCAGAGACCCCGAAAACATTTGGGTGACACATGTTCAAATCCTGCCACTGCAGGCCACCCCTGCAATAAACCTCTGGCATTAAGAATCAACTGTTAATTTTTGTGAAAATTCCACCTGTTTCACAAATTTTTTTAGAGCAGGAAACTGCCATCCTTTCCTGGTCTGACCTACATGTGACTCCAGCCCCACAGCAATGTGGTTGACTCTTAACCGCCCTCTGGACAATTAGTGATGGGCAATAAATACTGCCTGGCCAGCGACGCCCTCGCCCCGTGAATGAGTAAAGAAAAGGATAGAACCAGAGAAGCTGTTCAAATTAGTGGAGAACAAACACAGGATCCATATTTCAGATAATTTGCAAAATAGTCAGGTGCCACGGTCGGAAAATCTTTCAAGAAAGTTGTTCAAGGATCTGGAGTGCACTGCGGAAGAATCCAGTGCAATTATGGCGTTCAAAAGGCAAAGTTATGAAAGGGATGAAACCAACAACGACAATTGCAGTGGATCTGGCAGCATTTGTGGAGAGAAATGGAGTTAAGGTTTCCAGTTTGGTCTGACTCTTCTTCAGGAGAAGTTTTGAACATTGTACGAGACAAAATATTTCGTACCGCAAACCATCATGTATGCGGTATGGGGATAGGGAATTCAGTGACAGACTGGCGTGTACTGTTTCCGATAGGTTTGCTCAGGAATCCAATTGCTGCTAACCCCAGTCCTTCTCCAGGATCTCATTCAGAACATTGCCCCTGCCTCCCTCAAGTAACCAATCCTGGGAGATCCAACATCTTTATTAATCATTTCACATATTCCTACTATTTTGTTGTCGGGCTGGAACACTTCAACGTTTAAAATTAAACGATAAAGAGCGTAAGTATTGTCACTGTATGAATGTAACAGCGTCACGGGTGCAGTCAAATGAGGATGTGCTCATTTAAATTTAAACAAAACAGAAACTTTTTTTTCCTTCAAGTGTCGCCGTTGCCACTGAAACTCGTTCAAGTTGAAGGGGTTTCTGCGGCTTCTCTGAAACTCGTGTGCAAAACTGCTGCCTGTTACCCGGAGCCTGTCCGTATCTCCTGGCGAAGAGATGCTGCCGAAAATTTGACCGGAATACAAACGGTAATAAAGACTGCGGATGGACTGTATGAGGTTTCCAGCTCTCTGGAAGAAGCGCAGCCTGTGCGGAGCGGAGTGATTTATACCTGTCTGGTGTCACATGTTTCCCTTCCTGTACCCGTCAGTGTCAACTTCACCGTCAATCCAGGTAAGACTGGAAACACTGGCAGCAGTGAGAGGGACCAGCGCTCCAAGCAGCGTTTAGAGAGTAGACATGCAGCTGAGCAGCTGTCCAAACCAGAGGGAGGAGTTGAGCGTGGAAAGTATTAACTCGCAAAGCGCCACAAATGGGAAAAGAATCAAGATATTCCTGAAATTTTTACCGAGTAAAATGAAATTACAACTAAAATGTTCTGTGACAATCCCTTCTAGATCCTCTGCAACATACCCTGAATATGTGAAAATAGCGATATGTTCGCCTGGTTTGTCAGCACTGTGAATTCGAACTCTCTCGCCCTAAACGTCTACTCCTCTCTAACTGTCTCGTTTTCCACGCTCCCTAAAATCTGCCTTAACTTGTTCTGACACATAATGGAGAACAGCAGATGCTAGAAATTTGAACTAAAACGATAAATTTCTGGAGAAACTCTGCAGTACTGCCAGCATCTCTGGAGAGAAGGCACAGTTAATATTTCAGTGACCGTTTTACAGAACTGATAACAGCTAGAAAAAAGTGGTAGTTACGCCGAAGACAGGTTTAAGGTGGGGGCGGAGACGGAGCCTAGAGGAATTGACAGTTGGGCAGGCAAACGGATGGGTGATAACACGTCAGGAAGAGTGAAAAGCTGCAAATGGGGACCATGAGTCCGTGAAATTATGTTGGCTGTTTTGAAAGCAGCTCATGTAATGGCAGGACGTGGGGTGTGGGGATGGGTAAAGGACATGGAAGGAATATTCAGGGCCTAAAATTATTGACTTCATTGTTGAGTCCTGAAAGCTGCAGGTCCGCATGCGGAAAATGAGTTGCTGTTCCTCCAGCTTGCCCTGAGCTTCGTTGGAGCAGAGCAGCAGTCCCGAGGCAGAATTGTTGGCTGGGAGCATGGCAGTCTGTTGATGAGGCAAAAGGTTGGCAGATCAGGGGACATTTTTGGAGACAGAACATAGGTGTTCTGCAAACCAGTCTGTGTTTCGTCTCCCCAGTGTAGAGGTGACCACATTATGAGCAACGAATATGGTTGAGTGAAGTGCAGGCACATCCCTGTTCCACCTGGAATGTGCATCTGAGACCTTGGATAATGATGGTGGAAAAAGTAAACAGGCAAGTGTTCCACCTTCTTTGCTTGCATGGCAAGGTGATTTGGAAGTGTAAGGGGCTATTGTGAGTGGAGGATGAGTGGGCAAGGGTGGCAATATCCTGACAAAGGAGGGAGGACGAATGTTTGTCTGCTGGCCGCATCCCATAGAAGGTATCATAAATGATGAGCGTTGATCTTTCTCTTGGAAATTGAGGACAAACAGAACCCTATCATTATTGAGGGAGTGAAGAAGATGAGTGAGGGCAGAAGTGTGGGAGATGGATCAGACATGGTTGAGGGCTGTCTTAAGCACGGTAGCAGGGAATCCACAGTTGAGAAAACATGGTGGACATTTCTGTGACATGAAGGTAGCATCATCAGAACAGGCGTGCTGTACATGGAAAAACTGGGAGAACAGAATGAAGTCTTTACAGGAATTGGCGTGTGAAAATGAATAGTCCATGTAAATGTGGAAGTGCTTGGGCTTGTACTAAATACCGGTGGCCAGCCTAAGCTGGATTGGAAACACAAATGTCGAAGAAGTGATGTGGGGAATAAGAGATGGACTGGGTTAAAGTGAGAGCAGGGTGGAAATTGAAAACAAAATTGATAGCTTTTTCCAGGTTTGGATGACAGTGGGAAGCAGCACCAATGAAGTCATTGATGAACCAGAGAAAGAGTTGTGGGAGGGACCTGAGTGGGATTGAAACACTGAATGGTCCATGTACCCATCAAGGAGACAGCCATAACTGAAGATTATGCCGGTATCTTGGCCAAACCTTTGATTTGAAGAAGCTGCGAGGAATTAAAGGAAAAGTTGTTCAAAGTGAGGACGAGCTTGCCAGGTGGAGGGTGTGGTGGATGGTTACGGTTCAGTCCTTTTCTCCAAGGAGAAGGGTTTCCTTAAAACCATCATAATAGTGATGGATGTGTAAAGGGATTGCACATCCATAGTGAAGATGAGGCAGTTGCTGCCACAAACTGGAAATTCCAAGCTGATGTAAAGTGTCACAACAATCATGGATGTAAGTGGAAAGGGACCTGAGAAAGGGGTAAAATATTGAATCAAGGTAGGAAAAGATAAGGTCTGAGTGGCAGTAACAGGCAGAAACAATTGAAACCCCCAGGAAGTTATATTGCTGGATTTGAGTTAGAAGGTAGAAGCAGGCTCTATATGTTGGTGGAGTATGAGTTGGAAGTCTATGGCAAGGAGACTACCAGATTCCCAGCCCATTTACTTCCTCCCTCCTCGCGATCTAATCCTCCAGACACAACGTCCACGTGAAGCAGTGATTTATCTTCACGTCACTCTGTTCATTGATAACAGTGTGGTCTCCTGTACACTGTGGAGACAAAACACGCACTGGGCAATTGCTTTGCAGAAAACCTTCATTCTGTCCTCAAAAATGACATTGAACTTCCAACTGTCTGCCATTCAACACACCTCCATGCTCCTTGACCGACATTTCTGCCTCAGGCCTGCCGCAGAGTTCTAGCAAGCCTCAGCACAAGCTGGAAGAACAGTGTTTCATTTTCAAATTGGGGACATTGCAGCCGTCATAATCAATATCGAGTTCAATAATTTTAGTGTCGGAATACTGCTCCCATGTCCTTTACCCACCCTCGCGCCCCAGGTCCTGCCAATGACACGAGCCGCTTTCAAAAGAGCCAAGCCATTTTCATCTAGTTATGATCACTATTTTCAGTTTTTCTGTCTTCCTGGCATGTTGTCATCCATCCCTTTGTCTGACCACTTGTTGTGTTCTCTCTTTTGGCCTCCATCTCTGCCCATCCGCTCACTTTTCCCCCCTCCCACTTCCTACACCGTCTGAGTTTCCCCAGCAGTTTCTGTTTCTGATCCACGCGTTCTAATGTGCTTTATGTGGCTGGTTTGTGTTTGATGACGGTACTCTGGAGTGCAATGGATGGTTTGTCATGGCAAAGGAGTTAAATAAATGCAAGGTGCGTGTATCAATTGCCAAAAGTTACAGTAGGTGTTAAACCTGATTAAGTGTTTCAGCTGGTGCTGACGTAACGCGACCAGATTAGTAACGTGTAAGAGTTTTTCCTCTTAAGAAACAACCTAAAGGGAAGATTCCTGAGTCTCTATGGAATTGTTGCCTTCATATATTTTATTATGGGTTAGGGGCTGGTTCGTCATTTCATACACATTATAATTCTTGTACACACGCTAACCATTGAAATAATAGGGATCAATTTCTATTGACATTTATTGAATGTTATCGTCCTGGGATACTGCTTTGCAGACCACCCTCCTGTATCTGATCCACGATTCTCTCTGTTTAAATCTCGCTGTATTCTGCAGTTCTTACTCAAATATTATTGATCCTGTAGGTGAAGATCTCAATTATCTGCTGATCTCTAGATGGGCAGGTGGCATGCTGGCAATCTTACTATTGGTAATCATTTTGACAAGACTCGAATTAAAGGCATCAGCTGGTAAGAACTTTTGCTGCTTTGCTGAATATTTTTATTTTCCAAGACACAATCATACTTGTTGGAGACATAAAGAGCAGAAGAAAGTGATTAACTATAGAGGAATAGTGAGCACTTTCCGACATCTTTAAATACTGAAATTGATATCACAAGTAGTTATGTGATTAGCAATTCAACATGACAATATAAACCGGATTTATTTCAAACCCTCGTTTGACTGTTTACTCGAATCATACACAACCCTCCAGTTCTAAAACTGGCAGTGTAACTGTATTCATTTTAAAGTGATATCAGAGTAGCCAACTGGAATAACTGCACAGAGGCTGGCATCCCGTTACAGAGTCACCCTTTATTTACATGTGCACCGTAGACTAGCTGTGGCCATCCAGCTCAGAGACAGTCCCTGAAGTGAGGAGATCCTGAATCCCTTGTTTTTTTTAAACTTTTATAGGTGTGCAAATAACATTATTTACATACCACCACCAGGAAAAACACCAATGTGACGAAAGCATCAAGATCAAGCAGAGCCCTGAGGGGCAATACCTGCATGAGAGAAAAAATAAGTGACGGTGGGAGTAGGAATCAAATCAAAATACAGCTTGTGAGGGGAAATAAGGCACTGCACAGTCCGCGGTGCCCACTTCTCCCGAAAGGCATCAAGAGCGCCGGTGCGCATCACGTACTCCTTCACCAGGATCACCCAGGCGCGGACGTAGCCACAGAACTGGGGCAGGCATTCGGACATAACGACCACCTCCAAGTCCCGCTGGCTGGACCTATTAATGTCCAGCTTCGCCAGGCCCAGGAGCAAACCCACGAAAATTTCCTTTGGCCGGCTTCGCCCCCCTCCGCAACGGATGCCCAAAGATCAGGAACGTGGGGCGGAAGTGCAGCCCAAAAACACAAAAGGAGGTCTTTCAGGTAATTCAAAAGGGCGTGGAAGCGCCCCCACCCAATATATACACGATCCACCGGCTCCACAGACAGTTGGTCCGGGTGTCCATGAACCAAAATAATCTGCGTTTACACGGGACCGCTGCATGCAACCCCTCCATCACCGATCCCCGAGGGAAAGGGGAAGGACTCCTGCGTAGAGGGCCTTCCACTGGGGATCCCCGCCGCCTGGTGACAAATGAGCGTTGCAAGGCGTTTCGAGGTATGGGATGAAGGAGAAGAGGTGGATGGTGTGCATCAGCAGTCTGTGCATGGTTTGCCGTTTCACATCTTCTAAAGATACAAATGTGAAATTCCGGAGATGGCTCAAGTTGTGGGACACAGGCTCCCCGGGGAGGTACGGGATTCTGGGTCCAGTCTGAAATTCCATCTGAGGAGGGGTACGCACAGACGGGATCCCACCGCACACTTGAGCGTCCACCAGTTGGTGCACAACATAAGAGTCCGAGCACCGCCGTTTTAAGGCATTGAATGACGACTGTGAATCGGACGTCTACCACAGCTCTGCATGCCAATTCCTGTGGCAGCGTCCAGCCCAGATCCCCGCCACCCAGCACATCCCCGACTCTTGTCACTCCCGCAGCCACGGCCCTCCCCTCCAACAGCCAATCGAACTGGCGACGACGGAGGTGCTAATTCCTGAGCAGTGGCACACCTGCCGGTGGTAGGCGCGATGTGACTCAACCATGTTCCAGACAGTGTTCAGGTCATAAGACCAGACATAGGAGCAGAAACTGCCCATTCAGCCCATTGAGTCTACTCCGCCATTCAATCATGGCTGATAAGTTTCTCAACCCCATTCACCCGCTGTCTCCCCGTAACCCTTGATCCCCTTAACAACCAAGCACCTGTCTATCTCCACATAAATTTACTCAATGACCTGGCATCCACACCCTTCTGTGGCAGTGATTTCCATGGATTCACCATCCTCTGACTAAAGAAGTTTCTCCTTATCTCTTGATTTAAAATGTCTTTACTTTTAGGCTGTGCCATTAGGTCCTAGTCTCTCCTACCAATGGAAACATTTTCCCAACATTCATTCACTGTTCTGTAATTTTAACTTAGATCCCCCCTCATCCTTCTAAACTCCATCGAGTATAGACCCAGAGTCCTCAAACGCTCCTCATATGTTAAGTTTTTCATTCCTGCCACCATTCTCACGAACCTCCTCTGAACCTGTTCCAGGGCTAGTACATCTTTCCTGAGATATGGGACCCAAATCTGTGAGTAATACTCTAAATGTGGCCTGGCCAGAGCCTTATACAGCCTCAGAAGTACATCCCTGCTTTTATATTCAAATCCTCTCAAAATATATGCCGAAGTTCTGTTTGACTTCCTAACTACTGACTCAACCAGCAAGTTTACCTCGAGAGAATCCTGGAGAAGAACTCTCAACTCTCCTTGCACTTCAGACTTGTGAATTTTCTCCCCATTTAGAAAATATTCCATTCATCTCTTCTTACCAAAGTGCATGGGCTCACAATTTCCCACATTGTACTCTATCTGCCACTTGTTTGCCCATTCTCCTAACCTGTCCAAATCTTTCTGCAACCTCCCTGCCACCCCAACACTACGTGTCTCTTTACCTAACTTTGTGTCGTCTGCAAACTTAGCCAGAATGCCCTCAGTTCCTTCATATAGATCATTAATGTATAAAGTGAAAGGTTGTGGTCCCAACACTGACCCTTATGTAACACCACTCGTCACCAGCTGCCATTCTGAGAAAGACCCTTTTAACCCCACTCTCTGCTTTCTGCCAGACAGCCAATCTTCTATCCATGCTAGTACCTTGCCTCTAACACCCTGGGCCCTTATCTTACTCAGCAGCCACCTGTGCAGCACCGAGTCAAAGAACTTCTTGAAGTCCAGATAGGTGACATCTATTGGCTGTCCTTGGTCTAACCTACTCGTTATTTCTTCAAAGAATTCTAACAGATTTTTCAGGCATGACCTCCCCTTAACAAAACCGTCCTGACTTTGTCCTATTTTACCAAGGACTTCCAAGTATTCAGAAATCTCATTCTTCACAATAGACTGGAAAATCTTACCCACAACAGAGGTTACGATAATCAGCCTGTAATTTTCAGTCTTTTGCCTGACTCCCTTTTTAAATAGGGGTGTCACGTTCGTGATTTTCCAGTCCTCTTGGGATCCTCCCTGACTCTGGCGATTCCTGAAAGATCACTCCTAACACCTCCACTACCTCTTAAGCTATCTCCTTAAGAATTCTGGGGTGTAGTGCATGTGGTCCTGGTGATTTACACACCCTCAGGCCTTTCAGTTTTTCTCGCACCTTCTCCTGGGTGATGGCCGCCATCCTCAGATCTGTTCCATGACTCTCAAATTTTTGGGAGATTACTCATGTCTTCCACTGTGAACAGAGACTTAGCTGCAAGTGGATCCGAATTGGGAGCTGATTATCAAAGGATATACATCTCATTGAAAACATAGGCGGATGGGAAGAGGTGGTGGTGTTGCCTTATTAGTCAGAAATGAAATTAAATCAATCTTAAGAAATGAAGTAGGGTCAGACGGTATAGAATCTGTGTGGGTAGAGTTGACGAATCACAGGGGTAAAAAGAAATCACAGTTGGAATTATGTATAGGCCTACAAACAGTAGTCAGTAATTTGCAGTAATTATTCAGTTCCTCAGCCATTTCCTTATTTCTCACTACTATCTCCCCAACGCCAGTTTCCATCAGTCCAATGTCCACTTTTGCTTCTCTTTTGCTCTTTATATATCTGAAGAAACTCTTACAGTCCCCCTTTATATTATTGGCTGGCTTACTCTCATGTTTAAACTTCTCCCTCCTTATTTCTTTTTTTGTTGATTTCTGTTGATCTTTGAAGGTTTCCCTTTTCTCTGGTGTCCCACTGCCCTTTGCCACATTATTTGCTTTCTCTCTTGATTTATGCTATCCTGACTTCCCTAGTCAACCGTGTTTGCCTCATTGTCCGTGAACCATGCTTCTTTTTCTTAGGGATGATTTTTTTGCTGTATCTCCTGAATTACTCCTAGAAACTCTTGACATTGCTGTTCTGCTGTCTTTACTGCAGGGGTCCTCTCCCAGATAATTCTGCCCAGTTCCTCCCTCGTGCCTCTGTAGTTGACTTTATTCAGCTGTAATACCATTACCTCTGATTCTATCTTCTCCCTCTCAAATTTCAGAGTAAGTTGAGTCATATTATGATCACTGCCTCCTAAGGTTTCCTTCACCTTAGGCTCCCTTATCAAGTCTGCCTCATTGCACAACACTAAATCCAGTATTACCTGTTCCTGAGTGTGTTCCACCACAAGTTGCTCCAAAAAGCCATCTCGTAGACATTCCACAAATTCCTCTTCTTGCAATCCAGTACCAACCTGATTTTCCCAGTCCACCTGCATATTGAAATCCCCCATGATCACCGTAACTTTGATTTTTGTTACATATCTTCTCTATCTCCTTGTGTATCTTGCGCTTCAGCTCCTAACTACTGTTTGGAGGCCTGTAATGATCTTTGTTTACCTCTGTGGTTCGTCAACAGTACCCACGCAGATTCTATACCATCCGACCCTACTTCGTTTCTTACAATTGATTTAATTTCATTTCTGACGAATAAGGCAACCCCATTCTCTCTGCCCACCTGTCTATCTTTTCAATAAGCTGTATATCCTTCGATATTCAGCTCCCAATCCCGATCCCCTTGCAGCCATGTCTCTGTCATGCCCACCACTTAATATTGACCAGCACTGCAAGCTCATTTACCTTATTTCTTATACTGTGTGCATTCAGGTATAACACCTTCAGTCCTGTATTAACTGTCCCACTTCTCATTGTCACTTGTTTAACCAGTGTGCTTGAAGTATGATTTCTAACCCCTTCCGAACACTCTGTCCTATTTGTGTCTGTGCTGGAGAATTAAATAACCTCTCCTAAATTTTCCTTTCTGGACATTTTTTTCCTCATATTTTTCAATACAGTGAAATCTACCCCTGCAGATGTTAGCCTGCAGCTTTGTTCCCCACTGAGGGATGTTTTACCCTTCCCTTCCTCTCACACCCCACTTTCTGGTTTAATGTCCCATTGACCAGCCTATTTACCCTTTTCACCAGAACATTGGTCCCAGCTCGGCTCAGATGGAGACCATCCCAACGGTACAGATCCCTCCTGTTCCAATACTTATGCCAATGCCCCATGAAAAGGAACCCCTCTTTCCTGCACCACACTTTTAGCCATGTGTTTACTTCCCTTATTCTCGAGTCCCCATGGCAATTTGCACGTGGCTCAGGCAGTAATCCAGAGACTATAACCTTGAGGACCTGCTCCTTAATTTCATTCCTAGCTCCTGATTCACAGTGAACAGGTCCTCTTTCCTAGTCTTGCCTATGTTGTTTGCTTTGATGTGGACCACAACAACTGGATCCTCTCCCTCCTTCTCCAATATCCTTTCCAGCTGGTCATAGATATCCCTTACCCGGGCAACGGGCAAGCAACACACCATACAGGACTGTTAATCCTGCTTACAAAGCATACTATTTATTCCCCTGACTATAGAATCCCCTCAACTACCACTTGTATTTTTGCTACCCCCGTGATTGGCGTCTCGAGCCACGGTGCAGTGGTCAGTTGTGTCATCCTCCCTGCAGCCCTTTTCCTCATCTATACTGGGAACAAGTACCTTGCACCTGGTGGACAAGGTCAAGAGCTGAGAATCCTCTGTTCCTGAATGCACAATCCCTCTACCTGCCTCACTTGCAGTCATACCCTGCTAACCTTGGCCACTGACCAAATTTGAAGCACTTAATCTGCCAGGTGTGACTGCCTCCTGAAACATAGCGTCCAGGTACTTCTCCCCCTCCCGGATATGCCACAGTATTTGAAGCTCAGATTCCAGCTCATCAACGCTGAGCTGAAGTTCCTCGAGCAGACAACATTTGTTGCAGATGAGGTCACCATTGTTCACAATGGGATCAGCCAGCTCCCACATCATACAGCGACAACACATCAGCCATTTCCAGTTGGTTAATTACTTCATTGAATTAATTAAATTGATTGATACTTCTTGGCTGTGTTCTTTCGCAAATTTAATGCAAATTTGGGTTCTGGTAAAAGACATGCAGCATCCTGAGAGCGACATCCAAACTGTCACAGTTGATAAATAGGAGCTAGGTGTTGTAGTTGAGGTTACACACCCAGCAGAAAAAATACGTTGCCAGGGCACAACCCCTAGGAGGAGGCTCAATACAAAGGTATTGCTGTAAGGTCTGAAGGCAAAAAATCACCATCTGCGTGTGGATACACACCAGTGACTGACTGCCCTGCTCAGTAGGCAGATTCAGAACCTGTGCTGCAACCCAGTGCATCTTTTTGTCCTAGGAGAAGTGGACCAACGTTCTCTGGATTTCAGCAACAAAACCAGGAGGATGGACCAAAGGGACAAGATAGTACCACAACGTGGAGGCCACCAGCTGGCTTATGACGAGCACTCGACTCCTAAAGACAGCACTCCAAGCAGCCCTGTCCAGAGGCCTAGGCAAGGTGAGAATTTGACCTTCAGCTCCTGCTAATTCGCCAGCCAGGATTCCACGGCCCAGCTAAGGTGGACCCCCAGATAGAGGAAATGGATGGTGCTCCAGCTGAACCCCCGCAGATCCTCCGGCAGAGAGTCCACCCACCATGGACCAACCAGGAGTCTGGAACATTTAGCCCAGTTAATCCCGGCGGGAGACCAGCCGCTGAGTACACCGCCTGGCACTCTCTCATCCTCCCCAGTTCAAACGGGTCAGTGAAAGTGAGGAGCACATCGTCGGCGTAAACCAAAAGGACCACGCCCGTAACAGGCCCGCGCAGAACCAGTCCCAACAATCACCTCCGCAAGAGGCACAGAAAAGGCTCCACGCACAGGGAGCACAAGTGGCCGGACAAAGGGCAGAACCTGAGGCACCCCTCTCTTGAAGCGAAGGGGCGCCAACAGGGACCCTTTAACATTAACCAGATACTCTGCGGTGGTGTACAAAAGTCGGATCCATGCGATGAACTGCATCCCGAACCCGAATGCTTGCAGAGTGCCGAGTAGGCACTCATGATCGACCCTGTCAAATGCCTTCTCCTGATCCAGAGACAGGAAGGCGCTTGGTAAACAAGCTTTTCAACAAAAATGAACCAGGTCCCAGACCAGGTGGATGTTGTCATGAATCCTCCGGACTGGGACAGTGTCCAACTGGTCCAGGTGGATCACGTGGGCCAGAACGGAAGCCAGGCGAGTAGCCAACACCATGGTGAAAATGTTGTAATCATGCTGAGGAGGGAAACCGGACGCCAGTTTTTGAGAGAAAATAGGTCGCCCTTCTTTGGCAGCAGCACCATGACTGCCCTGCAAAGGGGCAGCTGTCCGGCCTTAGTACACTCTGCCAGGACCTGCATGTAGTCGCCCCACAGGACATCCCAGAATGCCGTGAAGAACTCCACAGTCAGCCCATACAGATTCAGGGACTTGCCCCTCACACCTGTTTATATTGGTCAGCCAGGGCTCCCTTATTGGCCCAGGCTAACAATGCCAATCAAAGATCAATCAATACGATCCGCCTAGTTCCAATCACTACGCCAACCCGTTTCACCTTATTGCTAGATTTTACCTCCAAAGTAATTTCACAATGCAAACTGGACTGTCAATTCACTGTACTATAAGAGAAAGGATCTACCCTGTTGTGAATAGCGCCAAGGTAGCATTTGGGAAGATAATATACTCCACACTGAACTGTAACTGTTGGTAATGCAGGTCACCCTTGTCGCCTGTGCACTCAGTAAATTATTCCCACAAACATTCATATTAGATAAAGCACAGGTAGTCCAAACAGTCCCTCCAGACTCTCCATCATTCAATAAAGTTATGGCTGATCACTTAGTGTTTCGAATTTCACATTTGAAAATATTCCCATTTCATTCCCCTTGTCTAGCAAGAATCTCAGTACTTCTGCTTTTAAAATATTCAACCATCATCTTCTGGAGCAGAGTTCCAAACTGGCACTATTTTCTTAGTCAAAAGAAACCCTCCTCATCTCTGTCCATAAAGGGAAAACTCGAATTGCTAGACCGTATCAAATGGTTCTGGATACACCCACAAGAGAAAATATTCTTTCTATGTCCACCTTGTCAAAATGGTTCAGCGTCTGACACACTACAGCCAGGTGACGCCCCACACTGCCAAAATCCAGTGGAAAGAAGCACAGTCTATATAATTATCCTCATAACACAACCCGTTCATTATTAGTGTCAATCGAGTATAACTTCTCTGACCGGCTCCAACATATTCATTTATTTGTTGTTATATTTGTGTTTTTACAATTTACAATCAATATAATTTTCTTTTCTTTCCTTTAGATGTTAGAAGATATTCTGCGAAAGTGGATGAAGCTCAATACCTGGTAAGGTGACAATATGTTTTCATTGAAGGCAGTTAGGACGGAATAGCAAGAAATATTGCAATCAACTGAAAGGTTTTATTGAATCATAGGCTAAAGGAGACTATTACTTCAATGTAGGTCTTTGAAAATAACTATTCAATCAGCTCAATTCCTCACTTGTTTTCCCTAGCCCTGTATTTTTTGCACTTATAAGATAATCTCGCCTTCCTTATTGTTTTAAAATAATTTCTATTGACTCTCCTACCAGATACTCAAGAAGAGTATTTTAAAGTATAGCAGCGGTTTCCGCAAAATAAATCCTGTATTCCCTGATTATTCTGTCAGTAATTATAAATATAACCCTCTGGATACTGACCGATCCACAACTGAAAGTATAGTATACTTACTTACTTCGAAATAACTGCACAGAAGCTGGTATCCCGTCACCAAGTCACGCTTTGTTTACATGTGCACAGTACACTGGCTGTGGTCATGAGCACAGAGTCAGTCCTGGTTCCAAACACTACGCCAACCTGTTTCATGTTATTCACAGATTTATCCCCAAAGTAATTTTGCAATGCAAACTAGACTGTCAATTCACCGTCCCAAAAGAGAAAGGGTCTACTCTTTTGTGAATAGCATCAAGGCAGGATTTGGGAAGACAAAATATGCTCTGCATAGACCTGCACCTTGTGTTTTTTTCCCCTTTATTCATTCATGGGATGACGGCATCACGCCCTGCCCATCCCTAATTGCCTATATGGCAGTGAAGAGTCAACCACATTGTTGTGGGTCTGGAGTTTCATCTAGGCCAGATGGCAGTTTGCTTCCCGAAAGGGTTTGTCCCAGCACTCGGCAATGACTGGTAATTCCAGACGTTCATTGAATTCAAATTCTACCATCGGCTGCCGCAGGAATCGAACGGAGGTCCCCAGAACGTTAACTACGTCAGTAGAGTAACAGTCTACTGATAATACCACTACGCCATCTCATCCCCCGAATACAGGTCACTCTAGACTAAATGAGACTATTATGGCTATGTTGGTCTTTGAAACTAACTATTCAATCAGCTTAGCTCCTCACTCTTTCTCCCCAGCCCCGTTTTTGCATTTAGAAGGTAATCTCTCCTTCCTTTTCACTTTCAAAAAAAATTCTATTGACTCTCCTGCCGGGTACTCAAGAAGTGCATTCTAAAGTAGAGCAGCAGTTTCCACAAATAAATCCTCGTATTCTCCTGATTATTCTGTCAGAAATTTTAATGTACCCTCTGGATACTGATCCATCCACAACTGAAAATATACTTTACTTACGTACTTTATTGAAACTCTGGTATTTGAGAACGACTTTAAGAAATCATCCCTTGTCTTTCACTGCCCTGCAAAAAAACAATCATAAATTGTCCAGTCTATCCAGGGTAACTGAAGTTCCTCATTTCGTATACCATTCTCATTAATCTCCTCTGCTCGCTCTTCTGATTGTTATATACTTACTGTATTCAAATTCTAAAAGAGGTAAACGCCACACATACTTCCTTACCCTGCCCATAGTTTTAAAAAAATCAAAGCACTTTTCAGTGCTTTTGTAATTAACTAGGACCTGCTCTCTGGCAGATAAATTAAACACGAGAGGAGAATTCTGATTCTGAGCCTTTATAATTCAAACAGATTTTAAAAAATAGGCGATTCGCAGGCGATAAAATTGCTAAATTGAAGCAAAGGCAGAAATCGCTGGAAAAGCTCAGCATCTGTGAGGAGAAATCAGAGTTGATGTTTCGGGTCCAATGACCCCTCGTCAGAACGGCTAAGTTGAAGCACTTTTACAGCACAACCCGCAAAGTTATGATTCACCCTTGCCAGCTTATGCTGGGAACTTCAAATGCTGTCCCTGCCTAGTTCCAATGTTAAGGTTATGTCTCTTGACTAAACAGGAACATGAAGTGGAAGGGGCGAATCGATTTTTCACAGGAACCAATGATGTAGGTTCAACATAGAATGATGTTCTGTTCAGAGAGTTTTAGAAGCAAAAGCCCAAATTAAAAGTGGAGAAAGTATCAGGTAATCATCCCTGGATTGTTACCTGAGCCATGTGCCAGTTGGTAGAGGATACACAGATTAGGGACTTCAACACATGGCTCAAACTATGTTGTAGGAAGAAAGGATATTGATTATTTGGGAAACAGGAAGCCATTTCATTTACTTTGACACTACTTAAACTCAGTGGGGCAATTCTATAACGAAAACTACGCTCAGGTATTAAAATAGTGGAATGAACAAAATGGTGAAACAAGATTTAACAATTCAAAGAGATAGAATACGACATGAAGACAATAGAACAATACAGTGGTATAGGTGTAAAAAGAATAAACAGAATGTGACTGTGAATTTAGCATTAGTTCTGCATCTGCGAATGAAGTCAATGTAGGAAAGAAAAATAAAACAGTGCAATTAAAGGCCTTTTTCTCCGAAACACATGGAGCATCATCAAGAAAATTGGTATGTTAATTACACGATTATAGCTATTGCAAATATTTTAAATTTGATCACTGCTATTGAGACATGACTACAAGGTGATCGACGGGAAATAAATATTCCAGGGCACGCACATTTAAAAAGGAATTCAGCATAGTAAAAGAGAAAGGTGACTCTGATAATAAGGGACGATGCAGCAACATTAGAAAGAAACTCACCAAACAGGGTCACTCTCCGTGGTAAATGGGAATACCTGAAGTCAGAACATGATAGCAGGAACAGTTTGTAGGATTCATAACAGAAAGTATACTGTGGACCAAGAATTGAACTAAAACTTTGCAGCTTGACATTAAGGAAATATATCTATTGTGGGTGAATTTAATCTTCGCATCAGTTGTGTCATTTAGATTGGTAAGCATGATCTGGAAGAGAAGTTTGTAATTTTTTTTGTAATGTTTTCATGCAGCAATGCATTTTAGAGCTGCCTGTCAATGAAGTTATCACAGATTTATTGTTGTATAATCAAATATTATTAAGTAATAATGTCACAAAGTAAGGTCTGCTGGGAAATAGTGATCACAGAACCATTTATTTCCATGTTAGCTTTTAAAGTTGCAATCACGAAGAAGAGTTTTAACCTTAAACAAAATCAATTACACCAGTATGAATTGAAAATAGGTTGATTATATAATTAAGCTGAATATTATGCTGTTAATTGAATGCACAGTGGGAAAGATTTTAAGGCACAATTCAAAATACCCAAAAATTCAATTCGTAAGATAATAAAAACTCAGAAAAAAACGTCATATATGGCTCACTCAAGAAGTTAAATATGGGATTAAACTTTAAAAAGATTATATTTCGCACAGAATGGAAACAAGACTTAGAATTTGAGGTACCTTAAGAACTAACAAGGCAGCATCGGAAAGCTGATAAAATTCGAAACAAATGAAAATAAACTAGCTAGAATTATTAAAACAGATTGGAAAAGCATTTTAAGTATACAAAATGAAACTTGTCAAAGTATATATTAGTACCTCAGAAGCAGAGACAATATAAATTTTCACAGGGAATGAAGAAATCTATGCAAGTTATAATCTAACAATATTTCTTATTTGCAAAAACATTCACATCAGATTGGGAGCTGGAAAATATAATTTTACTTGCAAGGAAAAAAGAAAGAGAAAGCAGAGAACTGCAGAGCAATTAATTTGACAACATTCCTTATCAAAATTCGGCAATATATTCTAAAAAGAGTGTAAACAATGCAGTTAAAAGTGTGTAGTATATTTAGAACAAGTCAACATAGTTCGACAAAAGAGAAATCATGTTTGACAAAAATATTAGAGAGTTTGGAAGCTTTATATTGCAATTGTATTGTAAGCATGGGTTTCCAAAATGCATTCAATAAGTTCAAGAGAAAGCTAAGATCTGATGGATTTCAGGGTACTAACATAAATAGAGAACTATTTAACAGATATGAAGCAAAGAATGCGTGCAAACTGAACATTTTCAAGTTGGCACGCTGTCATTACTGCATGCAAGGATCTGTGCTATTTACAATCTATGTAAATGATTTTGATCAAGAGACAGAGTAACGGATCTACATTTTCTGATGATGCAAAGCTATGTGAAAAGATACATAGTCAGATGTAGGACACTTCTGTTGAATGTCGCCACAATTCGTAACAAGCTTGATGAATTGATCATGTGAACACAAAGAAATAGCTATGAAATGATAGACATGTCAGAGACGTGGTTGCAAGGTAACCACTACTGAATATTACATGTTAAAGGGTGTGTGGCAATACATTAGGATAGCATCAAAGGAAAGGAGATGTTCTGTGAATAAATGAGTATTCAGTACAGGTATGCGATATTACTCTTGCTCAGAAATTAAATATGAAAAAACTCTGTGGGTGGAGATAAGAAACAGCAAGGAGAAGAGTTTACAAGAGGATGTAACTTATAGTCCCCCAATCAGTAGCTATGCTTAGAGAAATCAATAAATGTTATCATTGCAAAAATAAACGATTGCAATAATTGTGGATGATTTTAATCTTAATCGAGACTGGAAACAGAAAGTGAGCAGGCAAATAGAGCAAGTTGTTAAGAAGGTTAAAGGCACGCTGTATTTTATTCTGAGAGGCATGGAGCAAAAGAAATAAAGAAATTTTGCTCCATTGTGCCAAGCTTTCTCTTACCACTTTCTGGAAATTGTTTGCTTGGCTTCCAACATTTAAGGAAGGATGAAACATAAACCGAAATTGCTGGAGAAACATTTCTAAAGACGGGTCTCCGGATCCAAAATGCTAACTGTGTTCTCCATCTCCACAGATAATACTCGACCTGCTGAGCTTCTCCAGAAATTTCTATTTTTTGTTTCAGATTTCCAGCATCTGCACTTCTTTGGTTTATTTTCTAAGGCAGGATGCATTCATAGTGGAGACTGTACTCTGAATCTTAAGTAAATTTCTCCCTGAGTTAAGGTGGATGTCCAAAGATGAGAGGCTTAGTCAATTTAGCCTTTCTTCTCCAAAGTTGTAATGAATGAAATGTTATTTGACTTGAGAAGCAGCTCATAGGATGTATTCATGACTGTTTCTAAGAACAATAATTTGTGGAACATAATTATTTAGTAAAGGTAATGTTGAGTGAGAAAAGTTGTTTGATGTTGCAATAAATGAACCACCAAGGAAAGTGATAGTAACGTAAAGGACATTCATATTTTGTTTGAAAACGAAACTCTTGAGTCCAAAACATCTGTTTAAAATTTAAATAAAAGACAATTGCAAAAATGCAAAAACAGAATTGGCTAAGTTGAACTGGGAAGCTATCTTGAAAAGAAAGACTGTGAAAAGCATTGCTATACATTTAAACTGTCAACAGAGATATATTCCATTCAGAACGAAAGATACTGCCTGCTATTGCTATTGAAGCATTAACCCGCTTCTTCAAATAGGTCATAATAGCATACCAACACTTTTCATACCAAGATTCAACCAGGACAGCAACACAATATCAGGAAGGAGAAGACAGAAACACTGAGACAAACTAAACCAATAAAGTAAATTTGTAGCTAAAATCTATTTTTGATGCTGTATGTAAATGAATATTAGAATACAGAATCAAATTCACGAATTTGCTGACAAACCCCAAGTTGGAGTGGCAAACAGAAGATGACATTAACGGATTATGGCAGGATATAGGCTAGTGAGTGGAAGGTCTAATTTAGTAAAATGGAGGTGATGAGGTGTCGAGGATGCATAAGGAAAAACAGCACAGCCTTATTGGCACCATTCTAAAGAGTGTGAAAGACCAGAGGGGCACTGATGGCACTTGTGAATTTATCTTTGAATGTGACAGGACATAATCAGAGTATAGTTTCCAAACCATATGTCATCTTGAAATTCATAAATGGAGGCCTTGAGTACCACTGTAGGGAAGTAATGAGAACCTTTGTAGATCTGATTAGGTCACCATTGTAATAATGAACCTAGTTCTGTTCAGCACAGCTGACGAAAACTGGGTCATGGAAAGGATGCATATGAGACAATTAGGAAGGTACTTGAGATCAGCGATGGTACATTTGTGGATCCAGTTGGAAAAGCTAATTTGTTGACCTTGATAAAAGGAAATTGAGGGCATGGCATTATACAGGTCTTCAAGATTATGGCAGGTTTAGATAAAGTAGACAAGGAAAAACTTAACTCATTAATGGAGAGCATAACATCCATTCAACACAACTTAAGATATTGGAGAAGAGATGCAGAGGAAATGCGAGGAGTCAAGGGTGATATTGGTCTGGAACATACAGCATATTAGCGTGATGGAAGCAGCGACCATGAATGAATTCAAAAGGGAATTTGACGGGCACTTGAAGAAAATGAACTTGCAGGGCTACAGTGATCAAACAAGGGAGTGGGACTGGCTGAGTTGCCTCAAGAAAAGCCTGGTGACTTGATAGGCCATATGCTGTCTTTAGTGTCTCTAAATTGCTCTAATTTAAAGTTGTTTGTATTTATTCACTAATGCCATGTATGTAGCACTGATTAGGCCAACACTTCTTGCCCATCCTAATTGATTTGAGAAGGTGGTGGGGACTTGCCTTCTAAAACTACTGCCTCTATGTGGTTCTGGTACACCCATAATGCTATTAGGAAAGGAGTTTGATTACTTTGACCAACAACAGTGAAGCGACAACGGTGTAATTCCAAGTCAGTTTGGACATGGTGACATCCCAGGTCATCTATTCTTCTTGTCCTACAGCATGGGAGAAATCGTCTATTTAAGAAATACTGACAAGTTGAAAACTGATGAGATGAAATTTCATAACAGCCTTTATTTACAAGCTTGATAATATCAAGCAGTGAGTGACAATGGACTACCAGTTGATATTAAACGTTCCTTTCACAGACTGAACAAACAGGCCGAGATGACAATTTGGCTTATGCCACTTGAAACTTGCCAATTCCAAATAAAAATCAGAACCTATATCGCAAGATAATTGTGCAGTATACACAGATTTAAAGCTGACAAAGAAAGAGATAAGCTGAGAATATAGAAAAGCAATCTGCAATTGTGGTTTATTTATGGATGGATGCCTAAAATATCCATTCTTATACCATAAAATGGATATCTATCACTGTTTCATTTGTTGTAGCTAACTTTGGAAAATTGACGTGGACATTACAAGTAACTCGTGCCAGATGGGAAAGAGGGGGAAGCGTTAATTTTCAGTGTTGAGTGCAAATAGGTCCCTCACCTCACTGTGTAAGACTCTCTGCTCATTTGCTTATTCGTGACTGGAGTCTCTTCTCTTACAAGACTTACATGAATCGCATTCCAGCACATTTATTTTCAGCCTATGGGACAACTATCCCAATATCAGAGTTTTTCATAGGGAGGAGAGCTGGATTTTCAGGCGGAAATTGAAAAGTATCCCGCAAACCCCACGTTCAACAAAGGGCTAACCTAGAGCATCAGTACTAAAGACAAAGCTGGTATATTTGTATCCATTTTCAGCCAGAAGAGTGCAAGCTATATCGTTAACACATCTTGAAGTCCCAGCATCACAGATGCCAGTCTTTAATAAACATTATTCCGTCCATGTGATATCAACAAACAAAGGAATACTGCGAAGGCAATGGGCCCTGACAGCCATGAGCGAACTGAAGACTTTCAATCCAGGCTAGATTTGTCACAGCCTACCTGTTCTAGTGCAACAGCACCAATGGGCGCTGAAGAAGGGCTTCGGCTGAAAACATTGACTTCCGTGTTCCCCGGATGCTGTCTGACCCGCTGTGCTTTTCCAGCTCCACGTTTATTGACTCTAATCTCCAGCATCTGCAGCCCTTGCTGCCTCCCAGCTAAACCATTGGCATCTGACCAGAAATGTGTAAAATTGCTCACATATGTCCTGTCATCAAAAAGCAGCACATACCCTATACAGCCAAATGTCACTGTGTTGGTCTACTCTGCACCATTGCAAAGGTTATGGAAGGGGCTGGTATTATAAAAAGGCACTTGATCAACATTAACGTCCTTACTGGGCTTCATTTTGGATTCTGCTAGGGACATTCAAGTCCGAATCTCATTTCAGATTTGGTTCCAAACAGTGATAAAAAGACCTGAACTCCAGAGGTGAGGTGAGAGTGACTGCCCTTTACATCAAGTTAACACTTGACCAAATATAGTTTCAAGGAGCACCCACAAAATTGGAATCAATGGTATTCTGAGGGAAAAGACTCCAGGAATTCGAGTCATACCCAGCAGAAAGGATGATTATTGTGGTTGTGGAACTCAATCAGCTCAGTCCAAGCAAAATACCTTAGGACTTCCTTCGGGTAGCATCTCACGTGGCAGGGGAGAAACGTGGTAGGGGAGAAATCCTAGTGGCGAAAAGTTTCCGTAAATATATATTCAGAATCGCTTGTTCCTTTCAGTGCCAATGCTTTTACCAAATGTCATGCCTAAAAATAATCATATGCCACATGCTATAATGGTATGGTTGCTCAAACCACTGTCCATATCACTTCGCAAAATATTTGTCAAGATGATGCTGATCCTCTGTTAAGGACTATTGGCCTTGTGTAATGATGTGTTCAAGACATCTTACACGGTAACCTATTCCGTACGGCATCAATGACGCCACAAGTTTTAGTTTCAAGGGTACGGTTAACACGACGTTTTAGGATTAAGGATTAAATTAATAGAATTAATGTAAACCCTTTTAGATTGCATTTAGCGTTAGATTTGGGGGTCGATGCCTTAGGATTACCATTGCAATTTTGACGTATACCTAATTAGTTGTCTTTACTATCACAATAATATCTGCGTTGATACCTTCATAGCCACGTTGTACTGTTGCTTTTCATTTGGAAGTTTCGTAGTCTGCAGGTCGTGCTTTTTGCAAGTTGGTATACATACTCACAGCTATACATATCAAAACATCCTGTAAAATTCAAGTCCAAACCTCAATCGTTACTTTATTTTCTAAGATATCTTTACAAATCGGGCTAAATATCCTTTCACGCAAAATTTCTGTTATAATAAACAACGTTTCAAACACAGAATAATTTCAGTTCCGAGAAGTGTCACTGGACCCGAAAGGTTAACTCGCTTTTTCTCCTCAGACGCTACCAGACCTGATGAGTTTTTTTTTCAGGCAATTTCTGCTTTTGTTTCTGATTTCCAGCATCCGCAGTTCTTTGTTTTCTTTTGATACAAAATAATGTCATTTTCCTTCATGTTTTAATCTCTTTATCAGGGAACAGACTTGATTGAGTCCATGTCCTGTTCACCTATTTCGCCAATTCTCCTGTGCAGAATAGCAAGCCTTCAGCCTGAAGATCCCAATGTGTAAGGACAACGCGAAAACTGGAACTGGGATTCTATCAAACAGCACGCTTCAGTGGCAAATTAAAAGTTAAAATTGCTTTCGAGGGCTTATCATTCCACAGAGGAGACGCATACAACTACTAGCTGTCACTCTTCAGACTCCAAAGTCAACTTCATTTATTGGCTTTTTAAAAATATTTTAAACATGTTTATATATTAAAGGTTAGCCACGCGGTTATGACCACAATAATCATTGTTTTGCAATGAATCAGTGAAGTTACGTTAAAAGTCAAACTACAATTTACAACTTCAAAGTAATGGCAACAGATTGCATGCTTTATGGCCGGTTACACATCTGCGACCTCTTCTGGTCAGTCTGCTTTAGCATTTGGCGAAGATATTTGAGAGATTTCCCGTTTTGGGGAAATAAAAAAAAGTCTACACGATATTTCACTAGTGGAAAAAAGCCAACGGAAAGTTTCGAATTTATTAATTGGCAATAAAATGCTACCTGCCTTGATATCAGGCAAATGTTTCGTCGCAGAAAAATATATTCAGATCGTGCCTTTCACAGACGCTGGACTTCCCAAAGTGGTTGCGGCCTACATTTTAAGTGTAGTCACACTGTGATACAGGAGACGCCACAGCCAATTCGCCCGCACTGCAAACTTCCCAAATTCGCATTCTGCTAATGACCAGCTAAACCTTTACTCCTGTGTATGTGTTTGTGCATGTTTATCTGTATGTGGGTTGTGTGTGCGCGCGTATGAGAAAGAGACAGAGATGCTGACTAAATGGTAAACATTTAAGACACTCGGGTTAACTCCTTATCTCGACTTCAAAGCGGTGGCATTGAATCCTTCACGTTAACATAGGAGAGTGGACAGGGACTTGGCTTAACATCCCATCGGAAAAGCAGTGTTTCCTACAGCAGGACTTGCTCAGTCATGCACTGGAATGTCAACTTAGATATCTGCTGCTCTAGTCTTGAAGTGGGCCTCTCGACAACTTTGTCCTTAGATAGTTGTGAGGGCGTTACCATCTCATCAACGGCTAGGATTCAAATCAATTTAAAGAACAACGAAATGCTACGGGTGACCTGAACAAGCTAATTGGTATTATGAAAGGAGCTAGCTGTGTGGATCATTTCCAGAGAAAATGTTTCCACTTGTGACAGAATGTAAAACAAGAGGACATAAATATGAAAAGTCGGAGTGAAATCAAAAAAAGGATTTAATATGCAAATAAAACAGAAACAAATGAAAGGAGTTGCAAGCTAGATTAGAAGTGGCTGGTAGGAAGGAGCAAGATGCCAGAATATATCAGATTGGCTGACTAGTGTTTGTCTAAGTTGCAGGCTATAGGCGGTTGTCAGTCATGGGATACAAAATATGATCAGATCACAAAGTGGGTTGACCAACATCTGCCGAGGAAGAAAGAAATTCACGATTCAGTCACAGCCCTCTGTCAGACGTTGAAAAGTAAGAAACTGAACTTAAATGACAACTTACATTTATATAAAAGTTTTGAAACAGGAAGATGTAGCGGTGTTTTTTTTGAGGATTAAACAAAACCAAATCCTGTCAAAGAGATGCGAACAGAAAGATAGGAATAAAAGCCATTGCTGAGGTGGATTTAAAGAAGAATTCTCATTGAAAGGGACGAATGGAGTAGCAGAGACGTTTAGGGAGAGAATTTTGAAGCATGGAATCTAGGCAAAGGTGGCCAAGAACTCGGAGTATACAATATTCCACAGATAGGAGAATAAGGAGCAGAATTCTTGGCTGAAAGGATACCGAAGTTGGGAATGACACGGCCAAGAGGGAATTGAAATGGGTATCAGGATTTTAAATTTGAGCCAACAGAGCATAAAAAACATTTGTAGGTCAACCAGGATCGGGGAGATGGGTGAGCACGAATTTGAGTAGGATTGCCTACGGGCAGCGACATTTCGGATGGAAGTCGTTTTCGGCAAATTGGATGTGGGTGGTGGTACAAGGTCGGCATTTGGTGAAAACGGTTAAAATGTGATTTGTTTGGTGCTTAACTTTGTCAACAGTCTGTTTACATTTTTTCAGATTATTTATTTCTTTAATTTATTTCGCTAATATTGCTATTTAGAGGATTGAGGTAAGGTGAATGCAGGTAATGTTGCAGAGGTAGAAGGAAACAATCTTTCCAATTAAGAGAGTCACCCTCACAGAGAAAATAATTTGTTAATTTAATTACGCTGCTGCGCTGGGACAGAAACCCGAATTACCAGAGTGTTGCAACAGGACCTGCGTGAAAAAAGCGGGTAAGAGTGACAGGAAAATAGCTATATTGTTTGAGCGAGGAAAGACAATGGCCCCTGTACTCCTATTTAACACTTTACCATTGCGCCCTTTGTATGTACGTGTGTGTGAATATGTGCATAGCGCCAAGTCATCTGTGACAGTTGCGAGGTGAAGCGGCTGTGGCAGAGAAAGGAGTAAGCGTGCCAGTACAGGGCTGCGAATTCTATTTCTCTTTGTTACAATGTGCTCCCACTGTGGAAAAACAAGTGAATCAGGAATTGGGCTTCTCACTCATCTGAGGTCACACTAACCTGACTGCCGTCATTCTCGATTCCAAGGGACTGCCACGGAGATGATGCTTACATCTGCGCATCTGGATGCGATGTCTGTTGGTGTACATGTGCACGAGGCTGCATGTGTCTTTGAAATCTTGTAACATAACAGTGGCTTTACCTTATTGGCTTTCTAGGGCTTTGGAAACTCTTGACTCCCGTTGTTATAGATAGAAGTCATTTAATTTGTAAGTGTGTGTGAACTTGTGAGCGCGCCGGTTTTGTGTATGCGTCTTTGTCTTTACGTGCTTTTTTTTCCAGTGCATGCTACAGTGTATGTACGTATAACTCATCCAAAGTCCAATTCGTTCATTGTTTCATGTTCGTTGAGTCACATTGCCTCCTGATTCTGCAACGTCTTACGTTTGAATTCCTCTTTAATATTTTTAACCGGTCCATTGCCTTTGGCGGCAATGTCTTGAACCGCACGTTGGAAGTTCAGCCCATACCCAAGTCTGGTTTTGTCTCCTATTTTAAAACCTGCCTCTTTCACCAAGCTTTTTTCATCAACACATCAATTTGTTCAGTCCATGATATTCCCTGCCAATCACCATTTTACTACATTGCAAGCGCCGTATGCGTACGTCAGTTTCGTTCTGCATACGTGTGGGAGTGCCTCCATTTTCATTTGCTCCCTTTCTCAACGTTATTTTTATTTGTTACGCATTCTACGTTGACGGAGAGTTCTGACCACTCAGGCATCTATTTTCGATTTATGCTTCGGATGAGCGATTATCGCTGCACAACTTTGAAAGTTTAGAACATATTTAAAGAAAGGTTCCGCACAGTTGAAGAGAATGGAAACTCTTGTGGTTAGATGTTGAGTCCGTCTCAGAGCGTGCAAAGTTACTAATTGAACGGAGCGTAATTTTTAAAAATGCATTTCAAGCCTGGCATATACCAAAACAAGCTTCTCCAAACACATTTTGCAAGTTTTATATTTAGCAATGTCCCAGGGCGCTAACTCTGAAAAATAAATGAAATCCGAAGCAATCGTCTTTACACCACCTTTCTTTGAACGCCACATATAACTAACTTTAGACACGTGTAGCTCCTTGAGAACGTTCTATTGAGGGGGGCAGGAGAGAGGCGGTAATCTATAAATTACAGAGAGCCATCATTCTGCGTATTGACCTCTCCATTGTTTTTAGCTTAATCATCCAGCAAGTTCTCGTGGTGCATAAAGTTATAGAACACTGGATTATATATTTGAACTGAGAGATGGCCTTACTGTAGACTGGTAACAGCACTGGTGAAATAGTGAATTCAAACGAAACATGCATTTGTGGTTAAAAAGCAGTTACCGTTTCGAGTCCAGTGACCCTTCTTCAAACAAAAATGTATTTATATGGTTCACTTCATGACTTCTTAAGATTCCAGAAGTTTCACAACCAGATAAGCACTCGCAGCAAGTCCTACAACAGAAACATTACAACAAGTAGATACAAAGAGCTGAGGATGCTGGAAATCAGAAACAAAAACGGAAATTGCTGGAAAACCCCAGTAGACCTGGCAACATCAGCGGAAAGAAAGCAGAGTTGACATTTCGGGTCCAGTGAACCTTGTTCAGAACGTCAACTCTGCTTTCTTTCCGAAGACGTCTTGGGGACTTATCTATCTTCATACTTTGTAAGACACACAACACCTCTTCCTTTTTTTTAGCAACTTGGCTTAGAAACTCGCCACTCCCTTCCCTCCACCAATTCTTTCTCTTTGGTGAATGCCGACACAAAGTATTCGTTGAGGGCCTCGCCTACCTCTTCTGGCTCCACATACAGATTGCCTCCTTTGTCCTTCAGTGGGCCAAACCCTTCCCTGGCTACCCTCTTGTTTTTTATATATGTATGAAGAGCCTTGGGATTCTCCTCAATCCAGTTTGCTAACGACTTTTCATGACCCCTTATAAAGCCCTTCTAATTCCTTGCTTCAGGTTCTTTCCTGCTTTCCTTATATACTTCAAAGGTTTCAGGAGTTCCCATCCACCTAGGGATTACGTATGTTTGAACAAAAACAGAAGTTGCTTGAAAAACTCAGTCGGTCTGGCAGCATATGTGAAGAAAAAATCGTAGTTAACGTTTCGGATCCGATGACCCTTCCTCAGAACGTATGCTCCCTTTGTCTTCCTGATCAAGGTCATAACATCCCTGGCCATCCAAGGATCACGTAACTTGCTATAGCTATCCTTCATTCTCGCAGGAACTTGCCGTTCTTGAACTCTTATCAACTGCCGTTTGAAATACTCCCGCATGTCCGATGTAAATTTACACTTAAACAGCCACCTCCAATCAAAATTCTCCAGTTCCTCCTTAATATTGTTGCAGCTCGTCATCCCCCAATTTAACACCTTCACCCGAGGACTGCTGTTATCCCTGTCCATGAGTATCTCAGGACTCACGGTATCGCTACTCCAAAAATGTTCACCCACTGAAACGTCGCTCCCCTAGACGGGCCCATTTCCCAAAACAAGGTGCAGTATAACACCTTACTTGGTTGGACTGTTTATATTTTGTGTCAAGAATCTCTCCTGAATGCTCCTTACAAATCATGCCCCATCCAAGTCTGTAGCACGTGGCGAGTCCCAGTCAATCTCGCGTTAAGTTAAAATCACCCGCCACAACAATCTTGCTGTTTTTACATCTCTCCAAAATCTGTGTACATATTCTCTACTCTATCTCCCGCTGGCTATTGGAGGCCTGTGGTATACCCCAAGCATTATGATTTCACCTTTCCTATACCCACCATCGCATCACAGGAGTCCTCTGACGTATCCTCCTTCAGAGCAGCTGTGACATTCTCCTTCATCAGTAATGCAACTCTCCCACCCCTTCTACCTGCCTTTCTGTCACACTTGAAATTGATGATGCTTGGACCAAGGCTGTAATGTGCTCCGAGGAGGAGTAAATTGGTGAAACTCAAACTGAACATTACTGAGTAGATTATTGTCATGCAAGTTTCACCTCAAAGCACTGTGGATCGCACATTTCAGACCTCTGCTGAAATAAGGGGTAGGCTGATGGAACGTTACTTGCCCAGTTTGATTTCTGCTGCCTTCTTTTTCTGGACGGGACATTAAAGTGGGCTACATTACAAACTGTTGGGTAGACGCCACTTGTGTGGGTGCGCTGGAAGAGCTTAGCTAGGGCCCTTCCACGTTCCGGAACGCGCGTCTTTCGTATTAATATAAGGAGGTTGTCTGAGTCCACAGTTTTTGCAGTAGCTGTGGCGAGATACACCTCAACAGCCGAGATACTCAGCCTGGTGTTATGAAGCTGCACTCTGCTCCAGCGAAAAATATCATGAGATTCTTCCTTTTTTTTTCAGGAGAGCTACCACTGAGGGTAAGCGATTGGTACATGTGGCGCACTGCAGACCAGTGACTGGGGTTGATAGAGGAGTGAGGCTGGGGATGGGTGGTGCATTTGAAGTAACAATCATGCTTCATGATCGAACTGTAACTGTACTTCTTCAGAATAGAGTCGCTTCTTCAAAATAGAATCGTCTCAAATTCTTTGCATTAACGCACACCTCGCAAAAGCCTAAACCTTGTATTCATATTGTTATCCAAGAATAGCATTGGGCATAGCTATGACTTCCAACACTAACTAATTCAGATATCAGGGCTTCTATACTTATACTTCTGAAACAGCTGCAGTCATAACTAACCTATCTAAAGATAAAACTGTGAGTAAAAAATTTAAATAATGGAATTACTCACATTTTACTATTGCAAAAAGATAGGAGATATCGATGGAAGTTACAATCTGGGGTACATGTACGTTCTTTGAGAGCAACAGGACAAATGAAAAGGCTGAGAGGCAACGAGGATTCCTGACATCATTAGAGAGACGGTGAATAAAGCAAGGAAGTTGCGCAACACATTTGTTGAGAACTATTTCGGTCTCAACTGGGATCTTCTGTAGAAATCTGTCGCGACCCTTTAGGGAAATTTCACGAAAATGGAAACACCGCAGATGTTTGCCAGAATGTAAACAAAGTCGTGGGATTTAACTATGTGATGAGACTTGAGAAGCAAGGGATTTTCTCGTTGCGGTTGAGGAGGATGAAGCGAATTGATGCTGCGGTGCAGAGTTCACAATAGCTTTAAAAGGCAAATTAAAGAAAACTTCGCAGTTACAGAAGGGTCGGAAACTAAATTACAAAGAGGTAAGGCGATTGACAAAAGCACTAGAGGCTACAGGGAAAAAGTGGCGTACAATCTAGTCCTGTCCCGTTTTTACCCATGCTACGACGAACAAAACTTCTGAATAATTTGCACCTGCAGGTTTAGAATAAAGCCAATAGAAGAAGTAACTGATTTGGAAACTACAAGCAGCTGAACACTGTAAGTAAGCAAAG
Source organism: Ginglymostoma cirratum (assembly GCA_024137785.1). Classification (NCBI taxonomy): domain Eukaryota; kingdom Metazoa; phylum Chordata; class Chondrichthyes; order Orectolobiformes; family Ginglymostomatidae; genus Ginglymostoma; species Ginglymostoma cirratum. The sequence continues at coordinate 7,473,311 of JAHRHZ010000084.1, forward strand.
TCCTATTTCTATTTGATGAACTTTCGTACTCGAAACGTTAACTTTGCGTTCTTCTCACAGAAGATGCAAGACCTTGAGTTGCTCCAGCAATTTCTGCTGTTGTTCCCATTTTCATTGTTATCTTTTCTTTTAATTGTTTCTAACAGCAAAATGATTGTCTCTTTATTCCTCCTCTCCTCGCACTTCCATCTGGAAATGCCTGAACACCACCCTGAAAAATATTTGTTGCTTTTCAGGCTGCTGCATTAATGGCAGTAACTATGAACCACGTGAACAGGGGTCTCGAATTTCACGCCTGCCGTGAGTGAAAATAATATTATCGTCGAAAGCCCTGGGCCGGAGATTGGGAATTGAGCAGAGTTATCAATCCTAACTGCTATTTCAATGATTTCTGCTTGAGATCGGAAGGGACTTGGAGATCCCAATTCTAAATATATTACCACTTTCACTGTCTTGCACATAGGTGAATACTTTAGGTGAGGTACTGGAAAAATAGCCATGCTTGCGACCTGAATCATTATTTTCAGACAGAGTCAAGGCTCGAAAGTTATTGTTCATAACTGATCGGAAAGCATTGTTCCGGCAGCGTCAGAAACACATTGTCTTCAGATAGAAATTTCTCAACGAGCAGTGAGCAAGGAGCCTCCCACTTCCCAGACTTCTGGGACTCAACACTCGTCATGTGATGACTCAGGTCATTATCATAGGCTTGGTAAGGTTTTCCGACAAACCATTCTGGACACCATCCTCATTTACAACAAGAAACCAACGAACTTTTCTTTACGTCTGAAATATGTTCGTGACAGTTACAGTACAGTACATGACTCTACTTGGCATAATTTGGTCAGGTACATTTCGTTGCTATATGTCCCATGTCAAAATCCGTTATATCCTATTTTAGGAGATAATGCAATGGTTCTGTATTGTTTCAGGAAACACTGTGCTGCTCCACTTCGATTGCTAAAACGTTCAATAGCTCTTGCATTTTACTTTGCGAAGTTCTTTTCCTGATGTACTTATGTTAAGCAGGGGACTGAAAGCTTGTCGGCTTAAGAGAAGAAAGCGGATTTGTGGCTACAATTAGAACAGCCATTATTGAATAGCCGAGTAGGTGCGAAGGGCAGAATGGCCTATTCTTTCTCTATTCGTGTGGTGTACGTTGATTTGCAAATATTATCATCGCTCTTCTTTCTTTTCTGATAGCCGCTGAAGCAACTTCGGGTAAAGTGAAACAGTTCCCTAAATTTTTGAGCGTTAACAGAGGTGGGAATGTTTCCATCTTCTGCACGTTTCCTATCTTTGAAGAAACTCCTGATGTTTATTGGCGGAGACGGGGTGAGGAGTCGGTTCTGGAGGCAGACAGCAGAAAGCGATTCAGTGCTAACAAGGGAACAAGTTCTTTCTCAGTCCTAAACGCTAGTTTTGCTGATGCCGGTGTGTATTTCTGTGAAGTTAAGCACCAGCGAAGGTCGATTGGAGATGGGGGTGGCACACAACTGACTGTTTATGGTAAGGATCATTGTACCGGACAGGCTGCTTTTCAGTTTTATTAGATACTTTCACTTTTTTTAATCTCGAACATTCTTCCAATTGCTTTTACACGGGTTTGTATTTTCGTTGTCATTGAGCTCGTGTTAAAACTGCAGATGCTGGAGTCAGAGTAGATACAATGTGGAGCTGGAGGAACACAGCAGGTCAGGCTGCTTGAGAGAAGTAAGACAGTCGGCGTTTCGGGCCTAGACCCTTCATTAGAACTTCACGAGTCCTTTTGTGGGGTCTTGGCCCGAAACCTTGACTCTCCTACTCCTTTGATGCTGCCTGACCTGCTGTGTCCGTCCGGCTCCACGCTGTATAGAGATAACAAGCATGGGGCTGGATGATCACAGCAGGTCAAGCAGCATCACAGGAGCTGTGTTCATCCAGCCCCATGCTTGTTACCTCAGATTCTCCAGCATCTGCAGTACCTTTTATCTCCCACACTGTATAGACTCCAGTTATATAACAGCTGGTTCACTCTCGCCATTTGAGCACTTTTGTCTAAAAGCAATTTCACTCGCTTGCTCTCCTGATAGTTGAAAGGGTTCTATCTCCAACAGTTTTATTTGTGTCCAGTTGCAATTGTTTTCAAACCAAGATACCGGTAGAATAAAAGTTTAAATTTTGGCTTCAAAAGAACCAATGAGCGAAGAAAACGAAGTCCCTTCTTGCCAAAGTAACGATACCAGTATGTGACAACTAATTTACGCAAATCGAGGGTTAAAGAATGATGGAATTCTGAGTCTTGGCTATGCACTTAATGCAGTCCTGTTGGCCATAAGATCTAAGGAAACTTGCAAATTGGTAATGTCCTTAATTTATATTTCGAAAATTTCGGAAAGATATGCATGTAAAGAAAACATTCAAATTGTTCTCAATAATATCACAAACAATTCAAAGTTAACAGGTTCATATATCAGGTATATAACGCCTATAGATTGTGCGGACACTGTTTCACATCTGTTAGAGGTAAAAATAGAGCTGGTAAAAGCAGCGTGGAAATGAGTCCAACAGACAGAAAGAACAGAGAGACTTGCGAATTATACAAGACATGCGCTCACAGTTAGATTTTTCCATCTCGGATACCCCATCTCTGCTAAAGTTATAAACTTCACACTGATCAATAATTAATAAAAGCTAAGGACAGTGTGAGGCCAGAGAAGCTGTTCCGATTGGTGAGGGAAAAAACAGAGAACACACATTTAAGATAACGCGCTATACAGTTGGGCACAACCGTCGGAAATCTTTTAAGTTTTTCAAGGATCTGGAATGCACTGCCGGAGACTCCGGTGCTATTGTGGCGTTCAAAGGCAAATTTATAATTTCCCCAAAAATGATTAAACGCTGCAGAGATGTGGTGAAGGGGATGAAACCAACAACCAGAACCGCAGTAGATCTGGCTACACTTGTGGAGAGAAATGGAATTAACGTTTCCAGTTTGGTTTGACTCTTATTCAGGAGAAGTTTTGAGCATTGTGCGAAACAAAATGTTTGGTGCCGCAAAGCTTTATTACTGCAGTCAGGGGAGAGAGGATTCAGTGACAGACTGGCGTGTACTGTCTCCGATAGATTTGGTCAGGAATCTGACTGTTGCTAATCCCAATCCCGCTCCACGACCTCATTCAGACCAATGTCCCTGCCTCCATACATGTAACCAGTCCTGGCAGATCAACCTTTTAGTTTATCTTTTCAAATATTCCTACAATTTTGCTGTGGTGCTGGAGCACTTCAACGTTTAAAATTAAACGATAAAGAGCATAAGTATTGTCACTGTATGTATGTAGCAGCGTCACGGGTGCAGTCAAATGAGGATGTGTTCCACTAAACTTAAAAGAGAAAATTTTTCCCTCTTTTAAGTGTCACCATTGCCACTGAAACTCGTTCAAGTTGAAGGGATTTCCGCGGCTTCTTTGAAACTCGTGTGTAAAACTGCTGCCTGTTACCCGGAGCCTGTCGGTATCTCCTGGCGAAGAAATGGTGCCGCAAATCTGACCGGAATACAAACGGTAATAAAGACGGCAGATGGACTGTATGAGGTTTCCAGCTCTTTGGAAGAAGCGCAGCCTGTGCGAAGCGATGTGGTTTATACCTGTCTGGTATCACATGTTTCCCTTCCTGTACCCGCCAGTGTCAACTACACCGTCAATCCAGGTAAGGCAGGAAATATTTGCAGCAGTGAGAGGGACCCGTGCTCCAGCTTGGATTTATAGAGCAGATATATGGCTGAACAGCTGTCCAAACCAGAGAGAGGGGGTGAATGTGGACTGCATTAACACCAAAGCGGTATAAATGGAAAAGAAATTACAATGTTCAAAATGGTTGTCGGTGTAGGATAGAGAATATTCCCCTGAAGAGGTCTGAAAGGGAGGTGATGTGTGAGCTGCTCGAAAGCTAAAGATCATTCTTCATCAAAATCTTAGCGAGTAAAATGAAATCATACCTACAAAGACATTGTAGGAACTTAGGGAAGAAATTGCGCGGCGTGGGAGAGATCTTTATATCATCTATAACCACTGGTGAGGTGCTGGTGGACGGGCGGGTGGGTAATATTGTGCCTTTACTTAAGAAAGCCTGAAAAGAGAAGTCTGGGAACAATGGACACTTGAGTGTGATATCAGTTGTGAGTAATTTGTTGGAGGGGGTTTTGAGAGACAGGATTTGCATGCAATTGAAAGGCAAGGACTGACTAGGGATAGTCAGCAGACTTTGTGTCCGGGAAAATGTGGGCTACATGACCAAGAAGATAGATGGAGGACAGAGTGGTAGATGTTGTCTACATGGACTTCAATAAAGCCTTTAACAAGGTTCTGCCTGGTAGACTGGTGACTAAAGTTAGATTGCATGGGATTCGGGGATCTTGCCAATTGGATACAATATTGGCTTGATGGTAAAATAGACAGAGGGTAGAGTTAGAAGTTTGTTTTCCGAGACGTCACCAGTGGTGTTCCACTAGCATAGATGCTGCATCCACTGTTGTTTATCGTTTATATAAACAATTTTAATGAAAACTTAGGAAGCATGACAAATTTGGAGATGGCATCAAAATTGGTGGATTCATGGACAGTGAAAAGAGTCATCTAAGATTACAAAGGGATCGTGATCAATTGAGCCAATGGGGCGACAAATGGCAGATGGAGTTTAATTTGGATAAATGCAAGGTATTGCACTTAGCAAGATGAACAATTGCAGGATATATACAGTTAATTAGTAGGACCCTGCGGATTGTTGCCTAACAAAGATACCTAGGGCTTATGGTATATATTTCTTTGAAGGTTGCATTGCACGTACACAGAGTGGTAAAGCAGGCATTTAGCATGCTTGTCTTCATTGCTCAGACTATTGAATATAGAAGTTCGGACATCATGTGGTTGGTGAAGCTACTTTTGAAGTATTGTGTGCAGTCTGGTCGCCCTGCTATTGCAAGGATATTACTAAATTAGAGAGGGTGCTGGAAAGATTTATAAGGATATTACCTCGACCAGAGGGTTTGAGTGAAAGGGATAGGGTGGATAAACTTGGATTTTTTTCACTAGAGCATAGGTGGTTGATGGATGACCTTATAGAGGTTTATAAAATCATGAGAGGTATCGATAACGTGAATTGCAAACCTCGTTTTCTCGTGATGGGGAGTTCAAGCCTAGAGGGCATATTTTTCAGGTGATAGAGTCTACATTTTCACACAGAGTGTGGTTGGTGTGGAATGAACTGCCAGGGGAAATGGTAGATGCAGGTATAATTACAACACTTGCACAGGCAAATGAATAGGAAACGGTTCGACACAGGTAAATGGGATTAGTTTAGTTTGGGAAACTTGGTCGGCACAGATAAATTGGACTGAAAGGTTTGTTTCCATGTTGTATGACTCCATGACTTTATAAAAGCTGAATAAGTGATAATAGGATCTATGAGTAGGAGAGAATATGTGAGATGCAATTGAAAACAACACATGTCATGACAAGACTGGGTGTGGGGAGGGTAAAAAAGAAGGAAGGAAGAATCAGGCTCTAAAGTTCTTTAACTCCATGTTGAGTCCCTGAATGTTGCAGGGTCCCCAAGCAGAAAACTATATATTGTTCTTCAAGCTTGTGCTGAGGTTCACTGGAACACTGCAGCAAGACTGTGTTGAAGTGTTAGGCAACTCTGGATCATTTTTGTAGAAAGAATGTAACTATTCTGCAAAACTGTCACACAGCCTGCATTTCGTCTCCCCAGTGTAGAAGCGACAACATTATGAGCAATGAATACAGTAGGCTATATTGAGTCAAATGCAAATAAATCTGCTTCACCTAGAATCATATAACTCATAGAACATGGAAGCTACGCCTGGAGCTTTGGATAGTGAGGAGGAAGGAAGAAAACATCCATAAACATGCAGTTGTCACACCTTTCGCCATTGCATGTGAAGGAGTGGGCAAGAGTGTCCCAGAGGCAATGGTCCAGCGGAAGGCTGGCAAGGGAGGGGAGGGTACATATGTCTGATGGTGGCTAATGATATTTTGTATGTGGACGTTGGTGGAATGGTAGGTGAGCACCAGGGGGTCTTTGACATTGTTGAAGGAGGGACGGGTAAGAGTGAGGGCCGAAGTGCGAAAGATGGGTCAAATGCGGCTAAAGGCTCCGAGGACCACAGTGGCAGGAATCCACCTTGAGGAGAAAGGTGGCTTTTCTGAGGCCCCTGCCGAAGTTGGCATCATCAGAACAAATGTGTTGGAGATGGAGAAACTGGGAGAATGTGTTGGAATCCTGGCAGAAGCAGGGTATGAGGATGTAAAGATGAGGTAATTGTGGGAATGATGGATTTGTAACGGGTATCAGTGGCCAACCTATCCCAGAAATTGATGTGTTTCCACTTCACAGCGGGAAGGGGAAGCAGCACTAATGATGCCATCAATATGCTAGAGAAAGAGTTGTGGGTGGGAACTGCAATAGGATTGGAATAATCCATGTATCCCACAAAGTGACAGGCATAACTGAAGCCCATTCAGATAGCCATGGCCACGCTACGTTAAAGTATGGATTGTTTTTAATATAGTCACACGTTCTCACATACTTTTTGGCTTACTATCACATTATATGGATTGCTTTCAGTGCAGCTCGGCCATTCTTTCCTGCTCTTAGCTCCTATTATCATTTTGTCAGCTTTCCGTCTTTCCTAGCCTGCTCTCCATAATCTCCCAGCTGACTTACCTCTTTCACATCTCCCTCTTTCTGGGCTCCATCTCCACGTATCTACTCACCTGTCTTTTCATCCATTTCGTCTTCAGCATAAATGCCACGTGTTCCTAGCTGCTAACAGTACTGGTGGAGAGCGACAGGACCGAAACGTTATTCTGCTTTCTTCTCCCAGATGTTGCCAGACCTGCTGAATTTCGCCAGCAATTTCTGTTTTTGTTTCAGATTTCTAGCACCCATAGTTCTTTGTGTTGTTAAGAATAAATCAGTTCGACGAGTTGCGTTTAGATCTCTGTTTACACATTTAAAATATGGAAATGTACTTGTGTCCATCTGGTATCTCCGCATTATAAACTTCAGATTTCCCGCCCGAAGAACCTTCGCACGTCTTTGCCCATCTCTCCGCTTACACACTCCCGAACTGTCTCCACCTCTTCTATTATCACTTTTGTATCAGGATTGTGTTTGATAACGCTGCCGTGGAGTGCGCTGGGACGTTTTGCCATGTCATCGGGGTTTTAGAAAATGTAAGATGTTCGTATTAACTGCGGAAGGCTGCTAAGGGAAGTCCTATGTAGCACAGCACGTTTACTTTTTTAAAAAGTAGGACCTTTTACTCTTGACAAACAGCCCAGAGACAAGTCTCTTGTGTCCTTCTGGAATTGTTCCCTCCATAAATTTGCATTATAGGCCTGTAGCTGATTTTTCATTTGAAACACGTTGTAATCCTTGTATACATACTACGCACAGAAACGAGTATTTATGGAACGCAATGGTCCTGGGATACTCTTTGGCATCTCACCGTCCTGTGTCTGCTCCACGATGCTCTGCATATAAATCCCACTGTGCTCTGCAGTTTCTTATTCAAATATTTATCAATTCTGTAGGTAAAGTTGGCACTCTCCCTTTGGTGTTTGGATGGACGGGTGGCGTGTTGGCAATTTTACTGTTGATATTCATTTTGACAAGACTCAAATTAAAGACATCATCTGGTAAGAATCTTTATTATTTCGCCGAATACTGTCAGTTTCTAAGGCCCAATGTCTTTTTATCTTAATTTTTTAAATGATTTTAGCGTCTATAAAAAGCCAAAGCGCAGATGAACAGTGATTAGTCATTTGATCAGATTCCCTACAAAGTAGAAACAGGCCCTTTGGCTCAAGAAGTCCACCCCGACCCTCACAGCATCCCACCCAGACCCATACCCTATTACCCAGCTAACCTACACATCCATTAATACTGCGGGCAATTTAGCATAGCCAATCCACCCAGCCTGCACATTTTGGACTGTGGGAGGAAACCGGAGCACCCGAAGGAAACCCATGCAGACACGGGGAAAATGTGCAAACTTCACACGGACAGTCGCCCAACGGTGGAATCGAACCCGGGTTCCCGGCGCTGTGATCTTGCTAACCACTGAGCCACCGGGCCACCATTTTTTCCCTAAATCTCATCCTCTATTTCTCAACTTGTATTTGTAGAAGTTGTAGAAGAATAACGAGCATTTAGAGCATTTTAAAGAATGAAGTGACTATTACAAGCCCGCTATGCGATCGGCAGTTCAATAGGACATTATAAACCGAATATGTGGTTTTAAAGATGAATATTTCACCCTCCGATTCAATATATTTACTCGATTTCTACACGAACTCCCGTTCTTAAATTAGAAGAGTCCAGACCTTGCTATATATTAATTTTGAAATGGTACAACCTGAATAGCATTCCAGATTTTATTTCAAATGTAACTTTGTAATGCAAAATGGTCTGTCGACTTATCACCGGTTGGCCACCATCCCTCCGAAGCAAAGTCTGCTCTGTTGTGTATAGCGCCACTATGATTTTACGAAGGTAACGCACAGCATTTTGTGAGTTGGACTTGTTCATACTAGGTAACAAGCATGGGGCTGGATGAACACAGCAGGTCAAGCAGCATCATAGGAGCAGGAAAACTTGACGTTTCGGGCCGAAACCCTTCATCAGAAATGGGGGAGGGGAAGAGGGTTCTGAAATAAATAGGGAGAGAGGGGGAGGTGGATAGAGGATGGATAGAGGAGAGGATAGGTGGAGAGGAGGCTTCGACTTGTCTGCCTCCTCTCCACCTATCATAACTATCTAATCAGTGCAATTCCTCACTCTTTACACCGAACCCCGTATTTTTGCGACTATTAAATCGCCCGTATTCGTTCTCTGTCCGAAGGAAAGAAGTCGCATGTTGTCTAGTCTCTTCAACGTGACGGCAGTCCCTCATCCACAACACGATTGCAAAAAAATCTCTTCTGCATCCTTTCCCGTGTGTTACATCACCCTTCAAAATGTAGCGGCCAGTATGCGGCACCATGGTTCAATTGAGCTCTAACCAATGACTTACAGTGCTAAACATAAATGACTTGCTTTGGCATACTATATCATTATTTAGAAAGGTCAAGATAACCCCTTGCATTTAGTGTAACATACACTTCTGATTAGGGTACCAGTTGGGTTAATCGGGGGGGCCTGTGTGTCAGATTAATGAACACAGCACGGAATTTGGACCCTCTCTGACTTAGGTTGAGGTGAAGGCAGGACCTGCTGGCTTACCACACTTTAGGATGACTACGTGTGTTCTTGAGAAAAGATCGTTCTGGGAATAGGTGATCTTATCTATGAAATTAGGTTGTCAGAGTTGCATTGTTCACTGTTACGCAGAGGAGAGTGAGGATGTGATATAGGTGTCCAAGATTGCGACAGGTTTAGGTATAACAGACAAGTGAAAAAAACGAATCTCAATCATTGTAAGGAGACTGCATGCTAGAGGTTTTGGGAAAGAGGTTGAGAGGAATGCTGGGATTTTTGTTTTAAAACTAGCTGTGGTAATGATCCAGAACTTAATGGCCAGGAGGGTACGAGAAATTGAGATGAGCACTGATTACAAAAGGAAATCAGAGGGGCACTTTAAAGAAATAAATTTGCAGACCTTCACTGATGAAGCATGGGAGTGGGACAAACTGAAGCACGCTGGGGAAGAGACTGTAAACTTGATTGACTTTTCCCTCTGCCTCCAATTGACTCCATATATTTTAAAGTTAATCTTAACTTGTTGAGGGGATGTGGGTGTTACTGGCTGGCCAGCATTTAATCTCCATACACAATGACCCTGAAACTGCAGCAGCTCCTTTGGTATAGGTACATGCATCGTGATATTAAGAAGTAACTGATCCAGCAACAGTGCAAGAAAGGTTGCATAAAACCAGCTGTGGATAGTGTGCAATCGGGAAGTGAATGTGTAGGTGGTAGCACTTCCACGGAGCAACTGTTTACATGCTTGTTGATGGAAGGTGTCACAGGGTTAGGTGGTGCTTTCAAAGTGGTGATTGACAGCAGGAAATTTCATTCCATTCTTATTATTAAGCTTACTTGCCTCAAGCTATGAACTGATGAACTAATGCATTATATTAAATATTACTTTCACAGATAGAACAAAGCTATGAAGATAATAGTGTCCTATACCACGTTAGAGCTTGGTCATTTGAAGAAAGCAACAAAACCTAAACAACCAGACAACTGTACAGTATATGCACAAGTAAAAGTGGCAAAAGGAAGACAGAAGCAGAGAATCTAAAAAAAAAATCTGAAGATGTGAACTATTTAAATGGTACAGGACCAAGATAATTACTTATACATAATAGATCATGCAATTTTTTGCAGCTAGTCCAAAGACCAAGAGATGGCAACTTCACAGGCAATGTACGTGGATATTGAGTAGTGAGAGCAAAACTAAATATCACCTTCAAACAGAGGTAAAAAGGTACTGCAGATGCTGGAGAATCTGAGATAACAAGGTGTGGGGCTGGATGAACACAGCAGGCCAAGCAGCATCATAGGAGCAGGAAAG